>JAPQLA010000020.1:25245893-25260561 GCA_029822935.1 Naso vlamingii
TTTTCTTTTTGGCTGATCCGAAAAATGATCCGATCCGTGACTCAAAACCGTGATACGATCCGAACTGTGAGTTTTTTGATCCATTGCACCCCTAGTGCCGGCTATTGTTAGTGCTCACTCTGTTCTCTGCAACATTTCTGTGCCTGTTGTCATTACACTGAGTAGAAAGTATCACCCTATGAACGAACCTCCCCTGTGGACATTTACCTTTAAGCCTCTCTCACAGTCAGATTATCTCAATAAAATCTGAGAACACATAGAAAAGGAAGAATGATGTTTGAAGGAAGCACACAAACTGTTTTCATTAAAATATTAATGCATCAGACCGACGAGAAACCACTCAGTGGTGTGAGTGAACACAGGACGTTTGATCGTCGTATCATGTTGGCCACCTACAGTGTGCTTTCTGTAACACTTGGAAATGTGTGATGTAAAAAGAACAGCTTCTGGACGTTTTTGGCAAGCAGCAGATTCACAGTAGTCAGAAGAAAATACTCTGTCAAAATGAAAGGTTGACACAGGAAGATTGAATGTGGAAGAAAGAGAAGCAACAGTGCTCCTGTGAGTCAGGCAACAGTGTTTGCAAAATGAAATTTCAGGAGGAGCAGCGTCTGCAGGAGGAAATATAAAAAGACAAAATGGTCACAGTGTTAACATGATGTGTGGGCATTAACAACACATATCACAGGAGTACCATGATATAATACTATACAGTACAGTTACACACACATACAGTACAGTTACACACACACACAGTACAGTTACACACACACACAGAGTACAGTTACACACACACAGAGTACAGTTACACACACACACAGTACCAGTGTACACATACAGTACGGTTAAAAAACGTCTGATGCTGATGGAGTCTCTGAAGTTTGTTTTGTCCCTGCTGATGTCTGCACCGCTGCTTACAGAACGTTGTTGTCTATCCATGTGGATGGTTACATCGTTATGGTCAGTTATAGTTATGGTCAGTTATAGTTATGGTCAGTTATAGTTATGGTCAGTTATAGTTAGAGTTACAGTTATGGTGCTTGGTGTTGACGGACCTTTAAAGTCATGCATAACAGCTGTGACCCGTCAACAACATTCATCCACAGCGCCCCCTGCTGCATTGCCTCAGTTTTACTACTACTCAGCACTAAAACCACAGAATAAAGACTCGTCTCCATCTCTGCACGTTGACGGTTAGCGGTTATGACAGTTGACCAATTGACTTCTCTGTGAAATCCTTATGTGGATCCAAATAAAGAATGAAGAATCAGAGACTGTATACATTTTGGGGGGATTTTTGTGGCAGGAAATGTGGGAGAGAGGGAACAACATGCAGCAAAGAGCCACAGGGTGGAATCAAACCTGTGGCCACTGCAGCAAGGAAACACTGCTCCTCCATACATGGGGCACCCACTTTACCAGCTGAGCTACCAGAGTGAGCCTTTTGAAAAACTTTTTGATTCTGCTCCTGTCCTCGAGGGTAAAGCTGTTTCCGTCCAGACTGCAGACTTTCCTGCTGACCTTGATGAGAATTTGTGATGCTCCTTCTTTCTCTTCCCCTTCGGGGATCAATGACTGCTCTCTTTGTGTTACAAATATTTGAGTTTGGGTGGTTGACATCACACACAATGAAATTGGTTGATCATACACACTCCGTTACACACAAGCTACAGATTGCTTGTTTTGCTCCCTAACTACAAAGTGGTAACTATTCGATCATTTATCACTTGAACATTTGTTGTGGCTTCATTTTCGGCTGCGCTGTCATCCTCTGTCTCTTGTTCTAGTTCCCTGCTGTGAACCACCCCCAAACCTTAGAGCGGAGATACCTGGGGATTGTCGGCGGAGCGCTGCTGGACCTGCTAAAGGTACAGATCACACACCTGACAAAGCTGCTACGCTGCAGGGATGTTTTTATTTTCTCCTTTTTATCTGGTTTCTCTTTATTCCTGACAAAAAAGACTCTCTGTGACCAGAACAACACAAATTTTCCCACTCCAAAAACTTGAAATCTGATAATTGCATCATTATGGCTGTATTTACGCCATTACTGGGTGATGCCTCTTCAACGCTTCAGCATCTCCCGGCTCATACCCTGGTTCCAGGCCTGCTGTTATTGCTGTGTCTGCACTGTAAACAGGAGCTCCATGTCAAGAATGTGGGCTGAGCTTGTGCACTTGTGCTTTTCCCAGTAGATAATGACTCACTGCTAACATAATGTCATCTAAGAACTGACTTCAGCAAGGACAGGCATGTCTCTCATAACTACTGTATAATTTAGAAATTAACAAAATGTGTTTTGCTAATTGCTAATGCAAAGCTGCCTGGCTGGTAAAGAGTCTGTGATGTCTGTGTTTTAGATCTGTTGTTGTTCAGAGAAGGTATGAAAAGCTGCCACCATGAATTTTTTGTTATATTACCTCCAAGTTCACAAGCTATCTTCAGTTCACAGGTTTTATTGGAGTCTACGGAGACAGGTGATTAATCACATTTATTTGAGCAAGCAAAAGGCAAATGTCACAAATCATATTCCACATCATTGTTTGGCTCGTCTGCTGACTGTAAGACACAATTAAATGTAGCAGCAGCCTGACTTTTATGATAATGACGATGACTCAGAATAGCACGACTGTTTCAGCTTGTGGATGTTCGGGTGTGGAAAGGACTCAACGAGCTCCCTCTCTGTGTTTGTGATCCAGAACCTGCTGCTGCTGAACCCGACAGAGCGTTTTCTCACAGAGCAGAGTCTGAACCACCACGCCTTCCAGACCCTGCGGCTGGTGGAGCGCCCCGGCCCACCCACACCCACACCTGTACGCTCCTCCAAGAGAAAACCTCACCATGGAGACAACACCACCCCCAGCAGGTCAGTGGTGAGCACTGTGGCTGCTTTGAGCTCATCAGTGTCTCTCCCTGTTGTTCAGATGCATTAGACGATGTGTTTTGTTTGTTGTTGTTGTTTTTTTTATGCAAATGTGACCCATTGTTTTCAGCCGATGACCCCTGAAGACCATCTGTGTAATCTGTAGCAGTCACAGGTTGTGACATTTTTGCTGACTCTGTTCTAATGGTTTTGTTTGAGTCTGTCATAGAAAGACCCACAAATATCACTTTCTTCACCAACAAACACACAAGATTCAGTACAACACAAACATGATGTGCACAAATAAAAAATGAAACTAAATGTAAAACAAATAATGTTCGATGCGTAAACGCAAAAGAAGCATCACACGGGATAATAACAACTCAAAATTTAAATGTCTTATTTCCATTGTGCTCCTCGCCTTCCTGCATATTCCAACGACGATATATTGCCACGTCAATATTTTGTCCCACCCCTGATAGAAATGTCTTTAGATACTGAAACCTGTTTAACCTGCTTAATGTCACCATTGTAGTCATTTAAATGACCTATACTTAAAAAGTTGCTCTTCACTGTATTCTTTTTCCACCAAGCAGTGCAGTAGTGTTTGCTACTCCTCACAATGGTAAACTCTGATCTGACTTGCGTTTCCACCGCAGATGGTACCCTTACATGGTAGGCGGGGTTTATACTGGATGGTGATAGCCGCCTCACCTTCACAAGCATCATACCTGACTAAATAATCCCACTCAGTTCTTCATTTAATGCACTTTTTCTCTCAAAAATAACATTGACACAGATTCAGTAATTTCTGTTGCTTAGTCTATAATGTAGCTGTAATAAAAATCTAAATTGTAATGTATCTTAGTAAAATAAAATGACAGTAGACTGTAATATTAGTATTAGCACCACGTTTCAGTAAACAGATATACTATCTGTACATACAGAGCCTCAGAGGCAGCAGTGGTGTTCTGTTTAACTGTACGTTCAGACAAACTCACGTAGCAACTACAATTATAGATTTTATCTGAGAGA
Source organism: Naso vlamingii (assembly GCA_029822935.1). Lineage (NCBI taxonomy): Eukaryota > Metazoa > Chordata > Actinopteri > Acanthuriformes > Acanthuridae > Naso > Naso vlamingii. The sequence goes on from JAPQLA010000020.1 coordinate 25,249,792, forward strand.
TTTATTTTCTTTAAAGAAATTATATTTTAAAATGCTACGTAAAAAATAACAGCTGGCGTTTAATCCCTAAAAAGCTGCGCCGATCATCAGTTCATTGGATAGTCAGGCTGCTGCTGCCAGATGACCGGCTGCTCTCACCGACGAGCTGCTGCTCCAAAAACTTTGACACGTTACAAACATTATTTGGATAAACTGACTACATATTTGGAATCTTCCTGATTACATTCTCGCTTCTAAAAAGAGAAAAATATAAACTTAATGAAATGATTTATTAACAGTTCTACGATGACACTTAAAACAGCTTTTTGCCTGCTCACAGTCAACAGACTGCAGTCAGTGTGTGGCTCATCCCTGTTGGAACCAGATCAGTGTGTTGGTACCCAAATGGAAGGGTGCCAAAAAGTAGGACAGTACGGATCGATTATTTTATTACCATTCACAACTTTTGACAATGGAAACACAAATAAGTGCATACTGTTCCAAACCAAACAGTGCTGCTTGGTGGAAACAGGGCTTATATCTGAGTGTTAATATTATCACAATAATGTTGAATTGAATCTTGGTCATTACGGATATAATGTATCATCCCAATCTGCACATTTTAAAGCTAGCAAAACTGAATCGTCATCATACAAAGCTCACAATCACCTGCAGCGATAAAATCATTTGTATTTAATAGAAAGGAAGAGTAGGGGTCTGAACATTGATCCCTGTAGAACATCACACGTGACCCCTCTCACACAACAAGGTTAATCCACCAAATAGCCTCCAGTGTGTGACTTGCCTTTGAGTGTTTGACATGCAGTATGTGTAGATGCTAATATTCCTCTCTTCTCTTGCTAAGGAGCCACGGGGGAAAGAGCTCAGGAAGCCACCGCTCCAGCAGCAGAGAGTGCTCTAGCTTGCCCCGGCACGAAGACCTCCACTCCAGCAATGACGGCTTTCTCAACGGCAACATGCCTGGGGCGATCAACCTCAGTCCCACTCTCCACCCGAAGAACTACCAGCCGCAGATCTACAACCACTCCACCTCGTGCAACATGGACCTGGCCAGCAGCAACCTGCCTCATCTGCTCAGTCCCAGCGAAGCCAAGAGCAAGGCCGACTTTGAGATGAACCTGGGGTCCAAGGTGTCTGATGGCCCTGGAGCCAAGTACCTCAAATCCAACTTCCGCTCACAGCAGAACCGCCATTCTTTTGTGGAGGGAAAGACCAACACGCTTCAATCAGGAGAGAAACACAGTCGACACAGCTACATGGAGTCCCACAGCTCCACGCCCTCCTCCAAGTTTGCCTACCTGAACTTGTCCAAGAGCTACGGTACGCTTAGCGACGCCAAGTCTGTGGGGAACTTAAATGATATGCATCTTTATGCTGATGAGCCTACATCTCGCTATTTCCCCTCAAGCTGCCTTGACCTCACAGCCCCCAGCAGCCCAGCAGCCCGTCGGGTGGACAGACTGGGACCCGGCACCGCTGGCAGAGGAAGCATGCGCTCTGACAGAGAGAGCAACACCCTGGACTCTTCTTATAGGCGCTCCTCCACCCGCCACAAGGCCTCAGAGGAGGGCAAGTCGCCAGAAGCCCTGGACCCTGGGGAGAGTGGCGTGGAAAGGAGTCACACTCACTCTCTGTCCGCCCCGCATGACCCTCTGTCTTACAGTCAGGGATACACCAGCCCCTTCTCCTCCCAGCAACGGCCGCACCGCCACTCCATGTACGTACGGCGGGACCACCAGAGGACACACGGGGCGGACGAGGGGCTGGCGGTGGGGCAGAGCGTGCCCACCCGAGCCAGCAGCCTCCAGCTCCTGTCACCGCAGCTGCAGCACCGCACGCTGCCTCGCCACTCTGGGGGCTCCTCCAGAGAGGAAGACATGAGCAGGGTCAGTCCTCATCCCACATCAAACGTGTCAAACCTGAAGGAGAGCTCAAGCCTACATGATCCAATCATATCAAATGCCCACACCAGCTTGTGTTGGGTAACTGCGCCTCAGTCTCAGTCTCTGCAACAATGAGGCCAGGATTTATTCTGATGGCGTCTGAAAATATCATGATCTGTGTTCAGGTGTTCAGCCACAGCGTGTTAGTCAGTCTTTGTGGGAAAAGCAGAGCATTGCAAGTGTAAAGAGTGCGGCTTTTGTGTTAGTATATACAGTAAATCATGTTGGCTGTATATTTATATATACTGTATAAGCACATATAGTATATATAGTGTGTGTGCGTGCGTATTTGTGTGTGTGTGTGTGTGTGTGTGTGTGTGCTGCAGTGCTGAGCTCACTTCATGCTTCATCATGTCTCCATTAACAGAGCGAACAGGCACCCACTGAGGTCACCCACAGCAGACCCCCAATAAGGGACTCCACAAGGGACAACACCGCATCTTTTCACACACAGCGGCAAAAAAGCGAGGTCCGACATTCTGCCTGCACCCACCATTCCCACCCACATCCGCACTCTCAGTAGACTGGATGTGGGTGAATACTGCTGTCATGAACTGCTCTCTCTCTCTCTCTCCTTCTGTGTCTCTGCACGTCAGATGCCTCTTCATTTTCTCTGTGTGCTTTGCTTCCCTTTAATGTGACGATGGATTTATGATAGCACAGTCAAACTTGTCATCATTTCAGTTTGATTCTGGTTTACATTTATAGTCTCTGCAGATGTTTTACTGTAATGACGGCTTATGAATCAGTACGCCTCCTTTTTTATGTTCCTTCAGGTAAATAAAAATATCAGCTCAGGTCTAGAAAAATGCAAAGCAGTTGGCCTTCAGTTTTTTATGTGACTCGGTTTTCTGCTGTGACTCAGGTTGGCTTATATCATGACCAGCAAACAGAAGACGGGGGCTCGTCCAAAGAGAACCGCAACATCTACAGTGAATCCATGCCCAGGAGGGTGGGCAGTTTCTACAGAGGTCGGTTTAGTCACGCTGAAATATTTTTTTTTTACAGCACTGTGCAGATCAGGATGCCAGTTCAGACACTTGACTGCATTTAACAAAATCACAGATCTTATGTGTTCTTTGATCAGGTCCCACTTAAACTCACTGTGGGTAGAATTTTTATGTGATTACTCACCTTTCCAACACTGCATATTCAGACTCAGACACATTTTTAGGCCTAATAACAATACTGATGTTTGAGAGCTTTACAATCTTTCAGAATCTGCTGAAAATGTTAAAAAAAAAAATAGAACATTAAATGAACAAGGATCCATTGTTTTATGGTTATTGAACATGAGTCATAAATATAAAATTCTGCAGCCATGCTTGTGTCTGTCAGGCTGCGCTCTAGTGGTGGGAATCACAGGGGAACTCACGATACGCGATATGTGACCCATGATAACGATAATATCATGATACAGCGACCAACATTCATGTCATTAGCGCCACCACGAGGAGACATTAAGTTGTGATGCTGGTGGGTCAAATTGGCAGGGAAATCTGTTTAGAGCAACATGTTATTTTAAATAAAATATCGATATTTGGTGGCAACACTTCAATTGTATCGTAGAGTCAGGATGACAATATATTGCTGTATCGATATTTTGTCCAACCCCTACTGCACTCAAGCTAAATTCTGTCAACAGTATGCTAGAATTCTCACAGTGACAACAGTGGCATGCAAACGTTTAGCAGATGTTGCAAACCATTTTAGATTAGCATGCATGTTAAAATAAAAAGGTGAACAGCACCTGCTCGTGTCCCTGTGAGGCTCAGTTAGCTAAATGCTAACAAAAGTATGCTAAAATGTTTGCAATGACAACATTAACCTGCAAACGTTTAGCACCTTTTTAGCTCAGTATGTTAGCATGCTAACTGCTCCTATTGGCAGCAGAGGCTGATTGGAATGGATTCATTTTCTCTGTGCATCAAAGGGTGAATGAACATTTGTTGTGTTTGTTGAACAGTCCCTTCTCCTCGGCCAGACAACTCCTTTCATGATAGCAGGGGTCAAAGCCGGAGCTCGGGCCTGTCTGGAGATGGCGGAGGTTTGACGAATCACTCCAAACGTCAGCCAGCGTTTGACCCCTGGTAAATTGTCTCTTCTAATCACAGCAGAACAAAGTTTATGTTGTTTGCCAAAGACTGTCATCTGTAACATAGTTCATCTCTAGTTTGGACATGATGCTCAACACCCTTTGTTTCATTTCCAGGACTGGTCCTGACACTGTAGTGTTGAACTCCTCTGAGCCATCCAAAGAAAAGGAGAAGCAGGGTTTCTTCAGAGCAATAAAGAAGAAAAAGAAAAAATCTCAAATGGTAACTTGAATGTCAAGTTTTCCTGAGGATGTCTGTCTGAGAGCGCTGTCCCATGCATATTGGACATCTGTCTACATGCTGTGTCTCACATCAGCTTTTCAAATGTTTAATGCTTTGGCTTTATAAGCACCTTTACAGAAATATGAAATCACTTCTTCTTGTTGTCATGTGCATCATGTTTCCCTGTGCCACCAGTCATGTACCTCTGTATTACAGATGCAAGTCCCTGATGGAAGGCCTCCTGTCATCAAGAAATGTCTTTTCCCTCTGTTTAGCCCAAAGAATAACATAAAGCATAGCTCCTCTGTGAGAGTCCTCCCTGTAGCATCCTCCTCCATGGTACATGCTGTTTTACACTCTCCTACTCACCTCCTCACTATGTGCAACCCATCTGACATTGCATGCATTGACAACAATAATCAAGACCTCTTCATTCATTTTTTTCAGTGTTTTTTCTTTAATCATTAGGCGAAAACTCATTCACATAATAATGAGTTTTCAACATAAACCAGTCAGATCCATCAGTTTGGGTACAGTATCAGCACAACTTCAAATCAGTGTTAAAAAATTAAGCAACAAAGAGGCTTTTTTTAATGTCCAGTTTATTGATATCTTAATCATTAAACTGATAGAAATGGATCTTACTCTTGGAATGTTGAATTTAATTAAATGCTATAAACAAGAATAAGTCTCAGTCCAGTTTAATAAATGGATCTGGCTGGTCATTTTTGAATTTGTTCCTCTTGTTTCTGATCAGTCAATGCAGATTTTAATCACAACCCTAACAGCACGTTTGCTTATGAGCTGAGGAGGAACGAGAGGCTTTGTTTTCGCACACAGGCTTCACTGCCAGCCGACACCGCACAGAGACATCAGATCAACTTCTCTTCTCCTCGGAGTTTATCTAACACATGACCTGATCACAGATCATAGATCAGGACATTTGCACCCAAAAAGTTTCTAAATATAAAAAAGCAACAACCTTTTGACGTGTTAAACTGACTGTGATCTCAGTAGCAGAAATGGCTGAGCATGACACTGGTGTTTGAGATTCTTTCTTCCCCTCACATTTCTATTTATATGTGACAGTCTGTTCAGATGCTGAGAGGGGGTTACAGCTGATGACAGAGCACAAATAAACACAATCTGGCTGGAGGAGACAGGCAGTCTCAGATGCAGAGCTGCTGGAAAAAAAGGGTTTGTTGCATAAAGAGATCATTTGAAAGCACCAACGCTTTAGATGTGTCAGGGATTGTTTTAACGTCTAAAATCAGCCCCAAAAATTTAAATCATAAATATAGAGGCTGTCTCTTTTCTTCCTCAGGTCAGTGAATGCTTTGGGTTTCCGCCACAAGATGCATGTTATGTTGTTTTAATTTTTATGACTTTAACTGCACAACAACCTATTACCACAGACTTCAGACTTATGTCTGTGTTAAAATAATATGTAAAAATAATATGAAACACACTGATCCGCTGGCTCAAGCACATTTTTAAATTTTTAACTGGACTTGTTTCCAGGAAAAATGACGAAAGCATGTGGTGGAAACATTTGTTGTGTATTTCACCACAAAAACACAAACAATTATGTGTGTTTCTCGTTGTCCTTTATATCATGTGGTTTTATCTTGGCCGTAAGAATTTTACGTCAGAAAGTTTGACATTGTTAGTTTGGGCAGGTTGATTGACATCTACACCCTATGTGTGAAAGGTTTCTGGTGAGGGGGCGGACACAGTCATGCAGAAGTCCTCCAGGTCCTCTGGTCACCAGAGCAGCCGCCACAGGACCCGCGACAAGAGCAGAGACCGGGACCAAGAGCGAGACAGGGACAAGGACTGGCCGCCTGAGAAACTGTCTGACTCACACTCTCCGGTAAGTCTCAGAGAGGGAATTGCAGTGTTTTCTTGATGCATACTGTATTTAAAATGTATGTTGCTCATCTGTAATGTGTCATGTCCCTCAGAGTCAGCCACTGAAGTCTCTGCGCAAACTCCTGCACCTGTCGTCCTCATCCTCCAACCAGACGGCGACGTCTGACATGCGCTACCAGCCACTGCCTAATGCAGCGTCTGCTCAAGGTGGATTCACAGAAAGCCGGGGTCACTTAGGGGTCAGCACACCCCAACTTAAGAGCCGACAGGCAGCCTACCCGCTGCCCGGACAGCTGGAGTCCAACTGGCACACGACCGCCCTGGGCCGCCCTGAGGGCAACCCCTACCCAGAGCAAATGAGCATCAAGGGAGGGCAGAACGGGCACTTCGGTCGCCCCTCGAGGTCTCGTATGCCGAACCTCAACGACCTGAAAGAGACGGCTCTGTGATCACCCTACGGCTCCTAATCCACTTCAGACTCCTCTGTGTCCCCTCTGTTGCTCCCACACCTCCCTTGCATAACAGTACACCTGCTGAACACACACATACACACACATTCACACATACAAAAAACACAGATACCAAACCTTCAGTTTTAAACAATGCTTGCAAATAGGCCAAAAGCCTTTGTATGTCTTCATTTTTTTTAAAAGCGTCCATGTTTGATAGACTTTTTAATTACTTCTGTAATTCTGATTATAATTTGTATTATAAAGTAAATATGTTACAAATTAAATATATAGAAATGGATAGATAAAGTGTAGATTTTAAGTGTAAATATTTTTGTTTCTATTTACTATAGAAATATAGTACATTTTATTGCTTAGTATTTCCTTAAGACTATCCAAGGCATTCTGAACAAATAAAGTTTTATCAGCTGTGGCAGTAGAGGTTGGTAATGTCAGTAACTTTGCATTGTGTTCATCTCACCCAGGACTGTAACTCTTCGTCCAAGCTGTCTTGCCTTTGGATGTGCTCTGTCATTGCGGTTACAGACGCTCAAACGTGCAAACTGCGAGTCAAGCATTGCTTTTTCTGAAAATATAGCTGTAGTGCAGTTTTTCTGAGTTGGCACTGACAATCTGTAAAGCTCAAATCTCTTTGTTCTTTTTTTAGGATATTTAGGTTTTTATGTCTTTTTGTAATGCAGCCATTTTAGACACTATGGTGCCATAAACAGACAGAAATCCTAACCTACATTGCCCCCTGTAGGAAATAACAAAGCACTGCATCTACTTTTTCTGACTGAGATTACCATGCACCAACATTTAGGCGCTGACATCTCATAAACTCATAAACCATCATTATATTATAAACGAATGCACAACTACAACTATTGTTACATTTCAGTCATTTTAAGGAGAACACACAATAACTGCTCCTTATACAGACTGAACTGACGATCCTTTTGGTAGTAATGTAATCTAAAGTTATTTACTGAAATGTTTATTTATGTAAAAGTATTACAAAGCAACCTTGGGGTTGAATTATACAGTAATAAAAACTTCAAGGATCCAGTTAATGAAAAAGGACACCTGAAGGATGTGATTCTCTCAGAAAACGTTCCTCACTAACAGGATTCAAAATGTCTGTTTTGTTGCTCATTTTTTAACTTAAACATTTCACATAAGCAACTTCCAAATGGTTCTTGTTTAATTGGTTAACAAAATGTGCAAATACATCCAAAATAAATTACAAAGTTTAACTGCTGTAAAAATTTGATTTATACACAAGATGAATTGCAGTGTTTTCCTCATCACTGAAGCATTGTGAGAAAGGCCTAATTTTTACAGCAGCTAGAGGGACACAAAAGCCATTCTGGGTGTTCGAGTGCAGTGATTCCCAACTTTTAATGTCTGATGAGCCGCTTTGTCAGCACTGTCCATCATGATAAGAATGTGCTTACTTTGAATTAGCATAAAAAAGTGCATTAAGTAGTGTTTTTCACACAGTTGAACTGTTTCAACTGTTTAAGTTTACTACATTACCCCATTTAAACTGTTTATTCATAATTAGCTTTTTTAGCCATACCATACCATACATTATTTTTGCTGTAGCATCCATGTATCTATTACTTTGAGATATTTCAGTAATTTCCCCACAAGTTTTTTTCGCTAACTTTTTCACCATTTGGCAATTTCTTTTATTAACTATTTCAACAGTTGTAGCTGTCTAATTTAACTATTCTGCCCTTATTTATAAAAGTAATGCTGTTTAAACTGTTCATCTGTTGCATTTGGCTATTTAGGTGCTGTCTTCAATTCTTTGAGCTAATTATTTTAAAATATAGATCTATGTTAGCTTTTTTAAACACTTATCTGATACTTCCTTGCTAGCTTGCTATTTCTGCTATTAGTTTTCACCTTTTAGCTTTTTTTTCTTTTAGCTGTTCCAACTGTTCATCCATTTCTTTTAGCCTGTTCACCTTTTGTTCATTACTTTTTTGCTAGCCACTGTAAACTATTTCAACCGTTACAGCTGTCTAATTTAACCATTTTTCCATTATTTATAGGTAACTGTTTTAAATGTTAATCCATTTCTGTTAGCTTTTTATACATTTGTCTGTAACTTTATTCTGTAAGCTATTTCCACTGTTCGTTTTAACGACTGTACCAGCCAAATAATCCATTGCTTTTAGCAATTTTAATTGTTCATCTTTTTCTTTTAGCTTTCTTTTAGCTTTTATGCTAGCAAGCTGTTTGCGTGCTATATTCAGCTATACATTTTTTAACATATTCATTCATTATGTTTGCCTTTTTGAACTGTTAATTGTTACTGTCAGTTATTTCAACCATTTTTTCAGTTGAAATTTTTAGATTTCTCTGCTCCTTGCTAACTTTTCACACATGAATAGCAACAAAAAGGCTAACTGATGTTGAAGTACTACAGCTTCCTCAGTACATGAACATATTTTTTGAACATGTTACAGTTTCTGATGGTGTTTTGTATCAAATTAGTTCAGTCTTTATACAGTCATTCAATGTAATGCCTTGCAACTGCTAAGCAGCCCCTTGGCTGGTTGGGAATCACTGTACTCGTGTATTTTTTTAACTGATCACACACACTGAGCCACTTGGGACGAGCCTTTGAGAAATCCTAATATAGAACCACAATGGGGGCAGAAGCTCTGTACTGTAACACTTGATTTCTGTCTGCGATAAAGTGCCATTAAGGTAGCTTGGCAGAAACAAATCCGAAGCTTTTTAATGTTGCACTTTGAAGAGACTTTGTGGCTCAGCAATATTGCTTGGACTCTGTAAATTCTTCCTCACTTCATGTTCATCATGTGCACAGAGTGTGAGGACTGACACACGGGGCCCAAGCCACCCGCAGTAACACACTGAGTCCACACATGAACGTATCGTATTGTGTATCGTGCATCTGTAAGGACTGTGCACACTCTGTACTGTACACAATACATTTCTCTCTTTAGATTAGTTTTTGCTGAAGGAGCACTGTGTATTATATTAATACTGATGTGTGACTACTTGTTTGGTAATATTTATAACAGGAGATTTATCAGCTGTTGAACTGAAATCAAGTATTACGTTTGTGCTTTTATTACAGACACAAAGTAGTAGCATAGTCAATGTTAATCTGCTTTTTAGCTGCGACCAGCAGCTCTACAGGTCACTCTGTCGCTCGGTCAGTCAGCAAAAATTTACCACTCTGTGGCAGCCACAGTTTTCGCTCCAGGAAGCCAAAAATTTAGCATGGAGGTCGTGTGTGTGTGTGTGTGTGTGTGTGTGTGTGTGTGTGAAGGTGCATGAAGGTGTGTGCTTGTGTTCATGCCAATTGGCTAAAAGGGGGCGTGGCAATGGGAGTGGCTTATTGCAAAAAGATACATAACTTCCAAATGGATTCACAGACTTGCACAGGTTTAGTGGAAAGGTTGTTAATGAGCCAAAGGACCGCTGATTAACTTTTCAGACCAACTGGCAAAAAGGGGGCGTGGCAGTGGGAGTGGCCTGTAACAAAAAGGACCATAACTTCTGAACAGATTCATGCAACATGGCCACTTTGTAGAAAAACACACACACACACACACACACACACATTCATTGGTTGTGATTTGCCCTGTCCTTACATTTTAGCCCCACCCCCTTCCATAACTCATCAACCGTTTGTCATAGACTGCTGGTCGCAGCTATCTCGAATTTGCGCTTGTTGTTTTTTTGTTTGTTTGTTTGTTTTTTTCAATAGAACATTTACATGAGATCATAAACCCACAAATGAATGCTTAACAATTTTAAAAAATTCATGTTTACATGTAATAGTAAATCTCAAATAAAACAAACTCATTTGATTTGAATCTTTTGTATTGCAGTTTTTATTTTACAATGTTTGACTCTAATTCACAAAAAGTTTATGAATAAGTAATGAAATCTTTTCTTTACCTCTGTGATTTTATTGACTGTTTCAGCCCTCCAAATTGTCTTTTAAACTGGAATCCCCTGTATGAATTCAGGAAGGTGACCAATTTTATATTAACATATTAAAATATATAATTTACACAAACTTCAAGACACACATATATATATATATATATATATATATATATATATATATATATATATATATTTATGTATGTATGTCTGTATGTGTATATATATATATATATATATATATATATATAT
>JAPQLA010000020.1:25260661-25272089 GCA_029822935.1 Naso vlamingii
TATATATATATATATATATATATATATATATATATATATATATATATATATATATATGTATGTATGTATGTATGTATGTGTATATATATATATATATATATATATATATATATATGCATGCATCAAAGGACAGAAATGTCCACCTGCCCAGACTTTGTTCTCTTTTAGCATCACCAAAGAGGTACAGGGAAGTTGAAGAGATGAAGGTCATGACAAGGTTACATGATGCAGCGTTCAGTGTTGGATTAATGTCCCCCTTTTGGCAAGCAGCAGGTTGGCAGGAGAAGGATGGACAGTGAGGAAAAAGCCGCCTCCAAACTCCTCAGGTGCACTTGTTCATGCACATCAGCAGCTCCACTCTCACAGCGATGCGGGTGTGCCAGCCTAGCGGCAGCAGGCGGATATAACGAGCTACGATGGGTGGGCGCAGCAGGTTCTGTACTGTGGAGGAGCGGTCAGCGTTTCCATAGAAGACCTGAAGAGAAAGTCAAGTGCATGTTAACATACACTACAATACTTTATTATTCTTCTTGGGATCCATTTCCTCAGTTAAACTGATGGGTCCTTTCTGCTTTTGAAAATGTGCAGAAGTTAGTTTCATATCAAAAATGGTGTTTTATTATAATAAAACACCCTTTTTGATATGTGGCTCTAATATGATGTTCTTAAACTGATTAGACTGATTGGATCTTAAAATTTTATTGTCATTTATTGGAATCCAAACTCAACAGATGATCAACTTACAGGGATGTAAAAGGAAAGCAGCGTACACTTACAGCCTAATGAATGACAGACAATAGTATAAAGCATCACTAACAAAACTGTGGATCCATCCTGGTTGTTTATTATTGTACCATGTTTTTTTGTTGTTTTTGTTTTGTTTGTACTCCATACCACAGCCTACAGAAGAGTATTAGGGCCACTAAAGGGAGGATTAGGGAGGATTTTTTTTTTTTTTTTTTCATTTCTGAAAAAAAAAGTCAGAATTCTGAGATTAAAGTCAGAATTCTGAGATTTAAGTCAGAATTCTGACTTTTTTCTCAGAATTCTTTTTTTTTTTTTCTTTAGTGGCCCTAATACTCTTCCGTACACGGCAACATGGTCAGGAGTAGAATAAATAAATCTAAGTACAAAATCCGACAAAAAGATTCAAACAGATTCAAACTGAATCAGTAGTCATGAATGTGCTGCAAACTCCAAATTTCCACATTTTTGATAACTTTAACTGCTGACAAATGCATGTTTTATTCATATTAAAAGTAACAAACCTTTACTCGTCATCTGTTGCACTTTTATACCAGAGAAAAACTCTGACTGCTGTTCTATGTGCTTACCCTGTTGTTTCCTGTTTGGTCTTTGTAATAGATCCAGTTGAGGGTTTCCACAGTGCGATACTGGACACTGTATTTAGTTATCCACTCATCAGCATCGCAGCGGCCTTGAGTGAGGATGCCAGACACCACACCCACCTCCCTCAGGTCGATCTGGATCCACTGATACTGGTCGTTAAACTTGGAGAGCCATGCACACCTAACCACAACAAACATATGTAAGCTTTTGTTCTGATAAACTCACTGAGAAAATGAGCAGAACTAGGTGGTTGTGACGTACCCAAAGCCTTGGTTGTTCAGGCGAGCCTTGCTGGGGGTCCAGGAGGAGTACCAGCCGGTGTACTGCTCCTGATTGGAGCAGCTGATCTGGTCTGATGTCACAGATCCAGATTCAAAGCCCAGAGCTCTGTGGTAAGGGCACTCTGCAGAGAACAGACAGATGCCTTACTCCAAAACCTTTGATTTGGCACGATTTGTCCCTGATTATGTCTGGGCTCATCATTTCTTGCCTTCCACAGTTGCAACACACAATTTTACTGATATTGAACCTGTTAAACCCTCAAAGGCTTGTTAAGGTGGAAAAGGCTGATCAGGACATCTGATGTGTGCTGCTTTGCTTAGTATCATGCTATTAGGTGAAGGGCATGCCTTATTTCTGGCTTCCTAATCTGCTCATCACATTCCTGCACAGGTAATGAGATTATCTACCAGCATTTGCCCTCCCAGGCCTTTTCCTCACAGTTGCTCATTTCTTTAACCCAAACTGGTAACATCTCTGCAACAGCTCCAACACCATTTAAGTAAAAGTAAGAACAGGTTTGCAAAATGTCAAGATCATCAGAAGGTTATTGTGCACCACTGCAGAGAGATTGAGCCAAGATTGAAATGCATACACACACAGACAGCTACTGCATCATCAAAGACACCAGCTGGAGGTCTCTTTGTGCACAACATACCTGATAATCCACAGCATACAGCTGCCCTTCATTAATCTTGCCATGTGATGTTCCCATTTTGCACCCCATTTATCACTTTTTAAAAAACTTCCCAGCCTTATTAATAACAGACATCAAACAGCTTTGTGGGACTAAAAGTCAGCCCAGGTCATGTGATGTCACCTGGCATGCAGTTCAGTGGGTGACCCTGAGGTGGCGGCGGTGGTGGAGGTGAGGTCGGCAGGACAGGCGGGATGACGGCAGGGATACGTGTGGGTGAATCAGCAGATTCACAGTCACAGGTGCAGGCTTTGATGTTCCGTGTCCACGTCTCGATCACCTGCTGGTCCTCCTCCTGCAGCTCCTCATCCTGGACAACCTCCCCTTCCTGGGCGGCCTCCTCCTCCTCCTGAGGGCCGTGCGCACACACCATTAACCCAGAGGTGCATCAGGAGTCAAACTGACATTACAAACTTATTTTAGGTGGTTTAAATCACGGAGTTTATTACCTCCTGGGAGTGAACAGTGATCAGAGCTGTGCCACATCAATAGATGCATGAAATGTAGAAGCAGATGGTGACATGAGACGTGAAAGCTAAAACTAAATTTAACAGAAGATACCTCTTAAACTTAACTATATTATTTATTTTGACAAATTAATGTAATGTTTGCAGGTATTTTCAATGTGATTAACATTACTGTGACAAGTATCGCTAATTGTTTTGCATTATTTGTGTGCATGTAACCGGAGTAAACCAGAATTAAGAAAAACATATAAGATCAAAGAAAAAGAGGATTTTTTTTTCATGAACATCCCAACAGCTGCTAATTGGCTGCTATCAACACATTTCTTCTTGATAAAGCATGTTAAAATCCAAATTTTGTAGCTGCAAAATGATTACATGGTACTTTTTTTTATTAGGCAGAACAGTGGGCATTGTCCTGATTGAAGGCAGACATCATGCATTATGATTTAATAATATCCCTCATGCAGGTGCACAGTGACTTACCCCGAGATAGAAGCAGGAGAAACAGCACAGCAGCACATCGAGCAGTGGCCTCCATCTTTCTCTTCAGCTGTGCTGGAATGCAATGTGTGCTTGATACCCAACGCTAGTGGATAGGATTACTGTAATCCACTCCTTGCAAGGGCCTTATCTAAATACTCAACATTGGCCTTGACACCTCCCATAGGCTCGTCTTATTGTACTGCGACTGCAGTGTATGCCATCAATCATGAATCAAGGGTGAGAATCATTCTTTATGGTGGCGGTGTCTTCATGGTTACAACGCCATCACCTGTCAACGCTACAACTTACTCATGTGCTTGAATACACCACAAAACAATTCACAGCTATCACAGATTTTCATGTTAATATTTTAAAATTTAAAACACTAGTCCAAGTTCTTCCAGGTTTCCTTTTTGTATGTCAGCTGTCATCACAGGGGCGTGTCAAGGGAGCAACCAGAGGGGGCATGGGCCACCTCTGTAATCTGGTGGGCCACCCCAGGTGTCACCCTATTTGATTGGTTATCTGCCCAGTCAGAAGTGGGCCTTATTTTTTTCTATATTACTTGTTTATATTTTGCTATTTAATGTCTTTTCTTTCTACTGATGCCCTCTTTTGCTGCTGTAATACTGTAAATTTCCCCACTGTGGGACTAATAAAGGAACATCTTAATCTTAATCTTAATCTTAATCTTATTGATATGTTGGACGAGTAGAGGTGCAATTGGCGGACAGTTTACACGGTGCAAGTTTTCGCATCAAACAAAACACTTTTGTTGTGGTTCAACCTTCCTTTGACATGACAGCGGCGTGCTGGCGCCCCTGAAACCGCAAACATTTGAAATTGGGTTCCAGAGTGCAATCCTTTGGAACCGCAACCTTCTTTCCAGCTTTGTAAACTAGCAAGCAGAGTTCCTGTGAATGTGGTGACGACGATACTGCTAATGCTAGTGCAAGTCAATGCACTCTGCTGTAGCCACCACCAAACTCTGATTAAACACTCCACAGTGCACCGAAAGCAGGTTGAATATGACGACAGTCTGTTGAGGTGAATTTAAGTGTTCGTAGAATAATTTTAGAAGTCAAACTACGGCTGAATTTCTGTAATTTGTGGCTGCTGAGGGCTTAGCAGCAACAGGAAGTTAATAACTTTGGCGGCTCTGATGGTATGTCATTACAAACTTACACCACCGACAACCAGCCTGATATGCATACTCAATTAAAACTCTATTTCAGACACACACACGCACACTACAGCGCTTTCAGTTGTTTGTGTAAACACGGACATATTTTGAAGACGCGAAGCAAAGCCTTTCTGATTTTAGTAGGGCTGCTCCCACATAAACATGGTCTTAATCTTAAACCTACAAGGCACAAAAGCACTTCATAACTTTAGCACAGTTTTGTAAAGTAAATAATTATACCATTTATTATTTATCATTGTGTTCTTTTTTTATCAAGTTAGCAAGGCTCCTGAATTTTTATTTTGTTGGCTCTTTTTCACTGATTCTATTTTTAAATGTGTCATTTCTTCATTTGTATTTAACCATTCTTTCTAAAGTACAAATTTTCAAAAAAAAGCAGATGGAAGCTTTATACGAATTACGAATTACGAAAACTTTATTGTCCACAAGAGTGGAAATTCGTCTTTGGTTCCACCATTGACATGTCTCAAGACAAAAGGACACACAGAACATGATAAAAAACATTGCAGAGTAGAAAAAAATAGCAAAACGATTATGACTGCATTTGAAGTACAGTAAACCTATACAGTCATCACACAAAACATACATACCAATTCATAAAAAATACACCACACAATTATTCAAAGAACCTGCTGTGTAAACGAAACCCTCAACAAGAATAAGAAGCAGGAGTAAGGGGTAAACAGCTACTGCATTCTAGTTTTATTTATTGCATTGTCAGCTTCTGGGACAAAGGACTTCTTATAGAGATTTTTCCTTGCCATCGGTAGTCTATAACGCTTCCCTGAAGGTAAAAGCTCAATTACATATATATATTACATATATATTACATATATATGGTGCCAGCCACTCTGTGTTGTGACTGGTAGGTCTATTTAATTTTTAAATTAAACTTTAAGCACCGTAATGTCAGTAACTGTAAGTGGACATGGGCAGAAGGGAAAAAATGGTAAATTAATACTATTTCAATGCTTGTATTGCATGTGCACGCGTGTTGGTAGGCTACTTCAAGCCCCTACACAGTGACTGACATATCACCAAATCCCACATGCCACCCTTGCATAAGTCAGTGTCCACAGCTTAAAAGTTTAAAAGTCTGGACACGTCTCTGTGATGCCATCTGATGAAAAGGGGAAAATCGGCAAGGACGAGAGCAAGCATGATTCCCAAAATGTTAAACTATTTGGCTTTGACTGTACCGTGTTGATAGACGACGACAACAGAAAATGGTCCTGGACAAGTCAATATCCTGGTTCTCTGAACAGAGAAGCCTATGTTTGGCCATTTACGGTGATGTAATCTATTGATTGGCAAGAGAGTTTATTTTAAGTCAGCCAGCCAGTCAGAGAGTGAGCAAATGTCATCGCTGAAGCCCTGATGTCACATGAGTGATCAGTGTGAGTGATTTCAAGGGGGTGCAAGAGGTCAAAGTGCTCCACGCAGGGCTGAAAACCACAACAAGTATTATTTTGGCTCCTGTTTTGCTCACTTTCTCTCCCTCAGGATATAAGACTATATATCATTTGTAATATCATCTCTCATTAAAAACAATATCAAACACACTCCATACTCTCACAGTTCACCTCTTCTAGCTGTGACGAAGCAAACAATTCTTGGTTATTCCGCCCATATTCAAGTGTTCAGCTCAACCCTGATGCCGCGGTGATGGACAGAACTATCCTTGAGCTGTGATTGGTTCACATACGAGCAAATCACATCCGCGACCCTGAGTTAAACGGTTGGATAAGCCATGGGATAGGCCGCTTGATCTTTTTCCACATCCGCATTCCGCGAAGACCCGCCCCACTCTGCCGCTGATTGGCTAGTTTTCGTTGCTTGGCGATGGTTTGGGTTCGCTGGTTGGTTACATGTTTAGGGATAGAAAAAAAAGACAGGTCAGAGCCAATCAGAGGCAGCGCAGGGGCGGGTCTTCATGGGACCATAGATGTGATGTTGGCCAATGAACAACGTCATGAGCGCCTCACCGGCCAATCAGGAGCTCGGTGTGAATTAGCCGTGTGTGGTTCGGGGCGGCTTTGGGCGGCTCGTTCCTTCACAGGAGAACACAGTGCTGTTATTGAAGGTGGGTAGTCTCAGCGTTTATCTTTTCAGAGTTTATATTAAAACGTGCACACACGCGTGGACGCGCGACGTATTTCAAACAGACTAGCTGGTGGCTAAACAAGCTAATGCTAATCGCTGAATAACGGTGTTAACGGCACTTCCGTTCCGCTGTTGATAACGGTAAAGGGAATGTTTCCGTCATGTTTTTGAGCGTAACGTTAAAAATGTTGAGAATTGACGGTTCAGTTTTTTTTTATTGAAATTAAATTCTCAGGTCATTTAATTGAATTGAAAACATGAAAGTTGTCTCCGGTGAAAAGGCTGAGTTTGAACATGAAGTGAATGTTGATCTCAAACACATGGCAACACACACACACACACACACACACACACACACCTGTTTTTGTATATTGGTTGACCTGATGAAAATAACGTTACATTTTTATCCGGTAAGTTGTTCAGATGTCAGGCCCCTCCCACACGCTGTCACTGCCTGTTTCCTCAGCCTGGCTCAAACTGTCAGAGGCAGACTGTGGTTGTCCACATTCTGGTGTAACATGAAGAAATAACATGTGCTCCTCTGAATGCTTCTTGTCTCCTTGCTGATGTGTTGCTCCGCCCACCCCTCTCTCTCATCTGTCACTGTGTTTGCAGCTTCTCTCTTCTCTCTCATCTCTTCATTCAAGATGCAGTTCATGCTTCTGTTTAGTCGACAAGGCAAGCTGCGGCTTCAGAAGTGGTACGTGCCTTTGTCTGACAAGGAGAAAAAGAAGATCACCAGAGAGTTGGTGCAGACGGTCTTGGCTCGAAAACCCAAAATGTGCAGCTTTCTGGAGTGGAGAGACCTTAAGATTGTGTACAAGAGGTGGGTAAGAACAGGACTTGTTCATGGACGAATGTTTTCTGGTTGAAAGCTCACAGAATAAAACTTTTCACACTTCCTGGGTAAATCACAGACCTGTCATTCATCGACACAGCTCAGTTAGAGTGAGGAGAAAGTGTTACCAAAGAGATGACAGCACCGTGACTGCACTCAGACAAAAACAACAAAGCATTCATTTTCCCTCATTAAATCCTGTTGTTGTGCCAACAGACCTGAGTGACCCAGCAGGGACAAACAAACACAGCACCATTACACAACCATGCAAATGTTTGCTTACCTCTTAAATTAAAAAAGTTTTTCAACTGGCAAATGTTAAAATTATTATTATTTTGTTTTGTCTGTGTTTGGCTACAACAACTAACAGATGGTCAATAACCTGTTATGGCATATAAGTGATTAAGGCTGCTGTTTCATTATCTAGTCGTGTTTCAGTGGCCAGAAAATATCTTTACTGCCACAAGTCAGTGTAACTATTTGCTCTCAGTCTAGTTCCATGTCAAGAGAGAGTTCATGGATCGACCTGTGGGACAGTTGATATAAAAAGTCTGTGCCAAAAATGAAAACAGGCGTATCTTTGCTAAAGGTTAAGTGAAAGCGTTCAAAGAATTACAGACACTTTGAGAGCATGATTCATGAGAATGATTCTTGATCTCAGGAGCAGAGGTGAAGGACCACCGATACCTAGAAATGCTTTTGTCATTGTCTCATTTTTGGACATAATAATTAACTTTATTGAGAAGATGAAAATGATAAGGTGTCAGGTCAAATTACAAAGTCAGCCCCACGGCCTGTAGGACACAATGTAAAATTAATAATTAATACAACATTAAACTTTGCTGCTGCTGATTGATGTTGTTTAGACAGTTGCAGACAGAAGCACAATGAAGCACACAGTTGTAATAAGAGCCTAATAATAATGTGTAGTAACTAATGTTTGAACACATGGCTTGTGTTTGTGCAGACATACAGCATGTCTCTAATGCTGAGGTCACACTTCAAGATAGTTTTGTCTGTTCAGATGGTCACTGTGTCAGAGTAGGCGACTAAACATCATCAATTCTTGCCGTGTCGTGGCTGAGAGACATGACAGTCTACATGTTGCTCCCTGACTAGTCATCGTTTGCACTTCGCCACGTATGTGACGTCATGGGAGGTAAACAAAAAATCAAACATGCTAGTCTTTCTTTCTTTTTTTCTTTTCTTTTCTTTTGTTCCTGCTTCGGCTGCTGTTGGGCTGGCAGCGTGCAGCTTGACCTCGGCATACGCCTGCAGCTGATGCGGTTCTTTTTTACTTAACCATTCTGTCTATCAAATGTTAGAAAATAGTGAAAAATTCCTGTAATAATTTCAGCTCAAAGTGATGTATTTCAATGTTTTGTTGTTGTTGTTGTTGTTGTTTTTGGCCATAAGTCCAAAACCCAAATATATACAGACAAGATCAGTCTGATAATAGCCTGACTGGAAGACGCAAGGCATCACGTGGGTTCGGCATCGCTCGATGAGCATCGCGCGTGACTTTGCTCCTGTTGAGGGGCCGCTACCAACATTTTGTCGGCACAGTCACTTTCTCCTTTTTTCCAACTCTCCTCTGTGCAGCGACTAACGTCACTCAACATCCTTCCTATGAGACAACAAACTCTGCATGCTCCTCTTCTTCGTTGGTTTTAGTGACAGACTGACAGCCATATCGCCATCCGCTGTATCGGAATATATAGAGACACGCTACTCAGTGACGTGTTGGCTGTCAGGAGTGCGTGAGAACGGGACGCACAGCTTTCAAACAGAAGATCAATACGTGGCAGACAATGTAAATAAATGTGTGGGAAAGCTCGGATGATTAACACCGATTTTAACTTTGCCGTCATGCATGAATGAAACTGAGAAGAAGCAAATTATATGAGGAACTTTCTCTACAAAAGTTATTTGCTTTGAACACTTCGACCTCTTTTTGCCGCATGAGTCAGTAACAGAAAAAGTGCTGTATCATTTCTCTGTGCACTGACACGTGACATAAACAACTGAGCTGAACCCTTTGTGTTTCCTGGGCTTGGCTGTGCCTCATTCATTTACACGCAGCAGACAAGGATGGAGCAGATAAGAAAACCATTCAAGGATATATGGGAATCGTTCATCAAACAGCAGGAATCGATCAAGCCCCCAGGTTCCAGTGCTGTGGAGTTTGAAACTTGTCTCTTTAAAATGTACAAGATGTCCACTGTGCCCTCCTGGCCCGCTGGCTGTGAGGGATCAGCTCAGCAGCTTCTTTATTAGCCAATCATCACATGCTTAAGGAGTGCCTGAGGGATCAGCCGGGATAAAGAACCATGGCAGAATAAGACTTAACTCATACAGCCTTCTGCATCCGGCCTCTGGCTTTTAAATGAATACCCTGTAGACAGTAAACAGCCATTCTTAATAATAACAGAGAAGCGCTCTCTCAGCACTGTTACAGTGAGCTGGGACACAGTATAAATCGCTTGGAGGATCTGTCTACGTGATAAAAATACATAAAGTCAGCTTTTCTCCCACTTTATTGGTCAAGTTGATGTTGTATTTTGCACAGCATAAGATTCATTCAGATTGCTGTTGTGAAGTTTAAGATTCAGTGGAAGGATTTAGGAAGTACTGACGGCAGAAATTTAACATAAGGTTCATAATTTTAATTTTCGTCATTACTATTTAATCACCTAAAACATGAATGGTGTTTGACACTTTAGTTTGAGCCCTTTCCATCTACAGAGGAGTGGATCTCTTTCCATTATTCTGCCATGTTTCTACAGTAGCCCAGAAAGGACAAACAAAACACTATGGTCCCATTGATATATCAAGTTGCTGATATTATCAGCCAATATCGACATATCGCAGATAGAGGTGAGACCAATAACTGTATATTAAAAATAAAGGAAAACTGTCCTGACCCTTTTATTACTCGTTTCAGCAGGTGTGTTGCTGAGTGGGGAGAATCTGTTTGATGCGTGGAGAGGTTTTTGCTGAGCTGTGGTGGACTTTGTCTTAGCTCCATGCTTGTTTCAGACAGTCACTCAGCCTCCCCGCTGCCTTGGAACTGCAGGGAGACGGTCGGCAGGAGCTGCACGCTGCGGTCCGCACCGGTCATTGAGGCCTGGCTATCTGCTGTAGCTGTTGAACTTCCTATGGTGTGAAGCCGTGCTTCCAGTTTGCTAATCCTCACCTCCAGCTTTTCAAATAAACTACACTGAGTACAGTTACCAGTATCACTAAAGGAGGCGGGGGAATAACTAAACATCTGGCACATCGAGCAAGAGAGAGCGGGAAAGAGAAGCCATCACTAGCTACTAGGCTAAAGCTAACGTTTGCTAGCAAAGACAAGGAAGGTGAAAACAACTGTGATTAGCTGCTTAACAAGTGGTTGCAGCGAGTGCTTAAGAGGTGCTAATGCTTGTTTAAATGTGAAGCAGGAAATATGCTGCTGAAATAAAAATGTTACAGAATTTACAGAGCTAAGCCAGAGCTGCAGATATTCACAGTCAACAACACATTAACAGGAAGTGACAGAATACGCTTACTCCAGTACGTCAGTTTTGACTCAAGGTCCAAATCTACATCAATTGTTAATTGATTAACCGTGTACACGGTGAAAATGGCTGCAGCTGCACATTTTCCAGAATTTTTGTAACCGTTCCCGCCCCTAATTGCAGATATATATCAGTATAAGTTTGTATGTTTTTTAGATTTGTGCAGATAATGAAGCAGTTTTTCAAATCTGGAAAAAATGCTTGGACCAGTGATTTAATATGGTGTAATAACATAGTTTGTCCAGCAGAGGGTCGTCTAATAAGTGAGGTGTTTACTGGTCAGTACACTGATGTTTGGAATAAAGTTTATGCAAGGGATAATGCCTGACGAGGTGTCCATTATCAGAAATGAATGGACGACGTGGAGGCACGAAGTCCATTCATTTCTGATAATGGACACCTCGAAGGGCATTATCCCGCTTATACCATGGTCACTTACGAAAGAAA
>JAPQLA010000020.1:25272189-25284028 GCA_029822935.1 Naso vlamingii
AGGTGTCCTATATCACTTTTGAACGGACACCCTGCAGCCAATCAGAATCGAGTATTCACCCAGACCATGGTATAAAAAAATTTATTCTGCCACTATTACATATCTTTGTCACAACTGTTTGATAATATATCGACTGCATATTTGATATCAGAATTTTCTTGCTCCCTGTTGTTGACATTGGCCCCAAAAATCTCACATCCTTCGGGCCCCACCAAACACTGATTCCGGAGGGCCTTTAGCATTTTTTGAAGCCACAGCAGGTTCTCTTACATGTTTGAAATGGGTGCGTCTGGAAACAGATGTTCAGTTGGTCTTCGCCTGACTGGTCCTGTAAAGTAAACTGGTGGTTGTTGTTGCAGATATGCCAGCTTGTACTTCTGCTGTGCCATAGAGGACCAGGACAATGAGCTCATCACACTGGAGATCATCCACAGATACGTGGAGCTGCTGGACAAGTACTTTGGCAGTGTGAGTTTCTGCCGTCTCCTCACCTCTCTTAATGTGTATCCGTGCCGTGCTTCATCATATGTTTGTCATCTGTTGACCTGAGAGTTGATATACGACGTATTCCAAATGACTGCTGTTTCATTTCTAAATACACAGGTTTGTGAGCTCGACATTATTTTCAACTTTGAGAAAGCTTACTTCATCCTGGATGAATTCCTGCTGGGTGGGGAAGCTCAGGAGACGTCCAAGAAGAACGTATTGAAGGCCATTGAGCAGGCTGACCTGCTGCAGGAGGTAAGGCGTCTGTCGAAATCAATTTTAAAACAAACATGTTTTATGCACTGACATTGCTGCTTAAATAGTAATCTGCCATCACAGTTATTTGTAAGTATGTCACCGAGAGTGTTTTATTCAGATCTCATTTAGTCAGAAAGAGTTCTGGAAGTGAATCCGAGTTGTTTTTGTTTTTTTTGACACCCGTGGTTAACAGTGGTGACAGCGAGTACAGTTTAGTACTTTTTAATCCATGAGTCTGTTTCCTTTGCACTTTGTCGCGTTCTGTTTTTAACAGTATCATTAACTTTTCCACCTCAGCCAAGCGTAAAAAACTGAAACTTCTGTTTAATATTTCAAGCTTTCATTATGTTGGATGTTTCCTTTCAGGTTTTTTATTTAAATTCCGAAAACGTCCATAAACCAGCCTGCTGGAAATGCATCTACAGTGACTTCTCATTACTGATCCTTTACTTTCTGCAGACTTTAGAACTGACTGATGAGTGACTGTTGTTGTGTTGTAGGTGTTTTTGATGGTCATAGCTCTGATCTCTCTGACATGCACACTCTTTCCTGTGACCTCTTCACAATAAAAGCCACCCCATGTTTCACCAGTTAAATGCTTTTGATGTGAACTAGCAGCAGAATGGGTTAGCATGAGCGGTGAATAGTAAACAGTGAGGCTAATATCAATTAAATAAAACAAAAGCATTGGATAACATGGTGATTCAAGGCCTTTACACACCAAGTGCGCAACAAATAAACGACACGAAAATGCAAATCATTCAGATGCAGATTTTTCGGATCAAAACTATTCAGACTGGTAGCGACAAGAATTTGTGACAGAAACACAGGAATACAAATGTGTGAAAGAGTTTTGACAGCTCACTCTGAAGAGGAAGAAAATAGACTCATCCTCCTCGCCCAGCCTCAACGTGAGACTCAGCTCGCTTTGCAAAGCTAAGTCGCAGGTTGACACCGTACACAGCGGTAGAAAGACTCCTGCTAAAGGCTCCTATTCTTTGCTACATGTAGAAATCACAAAGAACTGTATTTGCTGGGCTGCCAAGGTTGTTATCCGTCTCGTTGGAACATTCCTTTATTTAGAATGAGGTAGTTTTTAATAATGAGGGTTTTTTGGTGCACCAGAGCCTGAAAATCCTCTCAAAACAAACATGGCGCTGGCCGTGTAAACAGGGTCGATGCCTTTGTTCACAGTGTGGAAGCTTGGAAAAATCATCCTCAATGGGAAAAATGAAAGAGTCGCTTTTCGGCGGTGTGATATTTGTGTTCTGTGTGAAAATACCCATGACCACTCAGCAGTTTGAAAAAAAATGTTGTTGTGCAAATTAATAGCATGTTAAAAAAAATAAATAAATAAAACAACAACAACAAAAAAACATCTGGTGTGAGTAAGACGATTCTTAACTAGACGCGGCGTGAGCGACCTCTCATGGATGAAGTGCGATATATTGTCCAGACTGACTACGAGCGAAGTCACAGCAGGAGCGGCTGAATTAGTTTTTGACAGGCGGGGGCGGAAACAGAAAGACGTCAGCGTTGATTTCGACCAGTCAAAATAGGCCGGAGATGGACCTCACTCAAATAGAGCCAAGGCGAACAATATTTCCAGCAAGTGACACTTCGCACGGTGCTGGTTAGGACATCCTCACTGAAAAAACCCGAAATGATTAGCTGTTCGCTCACTCGCTTGCGCTGAGTCTAGTGAGGAATCAGTGTAAAGGCCTTCAGGCAGACTTGCAATGAAAACTACAACATAGAGAAAATGCAGGCGGTAAATGGTATCAAAATCAAACGTTTAAGACATGTCAGTAAAAGCAGAGTAATATATTTGTAGTGTGCTTGGATTAGATTTCACCTGCTTTGGCTGTGCACTCATTTAGTTGGTGTGTCAGCTCGTTTAATGTGTGTGTGTGTGTGTGTTTATCATAGCAGTAGCGTGAGTTGTGAAAGGTATTTGAATTTTTCACAGTCAAATTTCAGTCTAACGTCGTCCTCAGGTTGTTTAAACGTGACTCCCTTGTTAGAAGACCTTACTTTACTCTGAGCTCATAGGGAGCCTTGAATTTCAAGTTTTTCTGTCTTACTCGCCTCATTGCTCAGCTAAGTAAAGGAAGGTCATTCACGATTTCTTGATTGTGTTTTTTTCTTGCACATTTTCTCTCACTGGTAATTGTTGGACTCCTAAATCTGTCTTAAATTCCCCTTTCTTAAAAGCATGAATACACTGTGTTCCTGAGCTGATTTATGAAGCCTGTTTCATCAATGTTTTACATTTTATTTCCTGTGATTTTTGCTTTTCTTGGCTTCACAGTGCTTTATTGTCTCCTATTTAGTTTACTTGACTTCAGCTGACTTGTTTCTCTCCTTGCCTCTGTATTCGTCACTGTTGTGATTTGCAGAATATAGACTTTCAGATGCGCCTGTTTGCAGGTACAGTTTGTAAAAATTCAAGTAACCCTTTGCTGTAGTGTTAGATCAGTAGTCTTAGATATAATGTAGATTTACCAACACACACTAAAGCTGCAGAAACAACACACCAGCAACAGCAGCATCTGAAGTGTCAAGAATACACTTCATTGAAGTTACTGGTGCGTTTTTCTGCTTTATCTTCAACTCAACCCTGATATCAAATGTAATCTCAGGCACTAACCAATAACTCTTCATCAGCAGCAAAAATGTCTTTGAAAAACTCTGCATTACTGTATGACAATATGCAGAGATGAATACAGTCTCTTTGGCATTACACAGGAGTGTATAATCAGTGTCACCAGGCTGATGGTTTGCTGCATATGTTTGCTCAGCATTGGGTCAATCAGTAAATCTAAATGTCCCCGTTAATGAGCTCTGAGGAGCTGACAAACATTAACATCCAGAGCAGAATGGTGAAATGAACCGTAGAGAATTAAAAAATACTGGATTTTTAAAGGATTTATTCACATTTACCACAAAATAATTCAAATAGATTCCTCAAACTTGGTGTTAAAGATACAAACTATGCCAGTTTAAACAGGGCTCCCAAACAGCCTTGAAATCCATGAAAGTTTCAATCGGAGGGGAAAAAAATCAAGAAATTGAAAGTTTTTGATGTCACATAACTATACTTTTTTATGTAGTTGGGAAAAAACGAAAAATTGAACTTTCTGTGCTTTTTTTAAGGGGCCAGATTGATTTGGGATTTATGGAGATGATGCTGGTCCTGTTTTTTGGGGAAAAGAACAAACCTCCGATATCTGATAAATTGGCAGATATCTTAAGAAAAAGATATGTAATGGAGTCAAGATAGTTAACACTTTATCAAACTTTTTTACAAACATAAGAGCACTGAACTGTAAACACTTATTGGTTCTTAAATAACCATCCACCCTCTACTGGTTAATATGGTAATTACACTGTTTTAAATCAGTAGTCTAGCCATTTGTTCCAGTCTTAAAAAACCCTTTAAATGTTAGTGCATAGCAGAGTACATTAAGCTAATGCTGATCTGCGATAGGTCGAAAACGATAGCAAAACGATATATTTTGGTTGGCCCCCAGTGTTTTTACTTAAAGGAGAACTTCATTTTTTTCTCACATTAAGCCCTGTCACACGCCTCTTCACAATGTACAATGGTAAATAAAGATATTATGATCAACGACGCAGTCCGCTGGAGCTCGCTGCTGAAGTCACTGCTTGCTGAAAACAACAGAGGAGCATGTGCACTGAGACAATCCGTCAAAAAACACGATAAACACTCGTTCTAAAAGACAAGAAACTTACTGATGTCCCACTGATGGTCCGTCTAGAGTCGCAAGCAACTAGTCCATTTAACATTTAAACGCCCACTCCCTCACGTGTCGGCACCAGAAACACTGGTTGGTTAATTATTCAATTAACAATGTAAAACGCTGGTTAACTTACATCTCAATGTTATGCAGCCAGCCTCCACTGCAGGCAATTACCCCTCCCCCCTCCTGCACACTCCAGCAGGTGGAAAAGTGAAACTAAAGTGGGACAAAGAGAGATGACGACTCCAGTTAAAATCAAGGCCCGCTCATTGTTCCGCCAGCTCACTGTTCCGCCCACAAGTTGTGAGATGTGCCAACAGACCGGCGGAACAGCAGTGCGGCACCAAGTTCAGAGGAAAGGTATGAATTGAGGTTAGGTAAAGGTTAGGATCAGGCATAAATTGGTTAGGGTTAGGGTTAGTCTGTACAAATAAATGGAAGTCATGAAGCCTTTCAAACAGCCTTAAAGAGCAGCCATCTCTCTCCGATCACATTCATCTGGAAAGGAATGGAGGAGGCAGTGAGCAACTGGATGTCTGTAATATTGCTGTATCTCACAACATGCGGGCAGAACGACGGGCTGGCAGAACAGCAGTGCGGTACTGTAAAATCAGCTCTGTTTGGCAGAATTTGCGTCAGCCGTGTGTGCAAAAGCTCGTATATATTCGGACATAAACCTGCGAGGAGAGCAAGCTACTACTAGCAACACTCTGCGGTACAAGTATTACAACATTTGCCTGTCCAACCCACAGACGCTGTGATGCATACCGGTCGGAAAAAAAACCCAATTCATCACTATTTTGTTCAAGGCAAAGGCTTCAGCAGGTTAATACACTACATTAAACCTTGAAGACACAGTAAAGAGTCGCACAACAGTAACATCCTGAATTGGTGCTCAGCCTCAAGGTTTCTAATGAGCACAATCCTAAGAACCAACGGTGCAACATGCCGCACATTACAACAGCATTTAAATTAACGGCTCGGTAACACTAATCGTCTCGAAGAATGTTGAGGCTAAATGGATCCTAAATACACGCATAACTTTTGTTTTAATGGTTTTCACCGTATAGATTAAATTGTGCTCAATGTCGAAGGTTTTCTGAGTGTTTTCTTGCTAATAGACTGGTTGACTAGTTGCAATTAAAATTTCTGTTTAACCATCAGGAAAATTAGTCACCACCTGCATCCCTATTTCTGACTCTAAAACATGAAGTGAAACAAAGATTTATCAAATCAAATCATACATAAAAATGCAGCACAAAGTGATTTACATAAACAAAACAAAACAAAACAAAAACCAACCCCTCCCACACACACGCACACACACTCACTGTCTCTGAAATAATTATCAGTACAGATATGGCTGGGCACTGAGGATCCAGGTGAGGAAACACCATCCACCATTTCGGTTTATAGCCTGGAAACAGCTGTTTGTTTCCCGGAGCAGCTGAAAGGGCTGTTTGCGGGTCATGAGCTGTTGTTCAACTTTGTGTTTTAGTGTCGGTACATGAGAGGAAAACACTAAACATCCAGTGAGTTTCTCATCTTTCAAAACGAGCGTTTATTGTGTTTTTTGAGGAATTCAGTGAGTGCCTCTCTCTTCACGTTGTTTCCAGCTGGCGGTGATGTCAGCAATGAGCTCCAGCTCTAAGGACTGCAGCATTTCTCATAATATCGCTATTTTCTGTTGTATATGATCATGATGAACCTTATGATAGGGCTTAACGTGCAAAACGCCAAACCTCTCCTTCAACAGTAGTTAATAGGCTGTTTAATAGGACTGTTTCATACTGAATCAGGCATTCAGTGAGAACACAAGTTCTCCCGTTTATCTAATGTGAGCAGCAGGATTGGGCTGCAGCGGTGCCCACCTCAGGGGCTTCTTTAAAAACAAAGAAATGCAACCTGACATCATGCTGCGGTGGCCAATCGGAGCGGTTGCACTCAAATGACATAGACATTTTACTCATGTGACCAAACTTGGAACAAAAGCGGGCAAAAATAAATGATGAACAAGCAATAAAGTCATGAGGCATGATGAATTTTAAATGTGGCGTTTCGCTGTGAAAGCAGCTGCTGTTGAGCCAAGTCCATAATCTGAAAGGACAAACTGTGAAGCTGTTGCTTGATTTACAGTCAGCAGGACCATCAGGTAGCTGCACAGCAGAGAACACACTCTACTGAGATGCCAAGTGGCTTATCCTAAGTGCCAAGTAAACAGGAGGGCTGTTGCTTTTAACGTGTGCAGTCGCAAACATAATATTCCCACTTTAAAAGAAAAAAACCTAAAAAGTGTCCCCTGACGTTTACACAGAGAGGGAGAGAAAAGAGAGCGAGGTGTCTGATGGGCTACATTCTGTATTTGTAGAGCCAGAGTGAAGACTGGGGGAGTTTGCCCAGTGAGGAGCTCTTGTAATGGGCCTCGAGTCCTTCCATGCCTCCATCCAGGCTGTTGGTAACTACCAGACTGTTGCAGTCAGTCAGTCAGCATGGGTTTCCACTTCTGCGTGCCGTGGACTTCTACCTGCATGAACGTGTGTGTCATAACTCTAAAGGAAAAATACATGACACACAGAATTAAAACAGGCATGAGCTCCAAATCGAACATGTCTGAAAACACTCACTTTCACTAACAGGCGGTATAATCCAACACTTTGCAATGTAGTGGACACAGTTTAAATGTGGATACTTTTAATTTACATTGTAGCAGATTAATTTTTTTTTTTTTTTTTTTTTTTGATGCACCTGGTATATTTCAAAACTACTCTTAACTGGAACTTTTACATGAATTTATAGACAATTTTCAAATGTAAATTGTAACTATTTTGAATGAGTAAGTGAAGGAGTGATGCTGCCTGTTGATTTTTACTAACAGTACTGAATGAAAATGCTCAGATTATGTTTGGATTTGAAATGTTGGATTTTTATATAAAATAACGCACTGTTAAACATTTACTAATATTTATTCTTGAGGTTTTAGTACATGGGGTTATTTAAATTGAAATAACCATTTTTGTATCATCATCTAATATTAAGATATTATAGGTGAATAATAGTGTTATTTTACATTTTTCTTGTTTTCAAGTTGCTCATGAAAAGACCAAAACCAGCCATGTGTTAATCTGCCTCCCAACACTGTCTGACTTTCTGACTCCAGTCTGCCATTCTAAATAGTGAAGCCAACGCCATGTGCCTTAAACCCGCATTCTCTCTACCGGCCAGCAGGGGGCAGCTCCACTGAACGTGAGAAGAAGTCTAATGACTTCCCTTCTGTCTTTAATGATTACCTCAGACAGTTTTGTACTGAGCTGATGATGACGATCCTTCGTTTCGAGTCCTCGTCAAAACGGCACGGTGGTTATTTTATAAACTGTGGTTCCATTTAGAGTAAAATAACTGATAAGGCAGGTTATGTTTTAATGCTCTACACTTGGTTTCCTACTAAAGCATAAATCTTTAAAATGGCTCACGATTATATGATTTTATTCTTGAAAAAGCTCCATAATTTCCTTAAACAGCAGCTGCAGCCAGCTGTGTGTGAGTTCTCTCTTCAGTTAGCTTGTAATGCTGCGTTCCATTGCAAGTCAGAAGTCGGTAGTTCCGAGTTGGTATTTCAGACTTCCTGTCTGCTTTCCAGTGCGTGTGCTCGAGAAAACATGAATGCCCTTTTGCAAAGTTGTGTTTGTATGAAAAATGTTTGAGTATAACAAACATGTAATGAGGACAAACCACAGAACTGTCTCGCTCACCTATGTTCATTTAATAAACGTGCAAGAGCTCTAAACTGTGTAAGCGTGCACCGAGCACGCTCAGTTGAGAGGCTTACAGCCACATCATGTCAGTTCAGTGGAAAGATGAGAAGAGTTCTTATCATGACTTAACACTCAAGTAACGTCAGGTGTGACGTCAGGTGTGCTTTAAATGCGAACCCAGGTCGGGTGCATCTTAACCGAGTTTCTGACTCAAACTTCCAATTTGAATGACTGTTTCATTGCACTTTTCCAAGTCGGAGGTCTTTTTTTCTGAGTTTCGAGTTCATTGGAATGCAGTGCACAGTCCACACCAGGTGAAACGAAAACAGCCAGGCGGACCATTTTTGTTGTTACCGAAAATGAAGGCTTTCATAATTTATTAACAACCAGATGATAACGTTTGTATACGTTACGTTCACAAACTGTAATTTAGTTCAGTTCTATCTGTGGTGAGCAGTCTTCATCAGAATTGCATTGAAATTTTTCACATAATGCTCGTCTCAGAAAATAGCCCACTTGTTCTGTTGTCATTCACTGTTTATTGTTTTGTAACATTATTTTTCCTGCAACCTTTTGTGCTCAATCAGAGTGTGCAAACACAAGTTTAGTGCCAAATTATTTCATGCTCATCGCTGAACACTTTGCTTCACAATTGTGATAAGGCTGACAGCTAAAACAGCAAAACAACAACAGAAAAGGTACGTTCACCTGGCCAAAACATTGTAATTAAGCATTAATAACCATGCAATCTTAATCTACAGCTAAGTTAGTGCAAAATGCAACAGTAACATTGAGCAGGGAAGTCTGTTATCTACATTGTATGAAGTGGTAGGCGACTCTAGGGCAGCTGTCACCTGTTGGTGATGCTCCTTCTCATCCTCCAAGTTATCCTTTTAACACAATGCGCCGTGACAGCGGCTGTTTTACGAATACCAAAAGCCATCTGTGAGATTTAAGTTGTGACCTATGCCTACGTTGAAACTATTTCAGCTGGTGCAACCCTTAAAATAGTAGTAGGGCGTAAACTCCAACCTAAATTAGAAATGACCTTCAAACTAGGCTATGTTTAAACTTACATATAGCTGGTGCAACACACAGCTGGTCACTATATTTTAGTACACATCCCTAAAACGAGTAAAAAGCACATTTGCTGGGGACTTTTTTTAGTCACAGAATGTTACACATTTGGTGCTCGTCCAGCCACAAAGCAGCATATATAGGATTGAATATTTTCTGGACAACACTGGAGCTTCACAGCACAGAGAAAAAAGATTCAGGCTTTGGCCACACACACACACAGTGATTGTTTCGATGTTTTGATCTGTCCGGTGTTGGCTTTGGTCTTTTCATCGGATTAGTTGAAAAATTTAAAAGTTAAAGAATATCACCAACCAGAGTACAGGTACTATATATGAAACAAATAAAATAAAGTATTTAGTATTAGTTATTATTGTGGTGACAGCTCATCGTGGCCCTTTTGTAATCAGGAGAAGGATCAGATCAAATTCAGAAATGCCTGCAGGAGACTCTGGAAGAAATGATGTGACCAAACTCTGTGCATTTCAGGAATCGGGTTAATTATTTGATCTTTTAAAACACCACAAGACAATAATGGCAATAAGATTTTTGTCATGATTGGTCAAATTTTTAACAAATTTTGTGTAAGTTGTTTAAATAATGGATGGACATAAAGGATGACCAAATAAATACACGTAAATCCTAATTTTTGTGATGGATGACGAAAATTGTTGCCATCCTTTTAAACCTCTTAAAGCGACACTGTGTAACTTTGACCCAGGGCTTTGAAACACAGAACTTAACAATGCACATTCATATGTTGCACAAAACAGCAGTTTAAGTGAAACCGGGTCACATTTTACAAAGAAAATGTCCTCTGGTTTTCCCTCTGATGTCCTATGACTGCTCTGCCTTGACTATGTGATTCACGGAGGTTCCTGAAAGCAACATGTAGGCAGCCTGCAGACTGAAGCTGCAGCTGCAGCAGCGGGTCGTTGTTGGGGACAGACAGACAGACAGACAGAGCAGTTGGAGGACATCAGAGGGAAAACCAGAGGACATCTTCTCCATAAAATATGACCTGGTTTTACTAACATCACTGTTTTGTGCGACGTATGAACGTGCATCGTTAAGTTTCGTTTTCAAAGCTGCAGGTCGCGGTCAAGCAAAATGTACATTTAACTTAGTGAAAATAATGTGGGGGGGTTGAGTTTGGGCCAAGTGCCTCGGTCTGAAAGACATAAGTAAGCACATAGTGCAGTAATTACATTGAAAACATGCCACAGTGGATTTGGTTAGGAGTTATTTTAATAAGCCTTTAATGAAACATTTCTCGGGAGCTGCTGTTACTTTGGTGCCAGCAAGCAGATCCTCTTTAAGACTAATGACGCCTCAGCTGCTCAGCTCAGCTCTGCATGTGAGACTTCAGAGATAAATTGAGCAGAGACGTCCCTGTGAAGAGGACATTGTTCTTATGTTGGTGCACTCTTAACCTCCTGCTTCCACGAGCACAAACTCTAGATGCTGTAGATCCCTGAGAGATTTGAAGTTGATCCAAGCTCATAAGTGGTGCTTCATTCTGTTTTATTTTTGTCCTTATTAAACTGTTTGCCTCACAGGTGTGATGGTCCCAAATATGGTCTCTGAGTCCTCTGGTCTTTTCCAGAATTAGGCCAGCTGAGGTGATTACTCTGTGTCTGTGGATTTAGGCCGTCCATATCGCTAGAGCCCCTCTAGTCAGAACTAATCTCAGTCCCCTAGCTGTTTCTGAGTCTGTCTGTAGCTCCGATCCTGCTGGTTAAAGCAGTTTTCCTGGTCTCGATCTTTGTCTCGTGTTATCAGTTGGTCTCCTCACAGCCCACCATACATGTTTGTGTTAAAAAGTGTTTGTCGTAGCCTGTCTTTGTTTTCCATTTATGTGTAACATTCCATTGACACAAGCCATGTTTCTATTAATCGTGAAGCAAATTTTAAGTGAACTTTTGAAATCTCACAAAAAAGAAAAGGCGAATAAGGAGCATCTCAAACATCTGGTTTGGAGCAGTTAAACATCTGGTTTGGAGCAGTTAAACTAGGCTGCAAAGCGTAGTCTGGTCAGAAGATGGCGGCATAGGCAACTTACCTATGACTGTATAATCAGTAGAAGATGTAGAGGTTGCAGACCGGTGAAGTACCAGGTCGGCTCGGGGTCCTGCACTCATGGAGGACGTACTGCATGAACCTGCAAAGTAACTTATGAGAAAAATTTATTTGAACCCAAACCAGGATCTTTCTTTAACCCGAGCTGTGTGTTAGGGTTCAGTGTATTATTAAGATAAGGTAGTACTGACTGCACATTGAAGAAACAACACGTACAGATATCGCGAGAGTTTTACCAACCAAGGATTACTATCAGACTCACATACAGTGGTGGAAAAAAGTTTTTGGACACCCTTAAAATTTTACACAATCTTAAATATTATAATGAAATATTTGTGGAAAAATCTTTTGTGTTTCAAAAGGTGTGGCTGCATTAGACAGACACAAACAAATACAAATGATATTTTTTTTGTTTATTGTTTA
>JAPQLA010000020.1:25284128-25313699 GCA_029822935.1 Naso vlamingii
GATCCCACACTGAACCATTCTTTCTACACTTCACCTAGAACTGTTTCATGTCAGCAACATGGTTTCATTTATAGACATTTTAGATGTTTCCAATGAGATATTATTGAGCTTATTGAGAAACATTCTGAAATGCACTCAGAATTACCCAAGCACTGAGCCTCATCTACAATACACAAGAGTGTGTCTGAATGGATTTTTTTCTTAGCTAATAGGCATATAAAGAAATAATTTTGGAAAAAATACATAGCTTTTTTTCTCCTTATGCACAAAATGCGTACCGAAACCGAACTGAAACTGTGACTCAAGAGCCGAGGTTCGTATTGAACCGTGGGCTGACTGCACTGTGGCATCCCTAGTAGTTTCCTTTTACCATTTCTAATGTATTTCTTTAAATACGTTCAAATTTAATACGTTTTTGGAAACATGGCTCCTGTCTGTTACCAGCTGTTTATATATTTGTTTTTGACTTGATCAGTTCTGCAGTTTTCAATAGCTTACACTTTGAACAAGCAGTGAAAATGAAGGTGTATCCATCTTTTCTATTGTTTATATCTTCTCACTCCAAATTTCCCAGCGACATTTAGAATATGAGCTAAATTAAGCTAGCTTATTGTTCAGCATATCTTAAACATGGACAGAGACATGAAAACCACTGTGAGTTGTTTGATTTTATATAAGCATGAGAAAGGCATCTGTTTCTTTTCTTGCTGAGAGCTCTTGCAATCTCATGTCTGAATGCTAAAAATGATGCGACAGCCAGGAAACAGTTAGCGTAGCTTATGAAACATCGGGAGCAGGGGTAAATAATTCACCTGGATTTGTCCAAAGATTAAAAACAGCTCACATATTGACACATTGTGTCTTGTTTGTTACAAAAAAATTTAAATGTAACGTGTTTTATGTGGCGTTAAGTGGTGAAACAATTTCTTGACTACGCTAGAAACTACCTGGAATGTCTGTCCTCTTCCAGCACATGACGGCACCTAAAAAATGTTTTCTGTTCATTCACATATTAATATAACTGAGATGTAACATCTTCATTAATGAGTTTAAAGTGATGGATTTCTTCTCTTTAGACAGACATGCCAGCTTTTCTCTCTCAATATCTCTTCTTTACGCTAAGCTAAGCTAAGCTAACAGACCCTTGGCACTAGCATGTCGTTTCATACAGACATGAGAACGGTACCTTGTCATCTAACTCTCAGCAAGGAAACAGAAATGCATATTTGCCCTGAAAAATGGACTTTTCCTTCAGTGGATGAAGGTGAAACAGTGTGAACAGTTTGCCAGCACTTGAAGCCTGCTGCACTTTCCCCTGCATGTCCTCTGAATGTCTGTATGAGGTGGCTGTTCCAGCTCGGTGTTGCCTTGTTCTCTAAGCTCTGTGTTTCTCTCCCTCAGCCCCGTCATGAGTACTTTAATGTGCCTGTGTACTGATTGGCTGCCATCGCTGCTGATACTGCCGCTGCCGCTCTCCACCCTGCATGCTGAGCTCCTCAGTGCCTGGCATCTTTTCTTTCTGCCCTCTGAGCACCTGTTCATCATCACTGGTTTAGGGTGTATTAATAACTCATGGCTCAAGTTTTGGCTCGGTACATGACAGTCCTGGTACCATATTGTCACAATATTAAAATTATATTGAAAACGACAGTAAACGATAGAAAAAAATGATCTAGATTTGGCATCTCTTTTAAATATTGTACTTTTTACCAATTTATACAGAAGTCAGCCATTAATGTAGTTATTTATAATGTGTAAAACATTTGATGATGATATTGTTGCATGCCTGTCATTTGCCTACTTCTTGTTGGTTTCATTGCCCCAGTTGAACACCTTTCTTACTATTACCACTGCAGAAAAGCACGTTTACTTCATGTGCTCAAAAGTATAGAAACTATAACTCAGGTTCTAGTTGCCAGATTTTTCCCAGCACCGTCAACCACTTAAAGAGGAAGGAACAAACAAGCCAAACTTCTCTGGGTTTTTTGTTTGTTTGTTTGTTTTTTAACCAGTCTGCAAGGTTGACAATGAAACCTCGAAGTCATGATTGTGGATCCCACTGTTTTCCTGGAAAAACCCACCTTAAGCTGTGATTGGCTGCCTTCGTTGGTGGGGTTGGTTAAGTTTAGCAATGAGGAAGTGGTGAGTTTGCATGGACCCCTCCGCGTGTGTCCGCGCACAGCCCAAAACGTGTGGCCCCTCAGCCTGTCTAGTGTATAATCGGTTGCTTCACACTCCAGTTGTCTTTTTATCAGTGTTTTCCTTCCCAGATTCACTGAGTGTGACGCCAGTCAGTGTCTGTTGTCAGCAGTTCTTCTCTGGGTCAGCCTGCTGCTCGTTCACACGTGTGTCCACAGATCATTTCGACTTGTTTTAGTGTAGAAAACACTCGGACAGCAGGTGTCATTTCAGGCTGAAAGAGTTCTCATTTTGTTCAACAAAAATCATTATTCCTCCCATCAGGTAAGAATGTACGGAGTCCGGGGGGTGGCATGGATGTGGGTTTTTTAATGCACGCGGGTTAAAAAAAAAAAAAAAGAATATGCGTTTTTTAATCGGACACGCATTTTGTTCGTTTTTTGCTCACTCGTTTTATGAAAACGCACTTGCGATTTGTTAAACGCACACATTTATATATTGCAGGCCCGTTTTTAAATTGAACGTGTGTTCCTTGTTTTTTTGTTTTTCTCCTGTCGTCCCTGCCTGGCTGACATGGATTCAGCTGTAGCATCCACATTAGTAACATTAGTCTGGCCAAGAAAGGATCAAAGAAGCGCGGCCGCTAAACTCGCCCTGCTGTCTTCCGTTTGTTCTGCTGTTCTGCACGCGGCATGTATCACCTGTTGATGGACTGGCGCAGACTTTTGTTTTCAGAGTGAATGAAACCGCTTCCGGAGTGCGGAGCCGCCCGTGGAAGCGCGTTTCGGAATGTATGAAAACACCTGAAGAATATCAGAGTTAGCCAATCAGAGGCAGAGGACAGCGAGTTAGAGGTCAAGTGGGCGGGTCTTGCAAAGAGAAGCACTGGGATCCATAAAGATGTGTTTAGTACACATCAAATGCAGTATTTAAGTATAAATATACTTTTTGAAAAAGAAATTCTTCAAGGTCACAAAGTGTGGTCATCCGTTCCGTCATTGAAAACACAGATCCCATTCTCTCACCGTCACACGTTAGTTTTTCTGACGTCACAGAGGTGTTCGGTCAGTTTTACCTTTCACATTTCTGTTGTTCCATCATTGGTCTTAATGTGACTGAATTCACATGACGTCAGCCATGACAGGGGGGTGTGAAGTCATGTGTTACGTGTTCATGTCATCATGTGTCTGTTTGTCTCTTTAAACTGTGTTTTTGAATCATAGGAGTCGATTTTTCGCTGATATTTACGAGTTTCTGTAATAATGATTAAAATCAAAGCAAATCCTCATTCAGAGTATTGTAGCTTTTCAGTTAGTACTATAAATGTTATTTTAAAATGGGTTAAATTATGTATAGACCCTGGTTCTTTCCTATTTAAAAGAACAGAAAAATGCCTGGTTCGAGGTAAGTGGTGTTAGTGGCATTCGTGCTCAATAAATGTTTTTGCACTGATTAACTGAGGGCTGTGTTGGCTGTCAACATCAGTCTGATACTGGACATTAAGGACACTTTAAATAATAATTAGCCTTTTTAAATTTGTTATGTATTTGAAATGCACACTGACTGAGCACTACAAGTGTTTTATATGATTTGTCACTTTTCATAGAAATGCAGATCTTTATGATAAATAGAGGATTTTTGATCAATGTGTATTAGAGATATAATGAATAAATTGTTTTATAATTCTTAATCAGTTTTTCACACTGGTGTCTTTCTTTAATATAACTGACTAGTCTCTATTTTTTGGTGTTTTCCCCATGAGACACATTAGACATTCAAGCTGACATTTAGTATTTTTATTTTCACTGCAGCTGTTTTCTGCTGTTTCACAGACAAACTCAATAACCTTCACACTAAATGGTGCCAAGCTCCATTTGCTGTGCAGATGAAGATGTTTATCGCACATTGTAGGCATTGAGCGATTCATCACTCCAGCAAAATCTAACCCAGAAGTAAAAAAATCTATATTTGGTGAATTATGTGTAGTTTATGTTTTGAGATCTGGGCTGAACACTTGAAACTGAACATGAACTGACAAATCAGGAGTCACTGTGTTAGTCTCTGTGTCACTGTCTGTGTCACTGCTCTGACTCAACTCCTCTCTTCACTCCGTGCTGAACATGGTTTTAGGATGCCAAAGTAAGTGCTTCTCTTTCTTTCTGCCTCAAACAACCAGACGGATGTTTTCCTGTTTGATATTTTATTCATAATTTGTGACACATTAGCACAGGTCCAGCAT
The DNA here is from genome assembly GCA_029822935.1 of Naso vlamingii. Taxonomy (NCBI): domain Eukaryota; kingdom Metazoa; phylum Chordata; class Actinopteri; order Acanthuriformes; family Acanthuridae; genus Naso; species Naso vlamingii. Next base: position 25,288,507 of record JAPQLA010000020.1, read on the forward strand.
GACCTAACATATGTATTGAATATGTAATAATAATATAAATATAGTGTTATATTTGTATGAAAAAAAAAAAAAAAAATATATATATATATATATATATATATAAATTAAATATAGATTTTATATATATATATATATATATATAAATTAAATATAGATTATATATACATATATATATATAATATATATTTATATGAATATAAATAATAATAATAATATATGTATTGAATTATCGGTTGAACCATAGTGTAAAGGCCAACAGACATTTTGAAATTAATGATGGCTGCATTCCATTTAGATAACCTACTTCCAGTCACTGCTGTTGTGCACACTCACAGTCATTGTGACTTCATGGCAAGGAGCCATCAATCACGGTATTATTGACACATGAGTTGTCTGTGTTTACTTTGACAAAGTGTTTGCCATAAAAATGTACAAATAAATGTTTATTATAAATATTGATTAATTCAGCTTCAACGGCCAATTGCACAATCAAATCCCCAAACAGTAATTCAAAATACTGGGGGTTAATTTTACAAAGAAATTATTAAATTCTTAATTAGAACTATGCCTTTAATTTAAATGTAGTAATTTGATCCATTTAATGTGAAAATATAAACTGATGCTTCACTAAGCTCCGCCCTCCAGCGCAAGCAGGCCAATCAGAGCATAGAATCTGCCAGCTCTGACAGGTGTCCGACAACATTACGGCTGTGCTCCATTAAAACTAGTGTGATCTTTTCAGATTTTCTGCATTTTCAGGCCGAAAGTCACGGATCTGTGGATTTCAAGCTCTGGTTAGCGACAACAGCAACAGGAAGCTGCTGAACTCTTTACTTCCTGTTGCTACTTAGCCGCAAATCAAAGAAATTCAGTTGTATTTTGACTTTTAAAAGTGTTCTGTGAACACTCGAATTTGCCCCAACAGACTGTTGTCATATTCAGCTAGCTTTGGGTGCACTGTGGAGTGTTTAATCAGAGTTTGGTAGAGAATGATACTGGGTCCATTGACTTGTGCTAGCATTAGCATTAGTGGTAAATCTCCGAGCCGTCCAAACTGTACTGCATTAAATGGGCTGAAAATGGCCTCTGTCGATAGGAGGAGGACTGGAGACGTCGAATATCCCTTCAAGATTTAATGCAGCATTTCCATAAGACAGTCAGACAGTTTGTTTGAATGATTTTTATGTCAGTGAAATATTTCCAACAACTGCCATTAAAGTGTGGCCTCACTCTGTGTGTGTGTGTGTGTGTGTGTGCACATTTGACTCATGCTGTGGTGGTTGTTGAATCCTGCTGTAATCAGTGTGTGTGTGTGTTTGTGTGTGTGTGTGTGTGAGCACTTCACTGGAGCTTGGTCTCTCCCCTCACAGGATGCAGAGACCCCGCGCAGCGTGCTGGAGGAGATCGGACTCACATAAACACGCTGCTCGTCATCTTCATCCCCTCGCCACACACTCCATCTGCCAGCTGCTCTGCATGTAGCTGATAACAACTCCAGGTCACCTTTGAGCACCCAGTCAAACACACACACACACACACACACACACACACACACACTGTGTCCTACAGCTCTGCCTTTGTTTTTCTACTTTTCTGCTGAGACAAACGATGTAGCACTGTTTGTGTCTGTCCTACTGAGTTATTACTTGTTCACTGTTGAAGTTTACTGTTACTGAGGAGAAATGCAGCATAATTAAGGTTTTTATTTTTGCTGGTTTTCAGTCCACACTGAAATGCTGCACTAAGTGACCTGCTCAACATCAGTTTGACCAAAGCTGATGAGATCTCTCTATTCTGTGACATATATTTACTGAACTGAATTCCAAGTAGATTTATATTATGATATTATGTAAAGGGAAGTCAAAAGTATTACATAAACAAAACCAAAGAGTTGTGTTTCATCTCGCCTTTGTTTCTTTAAAATGGCATTGTGACTATCATGCACTGTATCTGTTTTTTATTTACACTGTAATGCACCTCTGCATTGTCAAGTGAAATGAATGTGGATGAACGAGCGTAAAGAAAGAGAACGTCATAGAATTTAAATTGTTTTTTTTTAACTGTTTGGCCCATTGGTTTATAATGGAAGGATCCCACTTAATCTGATGTTGTTCAGTGATTCAGTTGCATTTGTATGTCCCATTTACAGTATGGATGCTGTCAGTAGTAAATACACTGAGTTTAATTTTGTTCATGTATTACAAGCAAGAACTGAATTGACTGTGCATCTCTTTTTTTTTTTGTGATTGAAATATTTCATTGAATTGAAGGTCTTCCACCTGCTTTAAATATCTGATGAGTGTTGGGAAGGCTGCATTTAAAGGTCCAGTGTGTCAGATTTAGGTGGATCTGTTGGAAGAATATGGAATGTAATTTTCAGAGTTATGTTTTCATTAGAGAAAATACGAACTGCAGTGTTTCCATGATCGTAGAACGAGCCCTTTACATCTCCAGCTTGAAGAAGATCATTAATGACATGTGCTCTTCAAAAAGACAGCATGCTTTAAGTCAAGTCAAGTTTGAATTAGGTCCCTTTTCCTTAGTGTTTGCCCATTTTCACATTACATGTACTACTACTGCTACAAGAACACGTCAGATGAATTCGACATTTTAATTGCTAAATACAGATGGATGCAGTTTTACTTAAAGATCTGGGGCCATGTTCTCAAAACATCTTGAGGCTAAAAGAAGCTCCTAACTCTCTGATTTAGGTGTAACTCCTTAAAAAATGGGTGTGTTAGCCAAAATTTTAGGACTCTTAGATTTTGGATCAAAGACTATTTCACAAAGTCTTTCTAGCATTTTAATATGGCTCCTAAATCTGTGAAAAGTTTGAAGCGGTCAGGAAGACTCAATCACAAACGATCCTAAAAGTTTTGCTGCTCGCAATCCACTTTATAAATCACTTCTACATTTTTGAAATCTTTAGTGATAACCAAATTTTTACCAACACATTAAAAAAGAATCACATGTGTATTGTGACCAAAACAGAGCTCGTCCAGGATGCAGTCACTCCATTTACCCAAACAACCCAAAACCAAAGGCAAGGCAGTTTATCCGTATAAAAAGAAAAGGAAAAAAAAAAAGTTTAATTAAAATGTACAAAAATACAAAAAGCACATTAAAGGTAAGAGGATTAAAAGTGCAAGTATAAAAAGATCACATATGAAAGATCATAAAGGACATAAATTTGTAAATGGAACCATGTAGAGTTGTTTTTTTTTTTCAGGCCTGACCTCCAAAGACTGTGAACTGCCGGCTGACCTCAGATATTCTGGAAGGATTTTGTAGGCGCGAGGAGCATAAAAACAAAAAGCTGCTTTGTTCCAGCAGAGGGAACAGCAGACAGACCGGCGTTTGAAGATCTGAGAGGTTCAGAAGGTTCATATCACTGAAGGACGTCAGTGATTTACTTCAGTTCAGACCCGTTAAGTTCTCACCACAGGAGCAGCAGAACCTTAAACTGAGCTCTTTGGTTCACTGGAAGCCAGTGAAGTGGTTTCAGCACTGGAGTGATGTGGTACTCACAGCTGGGAGAACTCAGCAGCAGCATTCTGAATGAGCTGCATACAGGCAGCCAATCACAGCTTCATGAACCATGACATCACCCATAGCAAGAGCCTTAGCTCCGCCTCTCCTCTTAGCTTCAGAATTCATTAGTCACAGTTGGTTTTAGCAGCTTTGTGAAAATGTTTTTACAGGAAACTTTTTACAAAGAACTTTTTGCAGTCCTCCTGGTGCCAAGATGAAATGTTTTGTGAAAGCAGCCCCAGGAATCAGGGAGGGAAAGATGTAATTTTACTTTTTAGTAAAAGTTAAAAATTACTCATTTAAAATAGACTCAGAGTAAAAGTTACTGGTTACTTTTTTTGCTGTCTGGGTGTGTGTGACTGTTACTAGCACACAGGCGCAGCATCAGTTCACAGAAAACTTGGACAAACTTCTTGTTTCAGCTTCTTTTTTTTTAAACTTTGTAATTAAAGCTATTTAAAATGTAGTGAAGTACAGTTACTTCCAACTATATTTACTTAAGTAAAACTAAAATTACTGATTCTAAAAAAATACTCAAAAATGTACACGTACACTATCAGAAGATGTGTATTTGCTTAGAATAAATCACTGTTTCCCTCTTTGTCAGCAGTGTTGATATAAAGTAAACTGATCTGTGCTCGGCAATACAAAAACTCAGTCCACCTTTGAAAAGCATTTCACCGTCCGCTCTGCATCGACTGTGATTTAAACGAAATAAAACAAAGAAGCTTTGACGTCTGACAAACACACGTGACAAACCGTACAGGGTGTAAACTACCTATTTACTACTGTGTTTACTAAGTGTCATAAACGCAGAGTATTAACAGACACACCTAAATGCCTTGGACACAGGACTGTACAAAAATCATTTCACACTGAGTTTGATGTTTATGTTGCTCAGTATGAACATTTTTAAGAAGCTGGTATCTTTTTAACCAAGACTGTATTTAAAATCTTTGAAAGTTTTTCATTTTGCAACCTCTGTATGTGTTACAGCTGACTTGTTAATGCATTAAATTCTCTTATTACTTTTACATAACTTCAAAAAGCATACATGTATAATTTATTCAGTTTGGTGGCTGAGACAAACTGCAGCATTCTCTGCTGTGTGTTGCTCAGTGCAGCTGTCACAGCATGTTACATTACTGGACTCGTGTTTTTTTTTTTCTTCTGAGGAAACGTGTTGTTTACATTTAGAGTCTGAAATCAATAAAAGGAGGAAGGAAGGTTTTTTTTCTGTCAAGTTCAGCAATAAAGACGACTGTGGTGGCAGAGAAACTGTTCTGTCACAAACAACTGGGTTCCTTTATTCTCCACAGCACAAGTTTCATGGTCAAAAAGTTCAAGTGTTGTTTGCATCGGCCGAGAATGAATGTGCAGAAGACATTTTCAGAAGGAAAGAGTTTATTTATTGTTTTTTTTATATGCAAACTTAACATAATCACATTCATTAGCACTAAAGAGTAAAAATACATTACTGAGTAATAACTGACGTAAACAGGAAAAACCCAAGGCTTGTTCAGACTGGCAAAGTTTCACAAAGTGCATTTTATCAGCATCTACAGTGAGCATGTGCATTTGATCACAAAAAGAGTTCAGTCTTTCAGCTCTCATTTGGAGAAGATGCAGTGTGATGTAACAGTCATCAGATAAACTTTGTTCAAAAATATATTTTACTGGTCACAAGAAATCCTCTAGAACTGAAGGCAACCATCAGCTGACTTGAATCACTTTATTTCTGTAGCAGACAGTCGAGACAAATGGAAGCCTTTGTCTATGATTTAATCCTTCACACTAAACCATTAATTATTAAAAAAATAGACTGTATTTGTTCAGTCATTCTGTGGAGGTTTTAATAAGGATGAACTTGAAAATAATGAAAGGTATTTGTCCCATAAAATGTAATTTGACAGTTAATATGTCGCGTTAGAGCAAAGACACAGCACAATTTTCCTTTTATATATAAAATATTAAAATCTATCAACAAGTAAAGAGTTAAGATTAAAAATAAAGCTTTTTCAGTTAAATATATTCACTGGTTTTACTGCTAAAGCCTCATTTGGTCAGGTGTGAGCTCATGTCGTTAGCATACAGAGACATACTGAGGGTCGATATTGTGTAACAGATAGCACAGAGTCACTTTGCTGAGTTTGTGACTCTTACCTGCTTGTGTTAATGTAATGCTGCAGTTAAACACGTTTTGTAGCTTTTACTGTCATCCTGTAATTGTAAATTGTCTCAACGGTGGCAGCCATTCAACAAAAGTTTGATCGTCTCACTTTATTTCCTGAGACCGAGGTTCTGCGTTTGTGGAGGCTTTCACAGCATCACATGAATCAGAGATGAAGGTATCAGTACAAGTCACAGTATCTCCCTTTCCTGTAACTACTGTAATATTTTCTTAATTGTAAGACTTCAAGGATAATCTGGAATTTTTGACATAGAGCCTCATTTTCAGCGTCTCCAGTCTTATTCCTATTGATAGACACCATTTTCAGCTCATTTGATTCAGTACAGAGTTTGGACAGCTCGCTGTTTTGCTGCTAATGCTAATGCTCGCGCAGGTCGATGGACCCAGCAGAGCCCCATTTGTGGCTCTGGTTAGCATAACAGTGACAGGAAGCTGCCAAATTCCTTACTTCCTGTTGCTACAAAGCTGCATCAAATGAGCTGAAAATGGTTTCTATCTATAGGAACAGGACTGGAGAAGTCAAAAATGAGGCCCTGTGTCAAAAAAAAACAGGAATATCCCTTTAAAAGTGTCCAGGCCATAGCATTCATACACTGAAATGTTGATGGTGTTCAGTCACATTTCTCTGTGTTGAGGGTTTTTACAGAGACGGTTTTGTAATGAATCAGTCCAGCAGCAGGAGCATTAAATCTGATGTCATGTGCTGTCTGACCTTTAAAGTGTTCTTCAAGCAGTGAAGGCTGGAGCAGCTCGTGTACGTGCTTTAACCGTCCTCCTTCAGCATCTCTTCAATCTCTTTGTCCCAGTCGTCATCGCAGTTCTCATTATCATCCAACACGTCGTACTCCTGAAGCTCCTCCTGCAGCTCTCTCTCCCACTCAGCTGTCTCCTCTGAAAAGACCAACGTCGAGTCACTCGTTGAACTCTGATAAACTCCACTAATTAATGCACTTAACAAACAAACAAACAAACAAAAAAAAGACTTACCCGGTTGTGTGTTTGGATGTTCCCTCTTTTCCAGGACCAGCTGTTCCATTTCTTTGCGTAGGTCGTCCTCATTTATCTTGCATGAGTCAAAAGCATCACTCACAAATTCAGGCGCAGGCAGGCTGCTGGAGATCTTCTCCACGTCCTGTCATTGCAGAAACAGGAGGAGGTCAGACTCTCACTCCACTCACTTTAGGCCATCAGCTGCTTCATGATGAACACTCCTACGTTTTTTTTCCTTTAAAATCAGAAGGCTTACCTCACTCGTCTTTGGTTTGGTGCAGTGGATGGCAGGTGGAGTTGTCTGTTTCACACCATCTGCAAAAATATATTTTTTGACATCTCAAGGAGAGCATTCAAAGAAACATCTGTGGCGATATTCATACATTCACGATAACATTGATAATGATGAGTCGGGCTCGACCGATATCTGTTTGCCAATATTATCAGCCGAAATTGGCCTGTTGCACATATATCAGTATATCATATATGTTCTCTGATATGCAGTGATATTAAAACTGTTTTTTTAAGGCTGGAAAAAAAATGCTTGGACTAGTGACTAAAAATGGTGCCGTCATGTAGTTTGTCAAGCAGAGGGCGGTCTGTTATTTATGAACTAAATGTTCACTGTTCAGTGCTCTCATGTTTGGAATAAAGTTTGTTCAAAGTAAGAAATCCTGCCTCCATTACAGATCTTTGTTACCAGTATTTGATAACAACATTCAAGCGGTGGTTCAGTGGTTGGCACTGTCGCCTCATAGCAGGACCTGGGTTTGATACCCAGCTGACTCTACAGGCCTTTACACACTGAATGCATTTCTTTCATGTGATTATTACATTAATTTTCAAACTGCTAACTGGTCATGAGTATTTTCACACAGCACAAAAATCACGCTGCGAAAATGCGACCCTTTTATTTTTTGCATCAGGGTTGATTTTTCTGAGCTTTGGCATCAACCAATCAAACATCATGTCCGTCTCTCACTGTGCCATCTTTGTTTTGAGAGGAATTTCAGGTCCTGGTAGACCAAACCCCCCCTCCTGTGTGCCGCGTCGACCTGAGTGTCACGGTGAGGCTCGTCGAGGAGCATGACTCCATTTTTCCCTCTTTAGAGTGAGCTGTCAAAACTCTTTCACAAAGTGGTGTTCTTGTGTTTCTGTCGCAAATTTGTGTTGCTGCTGGTCTGAATGTAATGCAAAATAATTGGCAGGGAGTGTTTCACATTTTCATGTTGTTTATTCATGAGCCCCCCCAAAAATCCTGTATGGGTTGGACCCTGGCGCAGAGTAATGGTTATGATATTTTTCCCACTGCTGGTATAAACTGTGATATATAGCAGATTATGTCACAAAAACAGAAATATAATAGTGTGCTCAAAAAGTTTAAACATTTGCTCCTTTATTGGTTCATCACAGAACAGTTGTCAAAAGTTCTGTTTGACAAAGGACTCGGCGAGATGGCTTAAAAGATAAAATCCAAGATTTTTTTTTTTACCCCAAATTTGATTCACAATTTGAATGGATTTTTTTCCCCTCTGAAAAACAAACTACAAATGACAAAAATTAATCAAAACAAGTTTTACTTTTATTTTAACAATAAAAATTACCAAAGCAAACTGAATTTCCCTTTTGGGGTTGAAGTGCAAGCCGCTTACTAAATTTGCACTGAAGCCTGCAGTAATCTGACAAAAATGTTTATATGTACGTCTTCTATCATCTTAAATCAAATCTATACAGTTTTGAGGCTCCCTGAAGCCAAACACAAGCCTAGAAAGAGAAAATCAATTTTCATTTAAATTTTTTTTCCCTTGACCACAAATTTGAATTAATCAACTGAATGAATTTATCGCCCTGCCCTGATTTGACGTGATTTTTTGGTGTATATTAATTCTTTGTTTGTCCACGGACAGAACACAGACATTACACATCGGCATTATTGTTTTACCGTCCTGATGGGCGGCCTCGGGGCTGGTGCGACTTTTCTCCACGTCTCTCCACTCAGCCGCCTGCTGTGCTGCTAGAGCTGTGAGCTGGGCCGACTGTTTGATCAAGGACACGCGGTAGAAGTAGTTCTTCCAGAAGACTTCCTCTTTCACCCTAAAACAAATGACAGGGAAATATCATCACCATGCTGGGATGAAACAGTTTTGGTTTTAATGAACCACTCTTGTGCAGGGAAGCACACGATGAAGCACTCTCACTGTTTGGGGACCAGATGGAAACGCATCTTCCGAAGGAGCTCATCTTCCTCCAACATCACCATGGCAACTGGATACATTTGCTCACAGTCAAAGTGAAACTGCACCCCAGCAGGAGGATCTCGCAAAAAATTCCTTTTGTCCTGCCAACAAATAAACAAACTGCATTTCCATTTTTCTGAACATGGTACTGATGCACAAAATTTTTTTTCTACATAACAAAGAAACAAACTCACAGCTGAGAGCGCTAAAATCTGCTGCTGTATGGTTTCCTCCTCATCATAGCCAACCCACGGTGGCACAGCAGCACCTAGGAACAATGAAAACTACTCACTGTACTGTGATACAACAATATACTTACTTTTCATGATATACTCCGACATTCTATAGTACTTACTGAACTTTTTTGCCTTTTTCTCCAGAACAAACCTTCCTTGTGCTTTCTGAAAATCACCCAAAATTGTCTAAGGGAAGAAAAAAGGTGTCATTAAAAAGGCCAAACTCCCTCAGAACAAAGACGGGGCTGAAAACATTTAAACTTAAACAGAAACCAAGAGATTTCTACCTTATCAATAATTTCATTTATCTTCCCCTCCTCCACACTCTTCCTCAGGGTGTGTGCTGTTTCAGTGACAGACTCGGACAGTTTCTTTGAGGCACTGCTGGCAAAACTATAAATGTAACCTGTAAAGAAGCAAAAACAGCAGACAGCACTGAGGTGACACGAGTTTGGAACAACAGCAATGTGACAAATCCTTCTGATTCTACCTTTAAGTTTATTAGTCCTTTCTATTATTATGACGTACGCTTCAGTTCGCTTTCCACAGAAAAGTCCTTCAGAGGGAAACTTTGTACTGTGATACTCTGAGTACATTTCACAACCTATACTTTATTACTTTGACTTGAGTAAAGAAGTTGAGTCAGTGCTTTGACCTGAGTTTCTCTGACACAAGTATCTGTACTTCTACATAAGTGAGGAATGTGTGTACTTCTGCCACCGCAGAGACAAGACAAAAAAACAAGTACAGGAGCAGGTCAAGTGTGCCAGAGAGGAGCGGCCATCCGACCTGACAGAAACTCAGTGATGGAGCACCAGTTGTAAACCTCAGAGCTGAGTGGTAGCCAGAATCTACATGTCGGAGGTTAGAGATGAAAGCACGCCTATAAATGACATCACCACAATCTAAAACAGTTTGGCGGTGTCACCAGCCTGTAGAGAACTTACCACTGAAGCCTCGAGCCTCTTGGACAGGTTGAGCATCTTCCTCCCCGGCACCGTTCCGCTCACTTTTCAAAGCAGCCTTCCGTTCATACGTGTCATGAGTTTTGTCCTCGTCGACATCAACCTCAGACTCGCTTTCTTTTTGAACTTGGCCGTTTTCTCTTTCTGTTCCGAGCCACAAGCTCCAGTTTTTAAACATACTTCCCGTCAAGACATTTAAAAGAATCCGTTATTTTGAAACGTCAATTTTCTTAAAGTCTGAAACTGCTGTAGCGCATGCGCGAACGAAGCAAAAAATGCTCAGCTTCCGGGTCCGAGTACAACCACACTGCGCATGCTCCGATGTTCCAGACATCGAGCTCTGCTGGAAGATTTGCAGACGAGATTTCATAGGATTCAGTGACCAGGACAGGATAAGATGTCGTGTTGGTTTTCAGGCTTGTCCCTCGGCTGCAGAGATGTCAAGACTCAACACTTCATCTGTCATTTCCACAACGCACCGAAGAAAATATTATCCTTAAACTGCTGCGCTGTTTTCATGCCCGCACTGTCTTACACAGAGTGGTGTACCAAATAAACCATTAACACCCATAATGTTACAGCACATGGCGCCACCATGTGGAATAAGACAAACATTACAGTAAACAGGAAAACAGGAGTGGTGTGAGAAAAATGTGCTGTAGGTTGCTGATCTGTTGGATGAAGGAATATTGTACAACTTGGTTAATTTGTTGAAAAGTTCAATTTATTTTAGCAGCCTTTGTAAAACGATTCTACATTCCTTATTACACATGATCAAAAATAATCTCAATTATTCAAATGTATTTAGGAAACTGCCTTTGTTGAATATTGGGGAAGTTTTCATTAGGGAAAGAAAATGCAAAAGCAAACTGATGGGAACTGCTTTAAAATATAAACTCTAATTTTAAAACACCATCAACAGTAATAAGAACCAGCAAAGACACTTTATTTACAAATTCATTTTGGAATCATCTGTTCTGGCTTGTAATGTTTCATATGCAAGCTCCAGTTCCTTACTGATGGTAAACTGAATGTTGCCCAAAAAAAGAAAAAGAAAACAAAAAACAAAAAAAATGTTTTTTAAAGGATAAACTTAAACAATACAATGTCGTTTCAATAAACAACACAAAATAATACAAAGCAAACAGGACAGGGAGTAGTCAGTGCACTTCATACAGGAGACTAAAGGTCTTCAGAGTTTTTTGTTTGTATGTTTTGTTTTGTTTTGTTTTTTCAACAAATTTTAGAAACAGATTCGTAGAATATCTTGAGGACGACAAAAACTTTTCGTGGAAGACTGCAGCGCATGACTTTTCACCATCAACCACTTCAGCGAATCGCTTAAGTTTGGCCCTTTCGGCTACCCTTTCGAACGCTCCGTGTTGTCATGGAAACGTATGCGTTTCCCTCAAAGTTCAGTTTGTCTTTCGTTAGCTAACGGTAGACAGATAAATGACGATTTAACACTGTTTTGGTTTTATGTCTCGCTCTCCAGAAAGTGCGGAGCGGAAAATACGCGTCTGTGTCCTTTTATTTCTATATTTTCCTGATCATGAAGCGGAGCGGCGCTGCCCTCCTTGCTAACGTTAACGTTAGCTGTCGGCAGATGGCACGCTCGCGCTGTGTTTTCCTGCACTTGTTATCCCTGTTGTCCATGGATGGAGCTAGTTTAGCTTAGCTCATTTGAACTCTCGCGTGTGTATCATTAGGTAGGACGCGGACCGGACTGCTAACGTTACGTTTAAAAGAGTGGAAACTTTCAGCTCGTTTCCCGAGACGGTGCTCACTAACAGCGAGTCACGCAAAGTTGTTAATTTGAGGATAAAACGGTCACTGAAGATGAAGTAACGCGATGGAACAGAGCTGCGTGCCACCCCGACGAAGCTCTCTTGTTCACCGGTTGATCCAGAAGTTGAACTGTCAGGTAAGCTCAACCGTTTAAACCGAGTTTAAAACATTAAAATATGTGAAGAAAGCTGCGGAGCCCACCGAGTGACGTAACTTCGTTCATTTCGTGATAAAGTGTTGGTTTCCCACGCAGATCGGGTCACCTGAAGGTGGCAGGTCTGTTGGACTCGGCTCCGTTTTTGCTCATTTGTTGATACAGGCGAAGATGGTTTCCATTGTGCTGCTCGACATTGTTAGTGTGTTAAATTCTGTCTCACATAAGAGCATTAAGTTCAAGTGTGCCTGTCAGGACCCTTATGACAACAGGTGTTAACGCAGCGTCACGCATTTCTTTAAGTGAACACACGAGGCTACATTTTGTATCATGTAGACGGAAACTAAACAGCTGAAGTCACTGAACGGCGTTTATTCTGTGTCTGTAACAGGAGTTCCTTTAATACTAAGAGCACAAATGTAATTTACAACAAATGAGATGGTCTGCCCAAAGCCACTGAGATACTGCTGAAGTCTTAACATTCAAGCATTTGTAACGTTATTCAAATACAATAAATACTGTTGAAAATATTTACAAAATCTAAAAAAGGGGATCAACACTGAACCTCCTTACATATTCTCTCCTAAAGGCTGTCAGTCCGGTCACATTTGATCCTACATTGATATTTAGATTCCAGCCAAAATAAAGATTTCAGTGATGTTGTATATAGCCTGAGAGTGACACTAGATTCAATCAGTTGTGTTGTGTCATGTAATGGTGCTGGCATGTTCAAATATGACCTCATTGTATCGCTTTCCTTTCATCCTCCCTGTTGGAATTAGAAACATTTTCAGTGATGCAAGTTCATTCTTAGCGGTGTAAAAGACAATAGGCTATTAATTAGTCATCATAGACAGCTGCCAGTGTAGCACACAAATTCCACTTTTCATTTATCTTCAGTCATGTGAAACTGTCACCAGTGGGCAGGGGTTTCCATACAAAGTGCCAGCCTGCTCAGACGAAGCTACACACAGCTTCACTATGTTGCCTTATCAAACAGAAATAAGCTTATTATAATAAGTGGATGCTCTAGCTCCTGAGCCACAGCTGCCCAAGCTACATAAAATGTCAAAAATAATTGACGGATTACAGGAGAATATCTCCAGTTGAAACTTTCCTTGTCCAGCAGTTTGAGTCCTGAGATGATTTCTGCTCTTCTGTAGCAGCTGGCAAATGCTCAGTTAGCTTTACAGTGAGTCAGACTGTGAAGCGGTCAGCAGTCTTTTGAGGTCATGCTCAGGTTCAGGAAGGCTTAAAAGATCAGCAGTAGAACATGTGGCCGACAGTGCTGAGCTGTGAACGTGATCAGTGAAATCATATCTCTGATGGACCGTCAACCAAAGTAACACTGGGAGAAAATGGAGCTGTAGCTCTGACAGCAGGAGATTTAGCTCGGGTTGTTTTGTACAGCAGGGTGTCGTCAGCATAGCACTGGAACAAAGCATGCTTACACATTATGTGCCCGTGAATGAACGACTAATTTATTTCAAGCAAACCAAATTAAAAACAATAAACAAAATAATGTAAACAAACAGAATATTAGCAGCCAGAAGTGTGGACTTATAAACTCCTCCCCCTCCTCACTATATCTCTGTCATTTCATTTAAATAAAAAATACACTGTTGACAACTATTCCAGACATATCTACAGCCATTAATATATAAAATAAACACAATCCTAAATTTACTTACAACACATATTAAATACACAAATCCCATTTCAGCCATAGTTATGACCCAGATTCCACCCAGTGCCAAAATGCCAACCCATCAAGCTAATCCCTCTTCTTCTGCACACTTTCTAAAAAATGTGTCTGTACATCTTTTTAAAATAAAATCCACCCCACACACTGACATACACACACTTTTCAAAGTTGCACAAACAGTTTTTTTAGATTGCATTTTCCTCTTAAATTATAACCCCTCCCTGTCACCAAACATTTTTTGAATATTACCTGAAGGCAGATTTTTTCTTGCTATGTACATTATTTGTAAAGTTTTAAATGTAATGAAATCTGTCTGGACATGTTTGTTTTCATGCTCTCTTTTTTCTGTCTTTACTTCTCTAACAGCACCATGGATACTGAGGGATATAAAAATGCTCCTCACTACACAGAGGCAGAGAACCATCAGCATGTGATGCAGAAATCAGGAGATGTGGGTCCGAGGAGCAGAGACGGTGAAGGCTGGAAGCTGGTGGATGTATCTCTTTCAGGAGGAGCACCATGGGGATTTACACTGACAGGAGGACTGGAGCATCGAGAGCCTCTGCTCATCACCAAGGTAAATATGAAAAAAGAAATAAAAATTCTTTTTCAAAGTCAGCTGAGAATTTAGGTGGCATGTACCACAGTTAGCTTGTTGAAAATCAGGACATCAGCTGTGAATGGGAATGCCCCTCCACTGTGTTTGTAGCTTCTGTAAACAGTATAAAAAGCTCCAAAGCCACAGTTGAAGCCTCTCACTCATTGCTCCAAGCAACATTGGAATTTACAAACCTGATATGAGCGACATCACAGATGAATGAGATGTATTACCCTGCAGCAGCAATAAACACAACACATGGACCTGATAACTGTGCTTTATTCAGAGTGTAACAAGAGCTGTGGGGCTGAAGAACAGTAACACTGATCCCTAACAAGATGTGATGCAAGCGACTGCTAGTGGATGGAGCACGATGCATTATCCAGACTGACTGTGAGTGACATCGCAGGAAGGAGCGATTGAGTTGGTTGTTGACAGGCAGGGGGCAGAAACAAAGGACTTCAGCGTTGGTTTTGACCAAAGTAGGCTAAAGTCGGACCAAATGTGCAAAATTTCACTCAAATAGAGCCAAGGCGTGTGATATTTCCAACAAGCTACAAGTCGCTGCAGCTGCCGGTTAGGACATTCTCAGTGAAAAAAAACCCAAAACAAAAGCAATCAGCTGTTCACTCACTCGCACGCTTGCTGGTGTCACTTCTAGTTAGGAATTGGTGTGTTTTTCTAATGTTACAGTGTTAGTGACACTCTGATCCTAACTGGCTGTATCAGCTGTGCTCTTGCTTGGTTAAAACAAAGACACAGTTGAATACTGTAACCTTTATCAGAGATATCCACACAGGGTCGGTTTAAGCGAATGCTAAAGCGAAAACTATTTCTTTATTCATGTAATGTACTTCATCAACTGCAGCCATGTCCTCTTGTCTTTCTCATCAATAGGAAGGCAGCATAATGAAAGTTTGATCACTATGATTTTACTCAGATCTGTCGAAACAACATGGGACACAGCGCTGCAGCGCACTGAAAAGACAGGGCTTGGACCAGGAAGTAGTATTTTGAAAGGGTGTTAACATCATGACTTAGAGACTGGATAGGATGGATTGTATGAAACTTTGAAATTCTTTGTCCTCGGAGGATGAATCCGACTGACGATAGTGACCTGACATTTTCGCTGGTGTCATCAGCAGGTCCAAGTTTTCCCTTATTTTAATTTATGTGAACATGCTAACATATAATAGCTAAGATGGTAAACATACTAAACATTGCATCTGCTTCACATCAGTATTTTACTTTTTTCCCTTTGAGCATGTTAGCATCCTGATGTTGTTAGCTCAAGCGCTCCTGTGCTAAAGTCCAGCCTCCAAGAGCCAATAGCATGGTTATAAACTCTTTTCTGTCTGTGTACACACTAGTCGCTGAAATTCAAACATACAGTTGGACATATGGCTCCTTTCATGTGGGATCTGTGCAGCTCAGTTAGCATGTTTAGAGCTGTTCTCATTCGGTGCATGTTAGCTGAAGGTGTATTAAGATCAGATTTTTCTAACATCACAGTTTTAAATCAGGTTTTCTCAAAAAACAAACATTCAGCAGCAATATGTTCTGCATATCTTGTATGACTGTGTTAAACAGGATATATGAGCCACAGCATGTGGCTCTGAAATCACACTGTAACCTCTCCTCTCTCTCCGTTGACTGTGTAATGATTTACTACCAAAGACCTTGCTAGTTAATTTGACATGATAAAATACGAGCACCTGTTTGCCAGGAGCTGTGTCCTGCTTCATTGTTTTCATGTTTCTCTATTGACCTAAAGGGGGTCCAAAGTCTAACTCACTGAAACTCAGAATCTCAGGCACCACATGAGCTCAGAGCGATACAGTCAGGATCATCTCACCCCCTTACCGAAGGTTTTACAAGAATGTCATTAAACTGACAAGAATTCTGTGCATTTTAAGTCGTTGAGCTGAAAGATTAAACAGCGTGCTCACATTGGTGAGTCGTGTGGGGTGAACCATTACCCACTTGGACTGCTGTTCTGTGGTTTGATATTGGCAGCTTTCATTGTTAATGTTTCGTCACTGAGCACCGCATCCTAACTCCAACGAGCAACACAGAAGTGGACTTTTTTGCGTCTGATGGTGAGATGTGAGTTCTTTTGAACTTTTGAGAAGCCTTTACTTTAAACTTTTCACCTGTATAATCACAGCCAGGAGTCTGTGCACTGCCTCTTAAAGAAATGTTTCTGTAAAGTGGTCCTGGATGAGACGTAACACATGTTTTCTGCTGTCTGTAATGTGTCAGAGTTTAGTTTGCTGTCACTGAGGCTGTATTATTAGCTCCCACCTGGACCTTTGCTTTCTCATTTTTTGGGGTTAAACTTTGGTTTGGAGTGCAGCCTGTGGTACCAGGAGCAGAGGAGGAATGTTGGAGCTTTGTTTGATTTTCTAAATGTAATGAATTATCTGTGACAGCCTGAAGCCAGCTGGAATGGCATGATGGGATAAGTGAAGTCAGGATTAGTGATTTGTTCTCTTTCAGAGTAATTCTCAAGATTATAACCATTGATTTACAAAGCAGGTATGTTATTTAATTATTATTACTTTTTTTTTTTTTTTGTGTGTGTGTGTGTTAACTAGATAAAGAAGCAACATATAACTTTACACTGTAGTCTGTGAAATGGCTGCAGTGTGTCTGCAAATTACTGTCAGGGCCTCTTCTTCCTCTTCTTCCAGACATGAATTGATTTTGTTTGTCTCATTTGAATATATCTCTTTACTGTGATGAGCATTTTGTCAAACACGGTTTTTCTACATAAAAAGCAAAAAAAAAAAAAAAAGGTCCTTAGAAACTACTGGAGGCACATCTACTCTTTCTCAATTACTGAAAAATTCTTAATCAATCACTCACTCAGAGGCCTCATGCTCCGCCCACCAGAGCTGCTTGAGCTCGCAGACTCGTGAAAGAGCAGCATCCATTCCGACGGTTCACATTAATGAAGAGATTCAGACACACATGACTGAGCCTCAAACATGATGAAGAGTCTGTTATGACTTGACGTGGACAACCAGCAGACGATGAGGATGATGTGTGTAGTTTGCATCATTTTATTGATGTTATTTGTTTGCTTGTAACTGGCAGTGGCTGACGCGGCGCCTGCCACTGGCGTTTGATTTTGTGATATGCCAAATCTAGATTGCTGCGGTTTGTTTGAATCCCATATTTTGGGGAAGTGCATCATGGCCCGTTTAAGTAGAAGAATGTAAAATCCTCTGTAGTGACCAACTTTACACAGACACAAGAATGATCAAAGTCTATTTAGTGAACATAAACACAAGAAACACATTCTTGAGATGGGAATACATTGCATATACTCTGTTCTTCTGGGAGAAATTGCAGCTGATCAGTATAAAGATATTTTATCATTATAGAGATATGAGACTATGTATAATCTTACAAATTGATTATTGTTATGTCCTGATATGGAATAAATGGTGTTTTTTCCTCTTTTAAAAGGCTGCATGACAGTGAAGTGATATCTTTTTATCAACTTATCACACTGTTGTACTTGTTTTAACACTCAACTTTACACACTTAGTCATTATATATACATTAGCAGTGATTATTGATCAAAATGAAATTCTGTTCTCATAGTGTTCTCCACAATATTTTCACATCAGAGGGAATTTGGTCAAAAGATTTGTCATGTATGATTCTGTCCTCCAGTTCTTCTTTTTTCATGAATGAGGTGTTTTTGAGGAGGTTTTAGCCTCGTCCACGCATATGTGGATGTTCTTGAAAACATAATTTTTTCTCTGTGTTTTGGCCTTTTGTCCCCACACAAACAGAGTTTTAGTCTTTGAAAATGGAGGTTTTGGAAAGCACCTTCTAAGGAGGAGATTTTTAAAGTCGAACTGAAGTCAACCCTTTTGACCATATCCCTGCTCTTATTGTAGTTAAATTTAAAAATGCATCACAGAAAAATTACAAAAAATGAATTATTTTGTATTTTTATATTAAAGTCTACCACTTCCATAAAAAAACATCTCCTGGGTCCCTGATGTCATCGTTGACTTGGGCTGTCATTGGTTGAATCATTGGTTGAATTCAACCAAGTAGGCTATATCACACCAATCCACCTGTCAGTATAAACCTGTAAATATTAAATAAACTAAAGCTAGCTTGGTGTTAAAATTTAGGGGTTAACTATCAACAAACAGAGGCCTAGCAACAGTTGCCAAGGAGTAACAACAACACTTGCTAACAACACTCCAGTCAGATTCCTCCAACTTAGGTCCCGCCCCTGCAGCTCGTTCATTGGTTGTTTAATTGTTTGAACAGCGAATACGTCACAACACTGCAGTTGACGCTCTGGAAACAGGCGGTTCAGCTCGTTTTTTAAAACTCAGTTTTGTCTGTATTCGTGCGGACGGCTGAGACGCTGACGTCATTACCTCAACTTGTGCGTGGCAAATGTTGTTTACTTTGTCTACTTGCTTTGGTGGATTTTCTCCTGGTGCTTGTTGACTTTATATTTCAGTGCTTCTTGTTAAGGAAGCACTAACTCGGCCTCGTCATCAGTCTAAACATCTGAATCTCGTTTCACTTTTGATTTCGCTGTTCTTTTCCTGTTTACAACTGCTGCTCGCTCAAGAAGACGCTCAGGACTCGTGCACACAGCGTCCTTCTGTGGCGTTTGACGTGACAGACTAATTACACATCATCACCACCTACTGGCCTGGCATGCTAATGTGGGCTTTTTCAACTGTTTCTGCATTGTCATGGGGACACAGAAATATCCATAAACACCTCTGGAGTGGACAGGATGTGTTTTGTAAACTGAGAGAAAAAAATGTTTTAAAAAATACCTGGAATAAAAAAAAACAAGCTATATGTTGTGTATCTAATTATAGCCCCAAAAATATTGCAATATCATTTTCAAGCCACACGGCCCAGCCCAGGAGAAAATGTAAGAAACCACATTGTGATGGCCAAGCGAGCCTGCTAAAGTCAGTTCTCCATCTCACTGTGAATCGCTCAGTCACGTTACACAGCTCCACCGTGTGTGTCTTTCCTTATTTGAACTTTCCTACAGCTATACTGCAGCCCCAATCTACTTTGTATGTCAGAGTTTTTAGTACTCATAAACTTGTTGGCGTTGACTTTTTTTTACCTTGTTAAATCTTTTTTTTTTTTTCATTTGTTTCTGTTGGGCTCTGATCAATATGTCTGCATTTTTTAACTTGACAAACAGAGCGTGGAATGGGGCCTAAATTAATTTTTTTAGCTGGCTGTTTTCTCATCTGTGTGCGTTTTCTCCAACTGCTAAACTGAAAAATGATTTTTTTAAAAAGTGCCCACAGTTTGATGAGAGGTTTAGGGTATTGGTGGTGAAAAAAGAGAAATCCTGGATCTAATTAAAATTCTTAACATTCCACTCATAGCTCAGGTTATGCTCAAGGTCTTCATGGACTTAAAGTCCTTAGTCTTAATAAACTTATATAATCCTGTTTTACACAACACAGCTGGGCGTGCGCCTCATATGTACGTTTCCTCTGCCAGGAATACATTTTTATAGGAAGAAAATATTGTTTGCTTTTAAAGACCCAGTGCCAGACACGCTGCAAAAATGTCTCTGTTCTTACACGCTGTGAAAAATTACCTGCAGGTAAACAGGTTTAACCAATTACTGAATACTTTGTGTGACAAAACTGTGGGCTTGTTTTAACTGTGTTAATGTTGCTCAACCTCTTGTGCAAAGATGATTCATAAAGAGAAGGATTATGGCATTTACCAGGCCAAAAGTTTCAATATCTGTATCGTTTTTCTGTCAGTGGAAGTCAGGATTTTGGAGGCGTGAATATGCAATGCCAGAGTGATTATGATCAGTGTTCACATATATGAATGAAGGTATGGTAAATGTTCTTTAGCCTTACCTTAAGTTACATCCACTGGTCTAATCTGGAATTTCAGTAACAGACGGTTACTGTCACATTCCACCAAAACACAACCTTTTCTGGTTCCTTTCTTTGACTGATGCAGACGTTTTCCTACAAAACCCTTTTGAACTTTTAAAAAAGCCAAGCCCCTCAAATTGTGAGAAAAAAAATCCACACACAAGTCACGGCGTACTGTAATAATGTGACATATGCAAAAATCATCTTGAAATCAGAGATTGTCAGTGGAAATGTCATTGAACGACTTTATTTTTGTTAAATAACATCACCATCTTTATTCAACATGTTAGCAGGAGGCTAACGGGCCTTTCAATGTTTAGCTTAGACTGGTTGGGATTTCATCAGTTTAGCAAGTATTTAAAGGTCTCAAGTTTTACTGCAGTTCATCCAGTAGTTGGTGACTCATTTTAATGCTGTTGGGAACTTCTGAAAATCAAGCTAGCTGTAGCATGAAACTCCTAAGGAATCAACTCGGCTGCCCCCTCCCCTCCCTGTTTTTGCTCCACCCCTTGTTTTATCTTGGTTGTTGTCTCTCTCTTTTAAGTCCAGTTTGCAGCAAAGATTCATGATGAGACCAAACGGTTGCAGGGAAAGTTGCAGCGGTGTAAACTGGTCTGTCTCAGCTCGACTCAAGCCGGCTGACGGTGTCGCCTGCAGCTCAGCTCGTCAACTCGCCAGAGGCCAGTTTTAGAATGAAAGTCACGTTACTTGTTTCAACAGCCAAGCCAGCTTGTAGTGACATCACCTGTTGCTAAGAGATGCAGTGTAGTGAAGCCAATCAGGACAGAGAGGTCCAAGAGCGTCACTGATTTTGCAAATGATAATGGGATTGTTAGAATTTTTACACTCCTGAATACAGAGGCATGATGGGAAAACACAGATGTTGTGATGCTCTGAAACCACATCAGTTACCAACAGCTGTTTGGTATTATGACATTTTTAATAAATAGAACACAAAAAAGTTATTGATGTTTACCCCAAAGTTACCAGCTGCAGCTTTAATCTTCCAATCACGCCTCAAATTCAGAGTCGTAGGATACATCCTTTAGGTACAACAGATATCCGGACCAAATTTCATCACTGTTGATTCAGCAGCTGTCTTTACATTTGAATGTAAAACACAAACTGAACAAGTTTTTATGTTTAAGTCTGCATCAAAGTGTTGGACAGGCCAACATTTTCATTCGTAGAGCCACAATGCTAACATGGTAAAAAAAATACTGTACAGGTCAGCTTAATCTCATGGGAATGATGCTTACACTTCCATGGAGGGAGCAAACATGGTTACTGCTCGCCACAACCACACGCAGTCATTTACAGCAGATAGTTGTTTAAAAAGGCACAGATGCATAAAACATCTGCCAAACATAGAGGGGCAGATTAAAAAAACCTCACAAAGGTCAAATATGGGTAAGTTTGTTTATGTGGTTGCTGATGTCAAACAGCAATGAAGAGTTGTCAGTGATATGAGCATGCAGTGTGTAAAACCACGAGAGAAGTCTGAGTTCAGTGAGCTCGCTGCACAGCACATCTGTCAGCAGAAAAGACACATTCCTCACCCTCACTGCCACCATATCCTTCCCTTCAGGAGGCTATTTTTGAGAATACTCGGGCATCCAGGATGGCTGCAGTCTGACTGATTACAGCCTGAAGAAGACAGCAAACAAAGGACGCAGCATGGCTCAGGCTGATCTGGCTGCCATGAGGGAAACTGTTTGGGAAAAGCAGTGAGACGATGATGAATCGGCTCCCTTGATGTTGTGCGAACACTTTATTTGCCTTCATGGTTTCTTTTATGCTTGATACTGTTGTATTTAATCACATTCTTTTAACTTTTTTTTGTTTGTTTGTTTAAATTTTGGGGCCAGTTTTCCTGTTTTGAGTAAAAGCCAGACTACTGTTCACCCTCAGGCTGTAACACAGATGAACTACATTAGCAAGTTGTTGATCTCGAAGACTTAATTTATTTGTAATCAGTTTGGCCTGAGTCCAACCGGAGTTGACTTTCGTGGGCCAAGGTAAAGAGAAGGCTAACATAAAATATCACCAGCTTCTTTGTGCTGTAATACAGTTGTGGTCCTCTCCTCCAACTTCTCAGAGGTCTTATTTTTCTGTTTCTTACCCTACAAGTAATTTAACCCGGGGAAAGTTAACCAGTTTGTGTAACTGTGATGTCCATTTAAAGCTTGGCTACCTCCTGTAAAAGTATTCAGACAAGTGTTATCTAGTGAGGGAAAACACGTCCAGTTTCCAGTTTTCCAGTAAACTGGGGGTTTTGTGTCCATTTTAAACATTGTAACTTGCTGCAGATGTATTAGTCAGTGATTCATTCTGTACTGAATACATTACCATATCAGGACCAAGTCAGGACTTCAGCCAGCCATCATAAAAATCCTCAGTCCATCCTGCCTGAACCCTGCCTTAAAATTGGTATTATAGAAAAATGAAAGGGGCTTTGATTAGAGCTATCTGGGCTCTGGTTTGCTGTGCTGAGGAGAAAGGCCTCATAACACGTAATGGTCTGTAAATGTACACATACCTCTGTAGTTGAGTCATACAGCCCCCTCTCACAGGTTGGAGTGGTGAACTGATAATCAGCCACAGACAGTTTTGCTTTTGTGTGTTAATGTGCCAACAGCTCAGCCCGTTCTGGCTGTTTTTCTTTCCACACTGAGCCGTGTCATCTTACTGACTTTAATCTGCGTGAGTGTGAGGACAGCGCTGACCTTAGCACTCACAGCATCTGACACTTGGGACACCTTGGCTGGAGCTTTGCTTCTGTCAGCGTAACACTGAATATTCGGTGGGCACCAACACCAGCAGTTGCTGACTGAGTACGCTGTTTGGTGCATTTCCCTCTGACAGATGTGTTATTCCAGGTGTCGGCTCTCAAACAAACACAATAAGGTTTGTTTTATATCATGCCTCTGGCTCGGACAGCAGCTTTTTGAAGTATTTTTATAGCCTTTGATCCTTTCTTCTTTAGAAACTGGCCTTCCTGCTGTGAACTTTGGTAAACAGTGTGTTTCTCCGGTCACTGTTACTCTATAAAATATATAAAGGATGTCAGCGAGGATGGATTTTTGGGGCTTTATTGTTATGGAACAGGTTGGGTGAAAGCAGCTTGATGGCCACAATTTCCCTCTGTAAATGTCCTGCCCTTGCTGGCAGAAGTTTGCCAGTTGATATGTTTTTGTACATCTGTAAGAGAGTGTATTTAGTTGTCAGGTTTTGATCTGCTGTGTTTATGTTCCAGGTTGAGGAGGGCAGCAAGGCAGCAGCTGTGAGTCTCCAGGTGGGAGACGAGCTTGTCAACATCAATGAGATTCCCCTGAGTGGCTTCAGACAGGAGGCAATCTGCCTGGTGAAAGGCTCCCACAAGACCCTCAGTCTGGTGGTGAAACGGTAGGTAACCAATCCCCATCTTGTCCTGTATCTGCCACTGTCACCAGCACAACGGGTCGCCTCGGTAACATTTCCAACAAACGAAAGTGACGGCAGAGAGGAGGCGGAGGATTGCATCCCTTGCAGCAGTCTGTCTGTAGACTCGCCTGCACTTTGTGGGACTTTGTGATCTGTCGCTGCAGAGTTCTTGGCAGCTGGACGGTCCTGTTTTGCCAGGTTGTTCCGGGTTGCATCAGGAGTTCATGGATTGTGACACAGTTTGTCATGATCAAGTTGAAGGAAGGATGAGATGTTGTAGGTGATGTCATTCACTCTATGAACATCCCCCAAGAGGAAGTTTTGATGCAAATGATACTGTATGACTCTGAGATTTCCTTAAATGAGTCAGTTGGTGGCACGCCCTCAGTGCTACGGCCTCTCTAGTTCGCACTGTTTCCCTCGCAGCACAAATCTTAGTCCTTCTTATTGACCAAAGAGCAGACTGTTGATGAACAGTGAGCACAGAATTGATGCTTATATTTGCTCTCTTTGTCATAAGCCAGCCCTTGTGACCTACTGACTCTGAGGTATTGTTTGGTATTCATGTCTTGTTCAACTGATGAATCACTTGTCATCTTGGTTTCGAAGGCCATCTTACAAATGGCCTCGCTGTGTGTGAAACACTGGCCTATTGTCAGTCTGAACCATCCGCATTTCTGTCTGTATCGTATCATAACGTAAGCCTTGAACAAATCCTTCCGTACAAGGAAGTCCACTTCACCATTTATGTGTCCACAAGGACACAGCTGTGAGACTCACTCATTGTTTTTTATTCTCAGTAGACATGTCTGTGTAGGATCTGGAAACAAGGATACTGTCTATAACAAACTGTGCCTGTTTGATCACTGAAGTTAACTGCAAAGGAGCATGCCAGTGTTGCTACATGTCATTGTCCTTTGTCAACATCATCCACATAGGTTACATAAACCCCGCCCATTTTTCCCCAAAATAGCTTCATCTATTGCCACGTCTCCATTCATTATAAGAGAACTTATGAAATCTCATAGGCAACATTACACAAGGCTGGAATAAACAGTAGAAGTAGAGGCTGCAGACTGGAATAAAATAGTAATAGTAAAATAAAATTGTTAATGTTCTTCAGATAAGATCTAAGAATGCTTTGGTCCCCTCGTTGCTCCACACGTTGTTGTTCTTCCTCTTGGTATCAGCCATGTTTTTGCATGTTTGGGAAATATCCAGGAAGACAGCAGAAACAGCTTCTTGTACTAGGCCTCCTTCTGCCTTTGAGGAACAGAAAGAGCTGCTAAATGTTCACTACGTCACAATTTATTCAAAACAGCTGTTTTCATCTCCCACTTTTGCGCGTTTTGCTGTTTCCATTTAGCATTTCTAATATTTCAAAATGTAAATCAAATAAGGTTTATGAAAACATGACTTAAATGATCTGGTGCTTGTTGACATTTTGTCCATATTCAATA
>JAPQLA010000020.1:25317715-25333222 GCA_029822935.1 Naso vlamingii
AGTTTGCACCTCAGCATGTAACGTTAATGTAAATGTCTGTGTGACGTTAGCCTACAGAAAACAGAGCTAACAGGTCTCGGGGACATTACTGCCAAACAACTGACTGATAACTTATTTCTCAGTCACATATAAACACATGACCTCATCACCGTCCATCCTGCCGTCTCTCTCTCACTCACTTCCAAAACAAATGCACGTGTTGCCGGTGTTATGCCGAGTTCTGCCTGCCTGGCACGCGCTAGCAAAGATCTTTACAACAGCAGGCGCTTGTGTCACTACCACTTTTGTCCAAAGGGGGCGCTAGAATCAGCAAAAACTGAAAGTTCCTCGCAGTCACTTTAAGTAATTAACAGTTTTTTGGTGAGTTTATAGCAGCACTGAGACACTGAAAGCCTTGAACTGCAGTAATGAAATGTGTTAATGACACAGGATGTGGAGGACTTCGTTACAGTGATGTTGTTCGGACCCTCGCCCTCAGACAAAAGTTTTCCAGGTGTTTCTGAGCCGTGGGTCGATGCAGACAGTCAGTGACTTGACAGCTGCTGTGCCACTCAGCCCAGGAATGTGCTGATCATGACATGTGGCTCACGGTTCACCTCTCTCACCCGAAACATGACTGGTTTGATTGTGGGGTTTGCTGAAGCGATCCTTTGTCGGACCTTTTGTTGGACCAACTGGAATCCATGGGCTTACCTGCGACGTGCAGGTGGGAAGCATTTCTCTGCCCTGTGCTGCACATCGTGCCGCTCTGCGTTGTGCCAGATATGAAACGGCAGCAAATTCATCCATCTGTTGAAGCCACACACTGCATGACTTACTATAGCAAGGTTTTACCAGAAAAATCTCACATCTTCATGAAATCAAAACATAAAATATCAGATGGGTTTTATAAACTAGTGTGTAATTCACACACAGTGAAGACCTTGTTTGACCCGTCTGCTTGACTGTTTTCCTCATAATAGATCACTGTGAGTTTGGTGTTATTGCCTCCCTATCTGCTTTAGGTTGCGACCATTCTTTGTTAATCTTCTTGCTTGTCAGCAGACCTCCTGCCAGCGTGCCAAAGCACGTTTCAGTGAGCACAAACACTTGTTTGTCTCAAGGTAACTGTTGAAACAGCTTTTATCTGTACAGCTCAAACTATTTGTGCTGTAAAATTTGGGGGGGTGGGGTGGGGGGGTGTATATCTATATCTATATCTATATCGATATTTTGATATCTGTATCTCTATCTATCTATCTATCTATCTATCTATCTATATATATATATATATATATATATATATATATATAGATATATATATATATCTATCTACATATATATATATATATATAGAGAGAGAGAGAGAGAGAGATATCAGTTTGAATTAGTATTGTTTCCAAATTGCAAAGATTTAGCAGATTTCACATTGTGTCCCATTGCTGTTTTACATCATGACCCTCTTGTATCATTAATTATTTCCTCAAACAGAATGAGATCCAGCCTTTTACGAGGAGATATGTGGTAGTAATTCAAGATGATGGAAGTCACTGCAGAGTTGGAACGTGACAGTCCAGCCTTTTGTCCCAGCTTTGTGTACAAGAAATAACTTTCAAACAAGTTTGAAAGGAGAAATGTCATTGGTTTATTTTTATATACAGATGTGCCTATCATAAAGACTATGTCCGCAAGACGGGGTGCAGCCTGTTAATCTTGTCACTTTTTTCTTAACCTTTCACTTTATTAGTTAGTATCTCCGCAGAGAACAGCAGCAGTTGAATCTTAGCCAGCGGGCTAACACTGGCACATTAAGGTATTTATTTATGTTCTCTCTATTTTCAGTTCATTACTGAGGAGTCCAGTTAAACACAAACCTGAAATAATGAGTCAAACAAAGTGAGCTTGAGTCAAAGATCATTAGAGAGCTCAGTCGTCTTTGCCTTGTGTTGCTGACGTCTCTGCTCAGGCAGTTAAAATGCCCATTACTGAGTCTTTCAGGAAACAGGCTGCCCTTCCACCCTACAGAGCAACCTGTTGCCATAGTAATGGTAGAAATGCATGTCTACTGCACAGGAGGGGAGATGGGAAGAGAAGAGTCCGGCATTTCATCCCAACATTAGCATATTAGCCCCTCAGAGCCAATGAGACGAGGCAAGGTGCAGGAGCACTCTGAAGGGACTGGCTGTGACAATAGCCCTCCTCCTCCTCCTCTTCCACTCTTCCTCCCCCTCTCAGGAGTAAAACCCGGTAATCCTGGAGGAAATCTCCCTGCTGCTCAATCTGCCCACAAAATTTATTAGACATGGCCGCCGTATGATGAGTGTTATGATTGTGAGTTGTTGCTCTGTGTGTGTGTGGAGGCAGAGGATCAGTGTGACCTCGGCGGCCTGTGTGTGTCTTCGCTCCGGCTCATCTCTGAAGTGTGTGAGGAACGTGTTGCAGCCTGGTCTTACTTTCAAACTGAGCTCCAGTCTAATAGTACTGTATTGTCCTCTGGATTACACATTTCTTCTCTGGGTCCATTTTGAATCCCTTCATCAAGATGTTTGGTGAGTCAAAATGAACCTTAGTTTTTTTTTTAGCCACATTTTTGTATTTTAAACCTTTGACTTCATACCTGCTGCTGCCTTTTGTTTGTTTGGTGTCTGTGAATAAGTTGGGGACATATGGGGCCTTTTTCTGACCCGAATACTCTGTTATTGCTCTGATTGTTCTTGTCTGATCATTCACTATGAGGTCATCCATCATTTAGGTTAAGCCATGATCAGTGAGACAGCATTTAAAAAACACATTAATCTTTAGGGGAAACAGCTCATAAGTGAAACTAAATCATCTGTAAATATTTCCCTAAAGTATTTGAACTAATTGGCTGTAAGTTTGTCCTCAAGTTGACCGAGTTGTCTGTTTGGGTTTGTGACTTGTTTATTTTTGAATGTGGACCGGTTAGCACCGGATTGAAGTGAATGAGGCTCTGAACTGATCACTCAGAAAGCCGTCTCCGCCTGCCCCCATTCCAGCCAACAGATTCACTTTCCTGGCATATCTGTGGCGGCCCAGCTGTAGCCCTGACGATAGGCCTAATAAAACCAGGCTGATTTGCATACCAATGGCAGGCGCCATGTGTGGCGAGCTCTGAGCGCCCTAGAAACACGAGGAGACAAGGAAGACTGAGATCCATGTTCGTTCTCTTTGTCCTCTAAATAAGCCTCAACTTTAATCCACATTTAATTTTGTGGAAGTGTCTGACTTTATTAAGCTGAACTAAATCTGTCTCAGTCTCAGAATTCTTAATCTATGAAAATAGTGCAGGATGCAAATTTAACAGCTTATGCTGCTCTTTTCAGCCAGTGGTTTGTTTTCAGGTCTCATCTGAAGGAAGCTGTTGTTTGGACCTCATGTCATCAGATCACTGAGGGCCTTTAGACAAGGTGACTGCGGGTGCAGGACCTCCTGACCTCATGGCTTTGTAATCCAATGAGAATGTGAGCAGGCAAAGCTTTGTCTGAATTTCTTCACTGCATAACAACAAAGTTTCACAGCTCCTCTCTGTAACACTAGATATACATACAGTGCTAGACTTGGACTAGAGGAAGATTCAGAAAAATATACACGTGGTGTTATTTAAGTGTTTGAAAATGTATTCCATTTCAGTTGTGTTTCTCTGATAGATGTCACACGCTGATGTGTAGAATGTTAACATAAATCAAAGATAATACAAACTCATCTTAAAAACAGCCTAGAATTTTTTGAGACATTTGAACTGTTTTACCCAATCCATATAAGAAAAAAATATTTAATTTTTAGAGATTCTCGATATTACTAATACGTTATTGGTATCAGCTGATATTAGCTTTAAAATTAACAATTGGACATCGGCCAGCATGCTGATATCAGCCGATAACTGATAAAATAACAGGCTGCCGTTTCCTTGATTAAACACCAAGTTGATGCCATGTTTCCCATGTTCCCTGTGCACAGACGTCATGTTTACTGACTTTGTCTCGTGAAACAGGCCCAATTTGTCCTGGTTGTGGGTTTTGTTCTGATTGTCTCAGGGAGAGCATCATCCAGTTTGAAGTAGGATGGATCTGACTTGTTCAATTTAAAAGCAATTGTCATTAATAAATATGACAAGTTTCACATCATGTAAGCTGAAGTGTTTTTCTTCTTTTGCATTAAGAATGAATATTACATCATTTTAAGCTTTGGATTTTGTGCTCTGTTCTTTGTATTGCTGGCAGGCCAGCATGGTGGGAGTGTGCATAATAATACTGTATGTAGATCCCACTACAGAACAGACTTGATGATCTATATCGGTATCTGTGTCAATTGTCTGCCAAATAAGATGTAAAATATCAGCATATTGGATATCAGCAAAAAATCCAATATTGTGCATCCCTAGTTTTACCCAATCTATACAAGAAAAAAGTATTTAATTTTGTAAAATAAATGAGACCCTGTGAAAAGCTGGACACACACAGCTACATTATAACACTGCAGGTGCACTAAACATCCAGCAAAGTCCCGTCTGTGTGTGGAATGAAGCGAGTTTTGTCCCACATGTCGGATAGAAAGGCTGTCTGCGAGGCAGACGACAGCTTGGATCATGGGCTGATGTGGCTGATCTGATTGTGTAAGAGATTCTTTATTCTTTTAAGCCCCTTGCCCCATGCTGTGTGTGTGTTCCCCCCGGGGACCATATGGCAAAGTCTGAACGCGACCAGCTCACCTCAGCCACGCACTGACTAACGAGCCTGATGAGAGCTGAGTCAAACTGACTCTGTTCTCTGCAGTGTTGTCTTTGTGCTGTTGGTCCGTCATATGGAGTTATTCATATGTTCATGTATTTGTCAACTTCAGTGACTCAGAGCTTGTGTGACATCATGAACATACAGGAGTTTGACCAGCAGAGGGGGCTATAGCACCATGTATCGGCAGACATTGACACTGCACGTTGCTCATACTGTCCTGAGGTAAATCAGCTGGATCACAGAACTGTTGCAGAACTCTCTGCATGCTGCAGTGTGCACAAACTGAATGTCAGGTTTGTCCTGTCTTCTGCTGTGAGTCCACTCACATGTTAGCAAGCTCTCTCTGTGTGTGTGTGTGTGTGTGTGTGTGTGTGTGTGTGTGTGTGTGTGTGTGTGTGTGTGTGTGTGTGTGTGTGTGCCTCCCCCTGCTGCCCAGGAATATGAAAATGGTGGATATTGTAACTCAGAAAATGCCCTCAGAGAATGACGTGCATGTTGCAAGAAGCTTTCTAACGAAGATTTTGCGAAGTTCCATGAGGTACGCTCCTGTCTCTGGCTTCATCGTAACCAGTAGAACTTATTCCCGTTGTTGCATTCTTTGTGCCTGTAATCATTATCATTAGTGTAGAAATAATATCATTTTCATTCCTCTCGTAACTCTCCTTCCCCGTTGTTCATTACCTGCCCTCGTGGCATGTTTCTTTGCATTGTTTTGTGCTTCATGTTAGAAGATGAATTCTATGCATCCCATTTGTACTGCATGCAAAACACTGTCTATAGAGGGACTAAGCTCCGCCCTTCTGCTTCCGGTTCATGGGACCTTATTTTGCAAAATGTGAACAGTAGTCAATGAGAAGAAACAAATTATTTATTGATCCCTTTTCAATTGTACTGCCAATCTCAAATATGTTTGTCAGTTTAAAAAATAATTTTTCAAGTCAGAAAAGTCTCAGTCTCTCACACAGTCTCACAGACTCACACAGACAAAATCCATATTTAGAAAGACGACACACCTGATCGTGGCATAAGTGACGTCTCAACAACGATCTGTGACAGAAGCAACTAACTCTGGTTTGCTGAGCTGCAGCTCTCAACGTGCTCATGTTGGAATGATTTTGACCTCTTTTCATCCATTTTCCCTCGTTCTGAAGGAACCAAACAAACTGAGCTAAACTTACAGCCATGCAGTTCACTGAGCAGATTCACAGAAACTAAGTAGTAATATAGTATCTGCACGACAAGCTGACACTTTATTAATTTCTAAAATTATCTTTTAAACTGACAAACATATTTCAGAATGTGGGAACAATTTAAACAGGATCAAAAAATAATTTGTCTCTGTCCACTAATTACTGTACAAAATTTTTCTCTAATAAGGTCCAATCCACAGGAAGGGGCGGGACTTATGCACGTTTTTTATGTCTTTATTGATGATGAAATTAAATTGTATTTCATTAACATGTATGTCATTTTATGCTGATATGTGCTGTCCACCTTCTTCATATGATTCAGTCAGAATTCATTCTAAAGAGGATGCTTCATAAACATAACTGACAACAGTACAAGGATTTGCATTAAACAGTCAAACATAAAAAAATCCTTTGGAAACAGTTTCCATCAGTGAACTTTTCAGTGAAAATTGTTGCAAATCACTGCACCGATACAGATGCAAGAAAATCAAGAAAGTCTTTTATTTGTGGAGTTTCTGTGCCAACGTTAGGGGACAGCCGTTTGTGCAAGAACAAACTGTTTTCCATGAGGAGCTGGTCTCTGATCCAGTCTGTGCTTTTTGCCCTCTCTGCAGGCGGAATGAACCCATAAGCAGGCCTCACTCCTGGCACTCCACCAAGTTCAACGAAAGCCAATCAGAGACTGCCAAAACACAGTCTCCGCCCACGCCAGTCTGGCACACCAGATATGATGCAAGGTAACTCTTGAATCTTGAAGTTTGCCTTCACGAGTCTCAGTGCTAGAAATCAAAAACTGTGGGACTGTGCTTTAAGCTTATAAAAGTTTTTTTCTTGTAGAATTTTACAAATCCTCAACACAGCTATGGACCCTGTTCCTACACTTACACTCACACACACACACACACACACACACACACACACACACACACACACACAAACACATACATGTTATCAACAACACAACACCCCTGTATAAAAGGGCTACAACTAATGATTATTTTCATTATCGATTATTCTGAGGATAATTTCTACAATCAGTCAATCATTTAACTCATGAAATGTCAAAAAAAGTGCTAAAAATGTGCATCTTAATTTTCCAGAGCACAATGTGACATCTTCATATCGCTTCTTTTGTCCAAACAACAGCCCAAAACACAAAGACTCCTCCTTTATTAGAATATATGACAGGGAAAAGCAGCAAATCCTCACATGTAAGAGGCTAAAGCAGTTCTTTCTACGTTTTTATTTGAAAAATGACAGAAACGATTAATCGATTATCAAAATAGGTGATTAATTTTCTATTGATTGATTTAGCTATTAATCAATTAATTTAATTGATTAATAGCTAAATCAATTAATTTAATCAACAACTCTATGCCCTCTATGTGTAATAAAATTTTGACTTGTCTGTACAGAGACATTTACTTAATAGACGTAAAGCTGTCTTTGCCATGACATTGCTTTGTTCTTTAGTGGCCAATAGTCTGAAAATTAAATGGATCTCTATGTGATAACATGAATTCGTGATTACACTGAACAGAAATAGATACCATTTTTCATAATTTGATAAACAACAGCAGTCTTTAGGTCAATGACCGAAGATCTTTTTTTGGAGAAAAAAGGTTGCTGTTTGTATTTTCTCACACGGCTCTTTGCTGTAACCTCCAGCTCATCTTCAACCGATCTGTCCTCTGGCTGGGAGCAGACAGACCTGCGCAGAGCGTCCGACCAGTTCAGCTCTCTGGGCAGCATGGACAGTCTAGAACATGTCTCACATCAGTACCCGGCCGGTCAGCTGTCACCTGCCAAGTCAAACAACAGTATGGAGCATCTCGGAGGGAAACGAGACTCAGCCTACAGCTCCTTCTCCACCAGCTCTGGCACACCAGACTATATGCTTTCAAAGAGTAACGCTGCCTCGACAGAAAACATGCTCTATAAATTCAGTCAGTGGGATGCCGGAGGAAAGAACAATAATGGCAGAAACAGCCAGAGCTTGACTGAGGGAGTCAAACAGGATGAGAGGGTGACATACTTTCAGATGCCAGGAGTCGGCAGCGGCTGTGAGGGTCCACAGACAGACGACTCGGCTGGTTCCCGCCAGTCCACTTCAAGTAGAACCAGCTATGGACCTGTTTGGCATGTCCCTGAAAAAAAGAAGAGCTCGTCCCCCTCTCCTCCCCCTCCCCCTCCACCTGCACGCAGCGACAGTTTTGCTGCAACTAAGGTACATGAAAGAGGTCTCGTGATAGCTCACCCTGAAGGACATGAATCACATGTCTCCAGTAAAGCTTTTGCTGACAATCGCCGCAGCCACAACCTTTCCTCAAAAAACGACAGTTTTCACACTTCATCTGATAAACTGAATCAGATCCAGTTCAGCTCAAACAAGCAGTACTCTCTGTCCAGCAGTGATGTTCGACAAGGCCAACCCTACCCTCAAAAACACCACAGTGACAAAAGCACTTTTCACCCTCAGCCCTGGGCTGCATCGGCACCAAAGCCACAGAACGCAGGTGGATACTATTCCAGCATGCAGGAACTGCCCACCAACGGCTCTGCACAACACTTCAGTCACAATCACAGAAGGAATTTAAGCAACTCTCTGTCTACCACAACTTCTGATCCAAGTGCTGACAGCAGCGGGCCAAGCCGGTACTTCTCTGTCACGACAGGTCAACCCACGCAACCTCAACCCCCGCCCTCATCAGGAAAATCAGAGGACAGGAAGAGTTTCACAGACCTGGCACAGACTGCAAATGAGCAGAACCCTTTTAGCCCACAGACAGTCAGTAAAGCCAAGTATCATATATCCCAACAGCAGCATCACTCCTCCCACATCAAAGACACGAATGGATACAGCAGGACCCAAGCAAATAATATGACAGTCACCTCTGGACTGAGATCCAGCAGTGATGAGGGGGGGGGCCAGAGAGGAAACAACACACCAAACACAGAAGCTCAGTTTGTGAGTTATCCTTCCAGCAGACCCTCTGAACAGCGGAGGTCTCTGCCTCTTCAGCATAGAGATTTACCCCAAGACATCAGACATCACAGCCAAGTGAGCAACAAGATCTGCCCTCAGACAACCCCCATGCTTCACTCTCTGTCTATGGATGCCACAGGCCAAGAGGCCAGAGGCCCAAACTCTGACGAGTCCCTTGAAAGCAAGCAGGTGAGACGCAGTGACCGTTTTGCCACCACATTGAGGAACGAAATCCAGATGAGAAAAGCCAAGCTGCAGAAAAGTAAGAGTGCCGCTGCCCTTCCTGACACTGAGGGTGAGACTGAAGATGATCAGGATCTCTGGAAGTCCACTGAAAACGCCACCCCAACCTCTGCAGACGGCTCCTTCACCAACACCTACAAGGTCAATCTAAAGGAGGCACAAGCAAGGGTGCTCAAGGCGACGTCTTTCAGGAGAAAAGACTTGGAGCCTGTCTTACTCGAGCATCCCACATCAGAGGCCTTACCAAACTACCTGTCCTCAGCGCTGGCCCGTAAAGATGTTACCCCTTTGCCAACTGTCTCTGAGTCTGGAGTCAGTAATTCAGGGCCCGTAGGAGGTCAAGTAAGTCGCATTGGTGGTCGAAAGCGCTTTCCCGCAGATAAGAAAGTACGGTCCTACTCCGAGCCCGACAAAATCCATGTCGTTGGGGTGAAGGAAGATCTTCCTTGTAATGAAAATGCAAGCTCCTCCTCACTGGACCAGAATCTATTTAAGGAAAGTGGGAAACCAGCTTTCCCCAATCACATTTCCCCTCAGAGCCAAACTGAGAACCCCACAGAGAACACAGACAGAGGTCAAACCAAAACCAGCCAAACAGAGGACACAATGAAAGGCATGAGGAGCAGAGAACACAAGGAGGTCCAGGCAGGTCCTTTCTCTGCACACAAGCTGTCTGTCCTCAGCCAACAACGACTGGGAACCTTTGCTGAGTATGAGGCAAAGTGGAATACACAGAAAAAAATACCAGAAACAAGAGCGTCTGGACGGTATCGGTCAGCTGAAAACATCCTGGATCCAGGACCAGAGGAGATCAAAACGAGCTGTTTCCATGAGAGATCCCGGTCATCTCCTTCAGCTGACATCTACGGTCAGGTGAGGCACCAACAAGCTGTTTGCATCATTAAAAGTTTAGATGTTTCTTGCTTTTAACTTTGTTTTAGTCACTTAACATGTTTAAAACTAACAAGCCATCAAGGCGGTTCATCCCATTAGGACAAACATACTGACTGAAGTGAAAGGAACAAAGAGCCAAGTCAAATATTAATCCATGTTTGTTCACATGACACACCCTCAGCTCAAGGAAAAGAGGGGCATCAGCTCGTGCTTTCTTTTCTTTTTTTTTTCAGTGAAAAACCAGGAAGCTGCACCATAAGTTGATTAAAATAATTAACAAAAGACAAGAACTTGAACTAACTGGAAGCTTCTTTTCTGTGGCTTGTTTGGGTGGTTTTTGCAAACGCACCTTTTATTTGTTCAACTTTATTTACAGAAGATTCAAGTTCCTGCAAGAACGTCTGAGACAGAGAGTAAACCGACGGAACAGCTCAACACAGCTGCAGGGTGAGCCACTTTCATTTGATGTTACCTGCTAGCTCTCCAGTGTCTTTTACAGTGGGACCTTTTTTCAGAGGGAGTGAACTGTTACTGATATTTGTCATCAACAGGTCAAATGAAAGTGAACGCTCCCACAATGATGTTTGACCTTTTATTTTATTATTTTGCACTGGTGCCTTCATCATCATATCAGCATATTTCCTGTGACGTGTTGTTGTCTCTTCATTCTTGTCGAGGAACAGTCAAGTCTTTATAAAGTGTCACTGCCTCGGTGCAGCTGTGACAACATCAGTCGTGTCTCTGGCTCTGCTTTGTGTCAGTTAGTGGAGGCTCGCTGGTGTAGGCGAGGCATCTGACCATGTCTGTGAGGAAGGGTTTCTTCAGCCCTCTGCTGGAATGTGATGGGGACCCGAGTTCAGGGGGGCAGCTCCAAGGCTTGAGTTCGTCTCCAGTATGATCAGTTCCTGTGCTTGATGGGATTTTCAAGCACTTCTTTGCAGCGTGGCTCTGTGGACAGTCATGTTGGACTGTCGATGGGTCCAACGTTTTGGTCCAGACTGAAATTTCAGTATCTTGCCCAAGTGCAAATCAAAATGCAGACTGAAGCCGGGAGGAGCTGGGGATCGAACCATCAACATTCTGATTTGTGGACAACCTGAGCTACAGCTGCCCCAAAATACTGTGTGCACAGAGTCGGTGTAAAGTGGTTTAGTCACGCTGATTTTTCTCCTAAGTGGCTGTTTGTTTTATGGGCGTGGCAGAAATGTTTCAAGGCGAGCTCAATGACTTCATGTGATCCTTTGCTCCTGTGTGAACTCCTGATGGATGAAAACACTCCGCTGGAGACAAAAGCCAGGTTATCTTGGCCTCCTTTGTTATTTGTTACTCTTTGTTATTTTTGCAGCCTGGTTTCCTCTTCTGCCCATTACTGACACTCATTCATGAAGGATGTATGGTGACACTGTCAAAATGACTTCATGTTTTTCAGGAGTCAGTCAGTTGTCAGGTGTGATCTAAACATCCCGCAGGTGAAACTCATTCAAAGGTATAGAGTATCTGATCTTGAGCAGCCTCATTGTCAGGGCCGCACGATCGGACTCTCACGTTTACATGACAACAACAGCACAGAGGATGTTATTGTCCCTGAGACGTCAGGGAGATGAGCTCAGTGAGGCTCGCTCCACCCAGACAGGCTTATTGATCCGAGTGTGAAGAGAAACCAACAGGTGCTTCTGTCACAGAGCCAGCAGACACACAGCGTTTTACTCACTCGACACTCTGGAAATGAGGGCCGTTAAACGGCACGTACTGTGAGTTGGTGCTTTTTCTTTTTGTATTTCATTCTGTTTTAAATCATCATAGTCTAGCTGCCACAGCTTTTGTAAGGATGACTTAAATTGCTAAGATTTAAGTGTGTGTACAGCATGCACATCAGAAATGTTTGGGCTTGTTTGATGGGCAATGCATGAGAAATGCTTTGTCATACAAACACAGAATATTATTGGGTAACTTTTAGTTCTTGATGTGTGTCCTTATTAATAAATAAATCATCTTTTCTTTCATAAATATGGTTCATTGGCTGAACACCTGCATTATGGTTACTTATGTCCCCATACAGGATACTGCATTAATATCACAGGCATCATATTTCATGTAATCACAAGGTAACAGTTTCACACGCTGCACAGAGCCGCGGCTCAGGCTCAGGCAGGAGGGAGAGTGTAAGCTGCATCAACAGGCGCTCACTGGGTAACTTGTCACAGCTTGTAAGAATTCCAATTAAAAGGCTGAAGTGTTGGCGTCTGTCTGTCACAGCGCTGCACCTTGTGACTGCAGAGTCAATACAGGGTGTGTGTGTGTGTGTGTGTGTGTGTGTTCGTGTGGTCATGTGGTCATGTTCTCTGGGTGCTCTGTAATGAATTTGTATCTGAGTATGTGTGGAAATGTGTCACTGTGAGCATGAACCCAGAGTTAATGGTGGCTTTGCATGCGTCTGCCATCCAGCCTGTATCTAATGGCAGCATTCCACTGAGTCCTGTGGTCAGTTCACACTGAAGCAGAGAGCACAGTGGCAACATGGGTGGAGAGAGTACAAAAAAAACCTGCTTAAGTAGAAGTACTGTTACCTTTAAGAAATTTTACTTAAGTAGAAGTAAAATTACTGGTGTGAAAATGTACTCAAGTAAAAGTAAAAAGTAGCTCATTTAAAATGTACTCAGAGTAAAAGTTACTTACTTGCATTTCTGTTTTTTTTTTTTTTTTTTGGGGGGGGGGGGGGGGGGTAAATATTGTCTCTCCATCTGTCTCCATCTGTCTCCATCTTTCTTGTGATTTAGTGCCAGTTTGTTCTGGCTGCTATTGACAGCAGTTTTCTATTTAGGTCTGCTTTGTTTTTTTACTCAGTACTGGATGCGATTGAAAAAATAATGAAGTACAATACTTCAAACAAAACCTACTTAAGTAAAAGTAAAATTACGGATTTTAAAAAACTTCTTAAAGAAGTACAAGTACACAAAAAAAAATCCTGCTCAATTACAGTAACACGAGTAAATCTAACTAGTTACTTTGCACCTCTGCCTACAAAGAGTTAAAGCAGTGAATGTGGATCAGGCAGGAAAAAGTGATCCGCTGAAATGTTCCTCTGGAGGCTGCCAGTTGAACGGTTAGCAGGGAGGAGTCTTGCAGAGGAGAGGGAGCCATGTGTCTTGTCATGCGGGTGTAATCACAGAGGCTGCAGCAGAGAGGAGCGAGGCCTCTGCTGCAGCGTGTCATTTGACTGAGCTTCAGATGATAGTCCACGCTGCCGGGCTGGTGCGCACTGTGTAATTAAAAGCTTTCCATTGTGTTCCTCAGGTACCTCGACAGAGGGCCCGCTGACTGTAAAGTGAGAGAAAAGCCTGTGGAGTTTGAACATTACAAAGCTCCGCCCATGACAGGAACTAACCCTGACAGCAGACACAGAGCTGTCTCTGCCACTGTGAACCACAGACCCACATCTCTCTCACACAGTCTCCCTCAGCCTGAGGACCAGGGCCCCCCCGAGCCTCCGTCAGGGCCGAGGAGGAAGACCTCTGAGCCAGAGAAGCCTCCCCAACCCAGATGCCCAGAGGTCCACTCCCACGAGCCCTTCACCGGTTCCCAGAGCATAATCTTCACCCACTGCTCTCCTAACGCTGACCTTAAGCCCGCCTTTGTCCCCACCCACTCTGCCAAGGGAGAATCCGAGCGGGGCAAAGGACCTCTGGATACAGGACAAGGGGCATTTCATCATCTGTCAACATCCAATCCTCAGCCTTCGTTCTCTCCCCCGCCTTCCTCCCTCAGATCTTCAGGGCCGGCCACCATGGAGGGGCAATGCTCTCTGTCTCCACTGTTTTCCCCACAGAGACTCAGTGACAAACCACCGGTTTCTGTCCAGGATGAAGACTCAAAAAGGTAAACTGTTTCATCACAACACACAGACTGGAACTTTTCTCTTCGTTGTGTTTTTATGCTGGTTGAGAGTTGCTGCCTCTGTAGAATCAACTTTAGAATGCATCAGCCACAGTAAACTCAAGATTCTTCACATTTCTGTCAATATACTGACTGCTTAGGCGCACTTTAACTAAATTCCTGAAATGTAAATGTAGTCCGAAATGCCTCTTTTGTGAAGCTCCAGATCCATAACTGATTGATATCGCCTGTGGTGAACTTATGACTGTACAGTAGGATTATTCCAGCTAGCAGAAACCAAAGTTGTGGGAGGAGTCCAGATGAATATTCCAGCAAACTGGCCATGGAAAAACCCTCAGTTGCCATCATGCAGTGAAACTTTATAACAGTGCATGGCTGGAATAACTACAACCATAGATTTTCACTGAGGAATCTCAAAGAGAAATCTCAAAGAGATTTCTTGGAGTCTCTGTTTGTAAGATTGTTTTTTTCTTGTTTGCTCATATTTCAGGATGGAACATGTGATTGAAAACCAAATTTCTGCAGTGAAGAAAGTGCCCATCAGGATTGTCCATTCGGCAGGAGTCAAAGAGAAGGTGAACTGTCAATTTTTGCAGCACAGTGACCCCCCTGCTGTGGAGGCTGAGGGTCCTTGTGTAACCAGGCTTGGCAGTGTGGGAGCTGCAGGGCAGGACTCCGTCTTCTGTGCCTTCACTCGCCAGGGGGAGCCGGACAGTACTCCAGACCCGAAACCCCCAAGAGAAGTGTACATGACGACACTCAGAGATCACATCAACTCCGACAGTCAGCAGCCGCTGCAGCCTGCAGACGAGTCCAGCAGCCACACGGCGACAGAAACCACAGGACTGTCTGAGGATGAGAAGAGAGAGGAGCTGGCCAGGGACATCATGGGGAAGGATAAATCACTGGCTGATATCCTCGACCAGAGCAAGATGAAGACCACCATGGACTTGATGGAGGGTATCTTCCCTCAAGGGGAGCAGCTGTTGGAGGGAGCTCAGCAGCGCAGGAAGGTGTCCCCGAGACAGCCAATCCCCCGGCCTGCTGAGGAAAGGTCAGCCTCACACTTCAGCCTTCACGCTGACAGACAGCCATGTTTGTGTCTGTGAGCTTCTGGAGCTCTTGACATGTTTCTGACATGCAGCCAAGTTCTCAAGGCGCACACAGTTTATACACAGCTCACAGGCTTATACAACCTTGTTTTACCTGTGGAGTGTGAATTTGTGTCAAGCATATGCAGTGAGTTTGTTATTTAACCGTTAAATTAGTCATCTGTGTGCAAATGAGGTAAACTAACTCATAAACATGACGTTTGCTTATAACAGTCGTTAAAATCACATTCAATAAATTTTCTTAAAATCGCTCGATTCATCCAAATGAAAACCAGCGGTTCAGGCCTTGGTGTGTGTTCAGGAAGGGGTAATGCCCGACGAGGTGTTCATTATCAGAAATGAATGGACGACGCGGAGGCGTGAACCGTCCGACACGAAGCGACCTCGAAGGGCATTATCCCGCTTATACCATGGTCACTTACGAAAGAAATAAATATTAAATCAATTATTAATACGTT
>JAPQLA010000020.1:25333322-25351323 GCA_029822935.1 Naso vlamingii
ATAGGTGTCCTATATCACTTTTGAACGGACACCCTGCAGCCAATCAGAATCGAGTATTCACTCAGACCATGGTATAATCAGATTTGATTGTCAGCTCTGTAAGGCTGCATGTTTACACTTTTACAGACAAGTTTCATTCATAAAAATGTTAACAAAGAGAAAAAAGAGTAATTTCTTACAGCAGAGTTTCATGTCCAAGTTCAGCAGCATCTTTACAGTGTCGGTAGTTGTGTAAGGTGACCAGAAACAATTAGAAAACAGTGATACAGCTGATAACAACATGTGTAAGAAATAAAGAGAAATTGTTTGAAACTAAAAAAGATTTACTGAAGCGAAACAGTTTTTAATGGATGATTGACAGTCAGAATAACATGGAGAGACTGATGATGACATATTTAGACCAGTGATTTTCAACCATACATCTGAAGTTTGAGGGGGGGGACTTAAAATGATCGTAGAAAAGCAAAACTGTCATGACAAATGAAAACAAACCAAAAAAGAAATGTATCTACATATTTGTGTGAAGGTGTGCATTTGATGTACAGATGAAAGTGCAAGAAAGGTAGTCAGTAATTCAGTAGACGGAGCAAAAATAACAAACAGCTGTTAAGAATTAAGAGATGATAAAACTAATTAGTCCAACATAATGAATAAACAGGAAGAATATTTTGCTGAAAGCTCTGAGTGTTAGTAACAGGAACGCAAACTTTCCTAAATTAATCTTAACATTTAGGGCCCCACCGATAAATCGGTTTACTAATATTGTAGGCCAATATCGGCCTATTGCATCGTATGTTCCCTGATATTTGCCGATATTAAAACTGCTTTTCAAGGCTGGAAAAATGCTTGGACTAGTAGTTTAGAAACGTTCAGTGCACTGTTTGGAATAAAGTTTGTTTGAATGTAACATATCCTCCATTACAAATATTTGTCAACACATATTTGATAACCTCATTCAAAATATTATGTACAGAATATCGGCCAACATATCGGATATTGAGATTTTCTTGCTCCTTAATGTTGGTATTGGCGTCAGCCCCAAAAATCCCATATCGGTCGTGCCCTGTTGACGTTGACAGTTAAGTTGCATGAAAAACGAAATGTCAGGCAGCAAAGGTTGGCAACCACCGCAGAGATTTTGTTTGTTGATCCTTTGCCTTTGTTAAATCAGTCAGCTGTCATCTCTGTATAAAAATGTGCTGAAAGAGAAAAATCTGCATGAGGCAAATTTTTATTTTGACACGTTGAACCTGTTAATGTGACAAACATCATTTGTTACTTAAATTTCAGGGAAAAGGAGGACAGTACGGCATCAGCTGTCAGCATGGTGACCAACTCTACATATTACAGCACATCTGCTCCCAAAGCTGAGCTCCTAATTAAGATGAAGGACATGCAGGAGCAGGAGGAGGAAGACTCCGAAGATGAACTGGACATTGATCTGGCCAATAAGAAGGTACAGAACTAGATGAATTCAGTGTTTGATGTCATGCCAGCAGAGTTTAGCAGAACAAACTGAAGTTAGCGGAAGAGATTAAAGGCCTGTTTCCTGAGTTTTGGTTGTTTCTTTTATTTCTGTCTTTGCAGCAAGAGCTGATTGACAGCCTCAGCAAGAAGCTTCAGGTGTTGCGTGAGGCGCGGGAGAGTCTTCAGGAGGACATCATGGACAACAACGCTCTGGGAGACGAGGTGGAGGCTCAAGTGCAGCAGGTGTGCAAACCCAACGAGCTGGACAAGTTCAGGATGTTTGTCGGGGATCTGGACAAGGTGGTGAGCCTGCTGCTGTCTCTGTCGGGCCGCCTGGCCAGAGTGGAGAACGCCCTCAACAGTCTGGAGGAGGATGCTACGGCTGAGGAGAGGGTGAGAGAAAGTAAATGTGCAAGAATGAGAAATGAGAAAACTTGTTTTATCCTCTCAGACTAATACTTTTCTGTCTTCTACAGCGCACATTGGTAGAAAAGAGGAAGCTGCTGATTCAACAGCACGAAGATGCAAAGGAGCTGAAGGAGAACCTGGACCGGCGGGAACGTGTGGTGTATGAGATCCTGGGTAACTACCTGCAGGAGAACAGCCTTACAGACTATGAGCACTTTGTCAAGATGAAGTCTGCACTCATAATCGAGCAGCGCAAGCTTGAAGATAAAATCAAACTGGGCGAAGAGCAGCTCAAGTGTCTGATGGACAGTCTGCCCATTGAGCAGAGGCTGAACTTTTGAAGATGTCGGACACAGATGAACTCTGATGATGAACTCTCTTATGTTGCTGCAAGTTGCATTTGTGCCCTGTGTCCAGCAGAGGGAGACAGAGACCAGGCATCTGCAGAGACAAACCGCCTGGTCTGACATTTTTCAGTTTGGTGAAGTCTGATCTTAAAACTTCACATCTGCCATAACACGACCTGGACTGATGCTGCTTTTTATCTGGCATCAAACAGCCGCTGTATCCAATGACTTTCATGCCATTTTTGCTTTGGTTTTATTTTTTTATTTTATTTTTATTTTTTAGTAATTTATTGTAGCCTCTTGAATCTGCGCAGACAGGGACAGTATTTTATGTTCAACTGATTTGAGCAGCCACGCCACCTGATGTGCTACACGCTGAGCAACTAGGAGTATTTGTCATATTTTTTGTTTAGTAACACTGGCACATTCTGAAAACCTCTCCACAAGTAACAAGTAATCCATAAAATCCGGCCAAACACTTCAATAAACACAAGTTTTTATTAACATTTCTATATAAATAGTTGCCTTTTACTAAGATTTTTGTGCCCTGTCTTTCCTCTCGGAGAACCTTTTTCCTGCTGGTGAGCGTGAGAAAGTCAGAGTGTGCAGATACTCGTCATTTTAAAGAGCACTTGTTCAGCTTCACTAAACAGAGGAACTGAAGCACTTCATGTCCGGACTTCAACTCCACATTTGAAGCGACGGGGGAGTCCCCCCCCTCCAGTCCACATCAGTCACTGCTGCTCTGTTTTACTCACAGCCTGAAAAAACTTGTCCAGATTCTGATCTCGCCACATCATGTTGTTGTTTCTGTATTTTGTCTTATTACTTCACTGTGTTTTGATATTCACGGTACAGATGTTGAATGCATAGTTGCCACAGTTGTTACTTGACTTCTAGGTAAAATTTGTCTTGTAAAATTGTTCAGGTTGATCATTTTGCGACCAAATAGGGAATTAAATCATCAGTTTTATATTCAGTCTGTCAAGTGTTTAAATTAACGTTTTAAGTCAGTCGCCCAGGTGGAGCCGATAGGAGGATGTTTGTTCTGCACATTTGAGAATATTAGTTTCACATGCTCTCATGCACTGCTACAGCCTGACTCTTAACACTTTATCAGCTGTGCTTTTTATATCCAATAAAGAGTCTGCTGGAATCACACACGAGTGTTTTCGATTCATTTCTGTTCAGCAGTCGGCTTGCCTACGTCGTCATTCATTAACTCCATCTCACCCTCCTCTCTGCTGATAGTGACGAAGGTAAAACTTTGACAGGCATATACCTTTAACATTCAGATGTGACAGCTTTCTCGTCACTTGACAGAAGGAAAATGCAGAACGACATTCAGCTTCATTCTTCTGTCATGAATGCAGCAGCTGTGAACGGATTCAGTGTGTTT
The DNA here is from genome assembly GCA_029822935.1 of Naso vlamingii. NCBI lineage: Eukaryota > Metazoa > Chordata > Actinopteri > Acanthuriformes > Acanthuridae > Naso > Naso vlamingii. Next base: position 25,336,944 of record JAPQLA010000020.1, read on the forward strand.
TTAGAAAGAGATTTGACCTTGAGACAAGTCCAGTGAGTATGAACACAGGATGGACCAGAGGGCTGTTTTATTTTATTGCAGATATTTAATTGGTAAATCATTAACTACGATGACTCTTGAATTTGGATGTACCTACACTAACTAGAAAACAAGCTTTCTGGACACCTGTGCTGCAGGAGTACTTTTCTGATTCTCTACGTGATCATCTCGGATGGGATTGATGTCTATTTCTAAACTCGCACAGGTAATCACTTTTTCCTCAACATATTTGTAGATGTTAAACTGTTTACTGTAAATCCTCTATAATGTTCGAGGAACAGACCGATCTCCCAGTCTGTGCTGTCTTACCAGCCTTTGCTTAAGAGAAATCCGAACACAGAACTGAAAAATAAATACTAAGGTCGCTGATAGAGAGAATAAATGCAGATATCAGTCTAAAAATCTACAAAGATGGGGCGCCCAGCGGCTCAGTCGGTACAACAGGCGCCCCATATACAGAGGCTATGTCCTTGCCGCAGTGGACCCGGGTTCGATTCCACCTGTGGCCCTTTGCTGCATGTCATTCCCTCCTGTCCACTCTTCAGCTGTCCTGTCCAAATAAAGGCACAAAAAGCCCCCCAAAAAATAAATAAATAAAAATCTACAAAGATGAAGTGTTTGTAGTCCAAATTCAGCATCTATGGTGACAAATCTGAATATTTTTTCATGTATTCTTCTATCAAAATGATGTGTTTGCTGCAAATTAAGTAAAATTCTAAGTACAGATAAGATCTTACAGATATATATCTTACAGATCTCAAGATGTTGGAAGCAAGTGTTTTACGTCTGCACTGAAAATCTGCCTGTATCCTGTCACGGCAGGGTCCGTGTTAAACGTGTTTAATTAATCATGTTTGCTTCCATGTTGAGTACATTGCCATTTACATTCCTCAGAACATTTCAGACTACTTATTACACCTGTTAATGATCAACTGAGTACATAAACAAGTGCAAATTTGGAATATCTGTGACCAGCAGTTTATGGTACTTGGGTCATGAGTTACAGAAAGGGCAGGGCTAAAGTGTGGGGGCGGGGCAAGCCATGACCAATGAAAGTGTGTGTGTGTGTTTCTACAGAGTTTTTCCACGTTACATGAATTTGTTTGGAAGATATGTGCCTTACTTTTATCATAGTCATCATCATCATTTTATTATTATTATTATTATTATTATTATTATTATTATTATATTTCAGCCTCCTAGGGCAGAAACTGGCTGCCAAAGTGTGGGGAATTTTTGTTGACAGACAGAGCTGCTGCTTGTGGTTAAAAACTTTTTCAGCCCTCAGGAGACATGAAAACCGTCTGTTTCACTGTGTGCATTGAGGTAATGTGATTAGAAATTTGTTGTCAACTTCAGTTTCTGCATCATTGCTTCATTTTAAGGCCCTGTAAACTCTTAGAGGAGCTCACCTGTTGAAAGTCTTAACACTTTTATTGTGTTTTTATTGTAATGTTTTGTCTGATGCAGCGTTCCCCAACCCAAGTCGAGTTTCTCCCATGGGAGACAATAGAGTTACCTAAACCTTAACTTTAACTTTAAAACTTAACGATTTTACAAATGGTGCATATTTCAAAAATAAAGTTGTGTTTAATCCAATTACTGTCCTTCAACCTTACTGACAGCCTGAAAACTTGGGCCAGGTGTCCATGTTCTTCTGGTCCTTTGTGAGGGGATCAAATGGGAGCCATCATCACCTTTTTTTACCTGGAAGCTGTCACATTTATCCAGCCTAACATTACGGCTTAGTATATTTCACATTTCCAGACAATGTGTGTATTTCTTCTGCTCATTTCATTATATTTCTGCCTTCTTAATGTACCTTAAAGAATCACTTCAACAGTTTTGAGGAAGTAGTCGCTGATACTGAAAACAGTGGATGTTGGAGTGTGGATCTTTCACCAGGACACTGTGTAAAGAATGACCTTTTTTCTGTCATCTTCAAGACCGCAATACTGAGCAAGAGATAAGATGTCTGAGGTCATCTCAAAGATTCAACAATCACCATGAAGATGTTACAGAATGCAGCTATCCTCTCATATTCCACGTCTGTCATCATTTATATAGCAAATTTCACACAGTAAACTGTTACAAGTGCCAAAAAAGTAGAAATATATAAACTATGTAGGAAACAAACCCGTGAGAACTCTTGAGTTTAACACTGGTGGATGTTTTCATTCCCAGCAGGTGTGATGGAGCTCGTTCACTCTGTGTGAACTCAACCATGTGTGATTTGGTGATCAGTCTCTGAGCAGCAGCCGTCACGATGGGCAGGGTTGTTTACCTGGCTAACACAGCTCACTGGCAGTTCCTGGGCCTGCTGGCCGGGACAGTGGCGTGGATCCTCATCATGGCCACCACCGGCCTCAATGAGTGGCGTCTGTGGGACGTGGCCGATGTGTCTGTCATCACCTCCGGCGTGGCCTGGGTGGGCATCTGGAGGGCGTGTTTCTACAGTCAGGCCCTTCCTGAAATGGAGAACTGTCAGAGCATCAGCATCACGGACTCTTTCGCTCCTGTGGAGATCCCCGTGGCTCAGGTTATGATGATGCTGGCTGTGATCAGTGGCCTGGCGGGGAACATCAGTGCTGCTCTGGCCATGAGGTTGGCTTATTTCTCTGTGGAGCATCACAGGAACATACGGCTGTTCTTCCTGCTGGCAGGGAGCCTGTATCTGCTGACAGGGACACTCAGCTTGGTGCCGCTGGCGTGGAACATGAGCTCTGTGCTGAACAACAACACCATCGACTTTCCTCCTGAGTTCCACCTCCCTGCAGCTCCTGTCAGGCAGCAGGTCGGTTCAGCCATTGCCGTTGGCATCTTGGCCTCCATAGTGATTCTCATGAGCGGGCTGCTTTTCCTCTGCTATCGCTATGCCTGGAAGGCCCTGACAGATACTAGGGACCCGCTCCACGGTCCCTGGACAGAAGCCACCCTGGCAAAGAAGTCTGCATTGCCAAATGGAGACCAGCAGGGGAGGGATAACCCTACATTTCACAGTGAGGAAGCTTTATGATGACAGGTGACAGTAAGTCACAGTGCTGGATTTCCATCTTTTTTACGAACAGGAATGTGAATTGATGAGAAGAGAATGAACATAATAATCAAATTCAAAATCTGCTCATGATGAGCAATAAATCTCTGCAGTTAGAATGTCTTTTGGCCTGCACTGACTTGTCTGGCCACTTGGGGGCAGCAGAGCAAAAATAACTGATGGTATCACTCCGCAAGATCATTTTGCTAACTCAAAGCAAACGGTTGCCGATCAAGCCTTCAAGCTGATATCAAGCAACTTTCATTCAGAATCATGTTTCTCTCCACGTTTCATATATTGTAATGATGATGATTTATTGTTAGCTAAATGAAGGTCTGTTTTTTGGAAATTATTTAGCTTAAGTTAACTCTTTAGCCGGTTGAAGCTCCTCTATGTTATCAAGTTTGTCTCTAACATTGTCTTCTGGGAAGCTAACATATATTTACACACACACAGCATACAGTATGACAACAGATAAATTTGTATGGAACTGTGTTTATGTCCACCTGATGAATGTAAACCTGATATTGTTTATCATTTTAAGTCTCTGTGTTTAATTTTTACTAACTGTGAGCAAGATTTAGGAGCCAGCTGCTTTGTAGTCACTTTCCTGGTGTTTTTTTCAAACATGCGAGCCCCAGAGGGGACAGTCTCCCACTATGCTAACTAGCTTGTTGCTGTCATTGTTGCTAACATTTTCTGGCTGCAGTGTGCGCTTGCTTTTACAATGAAAAAAGTATCCTGACCAAAAATAATGATGTGAAAGCACTAAGAGTGAAACTTGACTGTAAAAAATATATGGGCCTAAAGAAAACAAAAAAGGGGGCTGAAATATGTGAAGCTACAGAGACGTTAATAATTCCACGTGGGTTTTATCCTGTCACTCACACAAAACTCCTCCTGTCATGCTCTTAATAAAATCCACAGATTATATTATCTAGCTGGATTCTTTTAAAAGTTATCTTGTGTGAAGCGAGTGCAGCTTTATTAGATCAGTGTCGCCGTATTTCAGGGACAGATGCTTATCTGCAGATTTTACAGTTAGCTTTATCTCTCCAGTCTTACCTAACTGGGCAGTGTGGCGCAAGCGATGTGACTGTTCGTGTAATCATTGATGGGCATTATGACCACAAAGGCTGGGTGAGGCGATATGGCACGCCAAGGTGTGGGCTTCTAATGGGCCCCATGTGAGGAGGGATCTCAGAGGGTCAAATTGACTGGGGGCCCTGCTCATGTGACCTGAGTGGGAGGCTGACGAGAGCAGGCATGCGAGTATGGAGAGGGGGCCGCCTCACTGTAGTGACTGTTGCCAGGGAAGTTGCGCATGCACACACACACACACACACACACACACTGTAGCCCAGTGGCCTGCTGCACCTCTATGGAGGCGGCAAGCTGCTGAGGAACAAAAGACCCTCTTCAGCCGGGAACAGCTCTCTGTCAAAAACACCAGTCCCCATGTGGATGAAAGGTAGACCTGCTCTGACCACTCAGTGTGAGGCGCTTTATTACAGAGGGAAAGAAAAATGCATACTTGGTGCCTCTAATCTGTAACAAGAGATTCATTTATATTCATTTAATTGAGTATAACTGAGTATTATTCAAACACATTCCACTTGATAAGAGTTTTGAGAGAAGTATGTAAATAATTCCCATCTATCCCTTCATCTCCGTCCATACCAGCCTCCCACCTCTCTCTTGCACGTTTCCCTCTACAGATAAGCCTGACATAATACTTTGAGCTGGTTAAATCTTATCTATTCGCTTATGGTAAGTCATATACACTATCAGTTATCATGTAAAATGGAGCCACACTGATAAGCAAGCTCTCAGTGAGAAAGGTGGTTGGTGCAATTAAAACTGTTTAGAGGAGTCACATCCAAATTTTAAAAGATGACATTTCAGGTCACCTTGGGACACTTTGTGTCCAATAAATCAGATTTAAGAAAAGTAACTGGGGGGGCTCGTTTTGAAATACTGGCCCAGGTCCCACAGTTTTGTGAATATAATATATTAAAATGTGAACAAGGGGTGCCCGGTGGCTCAGTTGGTAGAGCAGGCGCCCCATATACAGAGGCTATGTCCTCGCCGCAGTGGACCCGGGTTCGATTCCACCCACGGCCCTTTGCTGCATGTCATTCCCCCTCTCTCTCCCCTGTTTCCTGTAAATAAAGGCACAAAAGCCCCCAAAAATATCTTTGAAAAAAAAGAAAAGTAACTGGGGGTAAAAATCCAAGTGGAGTGATAGTTTTGCCTCATATGTCATATTTCTGTCCATCTCAGTTCCACATATCAAGATTAAATCAAAATTATTAAAGTTGATGCCTTCTTCATGTGTAGCCAGATGTGGAAGGTAACTGCACTGAAATTTACTTACTCATATACTTGCACTTAACTGTGTTTTTCTGTTTTCTGTTACATATTTCTGCGAGGAATTTTGTATATTTTGCCCCAGAGCATTCATCGGAGAGATATAGTTACTGGTTTGTTTTCAGATTAAGATTTAACATAAAAATACATGTTTAAAAAGCTTTTTAAATAGGCATCAAAACATTAAAAATAATAATAATAATAAAATAACCATGACTTTCACTTTTAAATATCTGCTTCAGTTCTTATTAACAGGCAAATAGACTCACTGTTTTAGTGTTGTGACACAGTGCAGGACAAGACAGCTGTTAAAATGTGTCCATCATGTGCTCACTGTCACTGTATTTATAGGAGTGAATAACACTCCCGACCATCAGGTGTCAACGTTCTTACCTGTGTGCTACATTTAAAGACTCTGCAATTGATTAGACAGGAGGGTTTAGCAGAAGAAGACTGACATATTACTGAATGTATGCATTAACTGTGGTTTGGTACTACAGTTTTTACTGGACAAAAGTAATGAGTCCATTCAAATTTTGGTGAACGTAACTGCAATATGTTATTTTAAAAATCACTCATTTTGAGCTTCTAGTCACCACTTTCAGTACCTGACGTGAGTCCTGCGTTGATGTGAGTTGCGCATGCGCGAAAAGGTCCACCATCTTGAACAACCTCATGTCACAATCTGAGTTTCATGGTCAAGTTTAATATTTTAAAACTACATCATAACTGATTTTTAACCCACACAGAATTCAAACTTGAATGGAAATACAAACTATTTTACCTTTGCTGCATAGTAAAGCTTGCACTAGCCTAGCTAGCAAGGACACAAGTGCTAGTCAGCTAACAGGGCTGCTGGCACTGACATCATGGCTAGCTTGGATAGGGCTAGCACTGGCTTTGTGGGTAGCGGCAGCCATGTAAATGGTTCTGGCGCTCGCAATGGCCTATGTTAGAATTTTAACTTGCGGTAGCTAGTCACGGCTGAGCACACACACTAGCATAATGTTAGCTGCTAACACCTTCTTCAGCTACATCCTCCATTCATTCCTGATAATGGACACCTCGTCGGGCATTGTCCCTTACTTAATTAAAAGCAAAGGTTACAGAAAATTATAGAATATTAGTAAAATAAAGTCACAACACTCAAAAGGCAATTTTCTCACAGAAACTTTACTTTTGATACTTTCAATGCATAGTGCAAATCATTCTACACTTGCAGGAGCATTTCTTTTAACTGAGTATTTTTACTTTGATGGATTGGTGCTTGCCTCTTTTTAAAAATATGGTAAAGGCAAAGTGAGGGTGTATGAATGTTATCTTGGTGGTTTATTATTTACTGGATGGGGGTGGTGACTTGTCCAGGTTGTATCCCGCCCTCACCCAGTGTCAACTGGGATTGGCTCCAGCCCCTGCGACCCTACCAATGATAAGTGGTAACAGATAATAGAATGGATGTCTGAGGTGTTTAAGTGATGGATGATCGACTTCACAATCACAGACCATCATGCTGCACCTACTATCGACCCCTCAGAGTAGGTTTGTTTGTTTGTCAAATGCGTGTAAACAGAATTCCTCATGAGAAGATGACATCCCATTTCCTTTGTGCTTCCTGCACTGCCCGGCCCCACAGCTCTTATCAAGCCGAACATCTGTGCAGTTGTTTTCGCTGCCTCCCCTGCCGACAGATGCCCTCACACAGAGAGACACAGTGCAGGCAGCTCCCTGCAGCCTGCGCTCTGTGTGTGTGTGTGTGTGTGTGTGTGCAGCCTGCACTGTGTCATCAGAGGAGGAAGGTTCCTCTAAATCCACTCTGTAATGCCTGACAGAACCTTTTTACATCCCTTAAAAGCAACGTTTGTCGCTTCTTGGGCCCCTTAGGCAACATATGCTTCTGTAATAACATCATTATCTGTGATTAACTTGATTCTATAAGTGCTGACTCTCCAAAAAGTAGCATCAGTATAATGTGTACGCGTAGAAATCAGCCTCATCCCGTGCAATAACACATTCATGTCACTGTACTTGTGTCTATTGAAATGATGCAGACAGCTTTGCACTGAAGGAAGCGGCAGCGCCCTCTGACCTTGACAAATTTGTGTAATTATGTCAAAGCAAGAGCTGCAAGGGCAACCTGCTCTGCATTCTTTTCAGTACACACTGCCCATTAGAGCATTCATTAAACACAGCTTAGCTCAGCGAGTGACCAGGAAATCTGATGGAATTAGTCTCAAGCTGTGTTTCCAATGCTGCAGACACACCTGACGGTCCCACACACACACACGCACGCACACATGCACATGCACTCAGCTTGTCGTCTGGTAACAGAGCAACCAGAGACGACTTCAGACCAAAATAGGTTCAAAGTTTATGTGATTAAAAGACGACCAGATGGGGAAGGAGCAGGAGAGCAGCCATGTTTCCACCTCTGACATAACTGAGGAAAAATAACACTGTGGTTTAAAGTAGAAGCTTCTTTTTTTCTTATTCTTTTTTAAATCAACATTTATAATGATCATATTCAGCATATCCCAACACAGAACACACCACTAGAAGGCTACAAGGAAAATTTCTTTTTTCAAAAGAAAAAAGTAACAAGTTTTTAATAGATTTCAGTATAATTTGTTATGAGAATCAGCTGGAGGTGCAGCACTTTTCAGCACGTAAGCAAACCTACTGAGGCACAGAATCATTTGTGTTGGCTCTGAAGAAAAACTCACAATCACAACATTTGAAAAGCAGAAGTCTCCTGTGAAATAGACTTGAAGGACTCTCTTCTTCTTGGTTGACACTGACAAGAAAAGGCTCCAGAGGCCACCCAAGAAGACGGAATATAAAGCATTTGACAAAATATATCTATAAAAAAAATATTCATTACTGGTTACAGCAGATTATTTCATACTGTGGATGAGTCATGAAGAACAGCTGCAACACATTACTGAGCATTTGGTTGTATTTTCTACAAGGTGTCATTTTCACAGTTTGACTGAACTTTTGATTAAAATCCACATTTGATCAAGTGGGATGTTGATATTACAATAGATATTTTCATCGTTATGTCAAAGCAGCTTGAAGTGCAGCTCTACAGGTCGCTTGTGTTGTGCTGTCAGTCTCTACGCAGTTTTATGATCTGTCCCTTAAACGTACTCGCAGCGCTTCTTGAAGGAAACATCTGGATTCATCACCTGGTATCTCTGCTGCAGGACTGGCTGAGGCTCCTCCGGCGAACAGAAGCTCGAGGTGACCAGAAGCAGCCCGGCCACCATGAGGAGAAACCCCCCAGCCCAACCGCAGAACAGGGCATCGCCAAACTCCCATCGCGGCACCACATCAGGAACTTTATCATCAAAGAAATGTATCACGGCTGAATGGGCCATGTAGGAAACAGGGATCAGACACAGCACCCCCGAAATCATCCCCAGCACCCCCCCCATGATGGTCAAAGTCCTCTTGGTTTGGAAACCTCCACGTTCTTTACAGCTGTTGACCAGGTAAAGTCCAGGTACAGCCACCAGCATTCCCAGCATGCCCACAGCAAGGGAAGTGCACATGAGGATGCGGGCCAGCTTGAGGTCACTGGAAAGGCCCAGCAGGCTGTCGTAGGCTCTGCACTCCATGCCCCCAACATCCTGCACCACGCACGTCTCCCACAGGCCCAGCTCATAGCTTTCGACCGGCAGCAGCGCCGTGGACATGGTCAGCCACTGTGGAAGGATGGTGGTGGCTAAAGTGCACAGCCATGCCACGACGTACACCAGCATCCCCAGCAGCTCCAGAGCGCAGGCGCATGTGTCCATCTCTCTCTCTCTCTCTCTCTCTCTCTCTCTCTGGCCTCCACGCTTGACAGAGCGACAAGAGTTCTTCTTCCCTGGCTGAACTTCAGATGGAGAGGCCTGCGGACGTCCAGTCGGCACAGGAGCTGCTCACAACACCTGATAATTGGAGTTGACGCTCAAGTTCTGAAGGCTGAGTTTCCGCTCAGAGGAGCACACATCTTCTTCTGCAGGGAGGAGAGGGGCCCGTTCGGCCCTCCCCTTTGTGGCCCTCCTGCTCAGGCTGCTGTGCCAATGGGCAGCAGGGGCAGAGGCAGAGATGAGCGGTCTAAATAGCATGCCACAAGGGATGAAATTAAATGTAGACAGGAAATCAAATTCTGCATGTTACTGTACAAAATTACTTCCCAGGCGTCCATTTTTATGCATCCTGTGTGTCATCAGAGAGACAGAAATGAATAAAAAGGCAAACAAACGACCCTGAGCCAACTTTAAACAGCACCGTCCACTTATTATTTACAAATGCCAAACAAAGATAAGCTTCTCATAAACTGAGCTGCCTCCAGAGATACTGAAAAACCCGCGTTTAAATCTGTGTGATTTAGCATAGAAAATCAATACTGTCCTCAAAATGTTTATCTTGTAAACTTATAAACTGTTTAGTCATAAATAAGCAGTTATTATTGTATCATGAAGGCCTTCTTCCAATTTATTGTCTATGTAATAAAAGCATGCCACTACAAAAATGCACATCAAGTTATGCATACTAAAAATGCACGGGATTGTGCAGAATATGTTACACTAAGTGTGTGACAGCTGGTGTCACAGTCGGGCTGTTTGCTGCATGTGACTGAAGCAGAAACAACAGTGCAGCTTATTGTGTGCTCTCATATGAACACCGCACAGCCTGTGGGAAACGATCGTAGGAGATCATAGATCAAAGCTGTGATGTGAGAAAATGTTTCGCGGCCATAAGCAGACACAGTGGTGCACAATCACAAACACACAACAAAAATGCACAGATGCCGTAAAATTCCCAGGCTGCTCAACTGCTCCTCCTCTGCAAAGCAGAGTGCTCAGCTGACTGCACTGACGTCTGCACAAAGAGTCCTCGCTTGCTCGGCTGCACATGTACGCACACATGCATGCACGCCCACCGCTGTCGGTCTGCAGGGCACAGTCTGCCCCAGAGGCTGCAAATACTGGTAATGCCAAACTCCACCTGAACATGACAAAAGTTTCCCTCATAGTGTCAGAAAAACAACAACAGCAGGAACATCTCCTCTGTGGGAAGAATGTACTTTGGCATTACGACAACTGAAAGCCCCCCTTACTGGAATTTCCACTTGAAATTTCATGTCACACTGAATGTCAGTTACTGCACCACAAACCTGCAGAAAAACTATGAGGAAACAGTTTCTTCCTTTCTTTCTTGGTTTTCAGTGTTGTTGCAGTTCTTCATGATCACAGATAGAGGTCAGCAAAGCTCCTGAGTTACCTAAGCACCCAAAAACTTCAGCTTAATGCAAGACAACATGTTTCACATTAAGTCCTGCCTCTCTTTGTGTTGATTGTGTTTATGTGCTGAAATGAAGGAAAATTAAACATGATATATATATATATTTTTTAACTCAAACTCACATAAATACTGAGTGAAGTGCATGTCTGATATTTATCAGTGTTATTCAATTTATAATAATGTGATCTATTGATTTATAGAATTTGGTTACATGGTGTGTATACTCTAATTTTTTTAAATTATCAAATATTCTAAGTTCATATTTATAGTGACATTATATCATATTTATCATTTTATGAATATTATGCCAGAGCACAATGCATTTCATTGCACTTTATAGTACATTGTACTTTTAAATGTGCATGACCAACAAACTTTACCTTAATTATCATGCCTGGCCTGTAGCTGGTGTTGTAAATGCTGCTATTTATTTTCATTTATTTATGTTTATTTAACCAGGAAAGCCACATTGAGATGAAAAATCTCTTGTACAAGTGTGTCCTGGGCAAGACAGGCAGCAGCACATAAAACAAAGTTACAACTAACGTTATAAAATAACTAAAGACAATAAAATGTACAAGTCACAACATACACATCACAGCGACAAGCCGTCGTGCAGTCCATGTCTGTTGGGAGCACCAGGGGGCGCTGCTGCACCGCGTCACTCGCCCTGCGGGCAGCCAGGGAGCTCGGGTCTGTCACTGTGTCAGAGGGGGAGTTGTCCGTGGATTTAAATGAAGCTCGTTATATTTGTTTTAAACGGTTTACCTGTTTCCGCCATGATTTACCTGTGTGACACTCAGCGCAGTCACGTGAGGAGAATCCACAGGTGGTTGTTTGTCAGCCTCGAAACATCGTTCGCCAACTTTAACTTTGATTTGTTGCATCACTGCTGCCGAATGAGTAAACTCTGACTGAGAGAAAACATCAAATTGTTTTTATAAAACTTATTTTCACTGCGACAATAACGTTGAACTTTATTCTAAGTGCTGAGCTCTGGAGTTTCCCCATTGGACGGAGGAGCTCGCTCAGGCTACGTCCGACCGTTTATGCAAATCCGCTCTACCCGAATATGGACACGGAGGAATGAAATATGGTGGAGGAGGCGAACATGGAGGACCGAGGACCGTGAGAGCGCGGCGGACCGTGCTGTTGTTTTCGGGGGTGCAGTGAGAAGAACCGTGGATGTACCGCCAGCGGGACGTTTTCAACGGACAGCGTCGGTGGAAAGTTTCGTTTGCGTCTTGGCGCCGATTAGTGTGTCGAGGTAGAGTTTGTTGTAATGCAGTGAAGAGCGACTTTTCGGGGGGATAAAACGCAGGGCAGAGGGCTTCAGCCCTCTCACCATCCCGACGCTATGCCGTGGGTCAGCGGCGGTAAGCGGAGAGAGAGCTCGGAGCTGCCGCTGCCCGCGGGCTGGGAGGAAGCCCGGGATTACGACGGCAGAGTGTTTTTTATCGACCACAACACCCGGCAAACTTCATGGATTGACCCCAGAGATAGGTATGCTGAAGGCCTGGAAACACACTCACACAGTCATTTTAATTCAGCAGCTCCTCCGGATACAGACGAGCTGAAGTTAGCGGGGGAGATGCCCGGCGGAGGGGCGACGGCTGCCAGTGAAGGCACTTTGTCTTGGGGGGTCAGGGCTGTAAAATGCCCTCCGTCCCGGTAATGAGACATGAGGTTGCGGTGGATGTTGATGAATCAGATGAGGTTTGGCAGCGGTTGTCGCCTCCCCGCCGCGTGAAGAAGTTCCCATTCAAACACGGGATGTAACGCCCATGGTCACCGGCCACCGTGCCGCCGCTCGCATTGAGGCTTTCTCGGTGTTACATGTAGTCACTTTGGGAAGGTCGTCAGGTTGCGACTTTGAGCGGAGCAGCAGCTCTGTGCCCGCAGTTTGGTGTGCCGCTGTGAGCTGGAGCCTGTCAGCGAGCTCTCCTTCATGGAAGAGCAGACCTGATGTCTGTCTCAAACCTCAGTAATTCAGACTCAGTAGGCTCGTGAGATTTGTGACTTCCAGTGACCTGAAACATTCCTGCTTCACACACCGAACAAAGTGAGCTATTGTTTCCTCTCCATACAAACACACCTCGAGTCATGCAAGTTCAGTGTCAGCCACAGCTCTGAGGTCTGCCATTAGTGTCTCAGTTCATCCCAAAACGAGCCTTCATGTGTGTGTTTCACTGCATTTCAGAATGGAGGTATTGCAGAGAGAACTTTAAACTCCAACTCCCAGAAATCTTTGTGAAAATATGTGAGGAATGCTAGTTGGGCCACTGGCAAAGCTGCAAGGATGTGCTTTTGTGGGGACTGGGATTTGAGCAGCCCAGAAACAGGCTCAATCAGGCATTCAGAGCAGACTTTGTGAGATTACTGCGAATTACAGCGAGTATTTAACTCTGCTGCGTGATGAGGGAGAGGCCCAAACTCACAGATCCTGACAAAAGCAACGCTGAGGGTTTGTTTGGAGACACGAGCTCGAACTTCCATCTTAAGGCCGATTTCTTACTGATTTCAGAGGTGGGGATGTAGTAGCTGCATGTCATGTAGATCAGAGGAACCTGATTTCCTTGATGACCCCCCCCCCCCCCAAGCTGATTAACCATTGTTGTGTGAGGCTGATAGCAGCTTCACAAGATCTCCCGGCTGTCAGCGTTTGAAGAAGGGGATCTGGGGTTTTAGGTTTGCATGACTAAAGAATGTTTTCTGCATTCGTTCTGGTGCTGCTCAGTGATTTATTAGCTATCTCGGCCAGAGGAATGTTTTCTGTCACCACCTGATACTGACTTTCCAATAAATCACATCACCATAAAGCCCTGAAGCTGACTGTCTGCTAACATGCAACAGATACAAAGAGGTGTCGGCTCTGCAGTCAGTCTGCGTGTTGCAGCTCTTCAGTAAAACATGTCGCTGTCGTCCCTCAGCTGCAGATACAAACATAAAAACACGGTTTGCACGTCGCTCAGACACGATGCTGGCCGGAGCAGAGAGACGACTGCAGCATGAGAAGTGTTCCACATGTTCCCCTGTGTGTTCCACAGCTGATCTGTTGAAGTACAACTAAAATCAAAGGCTGAGATTTAAGGATTGTTGTCGGGTACCTGCTACATGTTATTATAGGCCTCCATCATCATCATCATCATCATCATCATCATCTTCATCATGAGTTACTGAGTGTGAGGTGCTGCTGTTTTAGCTGTTGTTCTAGCCAGACACTTGGTGAAGTGATTGCGATCACACACAGCCAGGGATGGCTCGATACGACTTTTTCATTTCTGATACTGATGAGACAATATTGAGTATCTGTCAATATCCATATCAGTCTGATACAGCCTATTCCTCTCTAAAAAACACTATCAGTAATACATCTGTATGGAAACACATTGCTTAACTTTGCCATTTAAATTAGAGGCAGTTTACATGGCACAAGTTTTCGCATCAACACTTCTGTTGTGGTTCGTCCTTCCTTTTACATGACAAACCACAAACGTTTGAAACTGGGTTCCAGAGTGAAATCCATTGAAACAGCAACCCTCTTTCCTGCTGTGTAAACAGGCAAGATGGAAAGCCTGTGAAAGTGGTGACAATGCTAATGCTAATGCTAGCACAAGTCAATGCATTCCGCTCTAGCTACCAAAC
>JAPQLA010000020.1:25382517-25400366 GCA_029822935.1 Naso vlamingii
ACACACACACACACACACACACACTCAAATAAATATATATTTATATACTTAAATCATCTTGTGACTGCTCAGAGTGAAAGTATGCAGGTGGCTCGGCTGTGCATCCTCCTGCTTGCACAAAGCCAGATAAAAAAGCAATGAGGTGTTGCCAGAACAGAAAACTAATTTGCTGCATCAAAGTGTAAATTTTGCCTTTGGGAGAAATTCCTCTCAGTCGTGCTGTGAAGCTGCTCGGATCCTCAGTGTGCAGTTGTTCAGCTCGTAAAGTGACTGTCAAGAATGTTTCTCATGAGCCAAACAAGCTTTCACACTGTCAGGGAGGGAGCAGACATGTTGACACTGTGAGGCTGCTGTTTGATATTTGGCTGTGTGAACCATCAGGACGCTGTATGCACTCTGCTAACTCGCACCACCACCTCCACCCATCTGGAGGAGCGCGAGGCAGAGCTGGAGCTACAGAGGCTGGAGAAGAAGGATGAGCCGGGGGAGGCGGCTTCTGAGAGGTGGCAACATTTTCTGTTTGAACCAAGTTCTGTCATGTCTTGGATCAAATTTTCAGTGTTTTTGCTGCCAGCACTGAGTTAAAGTGACGGAATGTATTTTGCAGGAGTTGGCAGGCAGAATCAGTGGACAGCGGCTGCAGCAACAGCACAGCGTTCACAGCTGCCTGTTCAGAGGGCCTGTGTGCAGAGGGCATCTGCATCACCACTGGAGGGCGCTGTGAGCAGACAACCAGCAAACTCTCTGTGGTGAAGGTGAAGTGTGCAGCAGTGGTGACGTGTGGCTGTGTATCTCTTATCCAAGGTGGCACAGATGCATTGAAGTGCTGTTGCTTTGTTTTTGCAGGTGGAGAAGGCCACCATGACAGAGGGTCTGTTCCCAGAGCCGGCGCGAGTCCGGCCCAAAGAGAGGGGGGGGCGCTGGGGTCACGCCTCACCATTCATG
This sequence comes from Naso vlamingii, assembly GCA_029822935.1. Taxonomy (NCBI): domain Eukaryota; kingdom Metazoa; phylum Chordata; class Actinopteri; order Acanthuriformes; family Acanthuridae; genus Naso; species Naso vlamingii. Next base: position 25,383,463 of record JAPQLA010000020.1, read on the forward strand.
CGCGGCAGCACCATCGTTCGCTCTCAGACCTTCTCTCCTGGTGCTCGTAGTCAGTATGTCTGCAGGGTGAGTCTTTGCAGATGTTGAAAGAAGAATATTTCCTGCTGAAGTCAGTGTGGACAGTTGGCCATTGTAGATTGTTGGTAGTATCTGTTCTCACAGCAGCATGTCATTTCTGTTACCTTTTAGTTATATCGCAGCGACAGCGACAGTTCAACTCTACCAAAGAAATCGCCGTTTGTCAGGAACACGTTGGAAAGAAGAACGTTGCGATATAAGCAGGTATGTTCTCCCGATTTTGTTCCAAACCTGCACATATTAGATTGTTTAGTATCTACTTTCTGAGGTGTGTGTGTGTGTGTGTGTGTGTCAGCAGCAGTCGTACCGCTCCTCCCTAGCTGAGCAGCCGACTCGTACCTCCCTGGACCTGGAGCTGGATCTCCAGGCCTGCAGGACGCGTCAGAGGCAGCTGATGGAGGACCTTAGTGCCCTGAGGGAGCTGAAGCTGCGACTGGAGGAACCACAAGCCAGGGAGGACACAAAGCTCCCCCACTGGGCCCTGATAGACGAGCGCTTCCGTTGCCTGCTCAGAGAGGCCCAGAGACAGGTGAGACTGGAGACAGAGTTCTTTCAGGAACTTTCAGGAACTCCATGACGTTGCTCAGCAGCAGCTGACTGTGTGTTGTTGTGCTCCAGGCCAGCCAAAGCAAGCAAGAGCAGCGTCAGGAGGAGGCGGCCGAGAGGAGGCTGAGGAAGGCTTCCAAAGAGGTTCTGCAGATGAGGGGGCAGAGCCAGAAGGAGCCGCTGCCGGTGCAGACATTCAGGTTGGGATTGTGCTGACTTCTGGTCAGCTGTCACACTGACAATGTTACAGTGAGTCAGTAACATGAAGTAAAATATGAGGCAACACTTGAGTGAGATTTTACCACATGTGGTCAGAACAGTTTTCTTCTTTTGGAGCCCCTGAGTGTTGCGGCAAAACTGTAACACAAACTGGGTTACAGAATTAAAGAAACAGCAAGCAGCAGCACTGAAGGTGCTCTGTGGAGGTTTCTCGGTAACAAAGATTCTGTTCACATTTGGTGTTTCTTACCAAAATTCATCAGAACAGACATGTCAAGTGCATTTCCACCCTCTCAAACCCTTTGCAAAACAAAATTCTTTTCTTTAAAAAATTGGGACCTTCATTATTTACAAGTTACCCGGTGTTATTGGTTATAAAGGCCTCATAAAACCCCAATGAAAAAACTGAACTATTCCTTTAAAGAGGCCATATTATGCTCATTTTTGGGTCTTTGATTTTGGATGCCTATAGAGCAGCTAAACACAACTGACTGAACAGTGAAGTCTACAGATCTTACGAAAACTGTGACTCCGCCCTCTCTCTTCCTTCTATTTTCTGCATTCTCTAAAAACGGTCTGTGTCGGTTCCTCCTCCCTCTGTCTGTCATGTACGCCTCTGAATCTGCTGTACTCACAACACGGTTACTGACACAAAATAAACACAGCTAGGACACTGACAAAATGTTACTTACAGCTTCTCACTCTTTAGCACGACAAAGCAATGTGTGGTCCTTTAGCAGCAGTTTAGCCATTAATCCAGCTTATGTGCTCATGTTGAGGAAGTGAATAAATCCACAAGAAACAGAAACGCTCAACTTCTGTCTGGTGCTTGACTCTTTAGGAAAGTTTAACAAAGTTAACTGTCCTTCATTCACCCCCACCCCACCCCACCCCACCCAAAACAAAAACAAAAACAAAAACAACAGAACAGTTTATTGAAGCCATCTCAAACAAAGCAGAGAGCAGAGCACAGCGGTGTCTGAGCAGAGCCGGGGAGGGAGCAGGCACAGCACTGTGTGCATGAGCTGGCATGCCCATATAAGGAAGTCCAGCACGCATTAATGTCAGTGTAACAACAGAGTTTTTGAAAAAATTAATAAATTAAAAAAACCTCCAGAAACACAGCGTGCAGGACTCCCTTCCAAATGCATGTACCTCATTATGTAACGCTTTTAGCCTAATTTTCAGGGTTTTTTGTCTTTTACGGGGCCAAAACAATATATGATGGGCAGGATGTACGAAGGATTTTAATAAACACTCAACATATTTTAAATTTGTCATAGACCAACAGATACCTGAAAAATCTATATAAGAACATAAGATTGAAAGCAGGAAATTCATTTAATTTTATTTTGTTTTTAATTGTACTGATTACATGAAGAACATCAGAGAGTTGTATTCATGAAATCATTTTGTGCAGCAGTGCTGATGAACAGGCTCTCAAGTTGATTAAAACATGTGACAGTAAGTTTTGCTTTCTTTGTCTGCAGAGAGAAGATGGCTTTTTTCACTCGACCAAGGTTCAACATACCTCCTTTACCAGCTGACGACGTATGAGAGCTTGCCTCTGCATTATGTGACTAAACATGAAGTATTTGTCAAATTTTTTCGGAGCACATGAAGTACAAAGTTCTTTCAACCAAGGACGCGGGCAGGGCAACATGCAGCTCTTTTTGAAGGTTTCACATTTTCAGACGTGTTTGTGCGGCTTTTATAAACATGAACACAAGAGAGACACAGTTAGCGACATCAGCGCGGCGGGTCATGTCCTGTCTGGGGAAAATTCTTCTCATAAGGAAACAGTATCACGTTGCTCCTGTCGACAGGAACAAGAGTCGGTTTGGACAAATTCACTGTACTGTAACTTATTTTATAGTACTTTTCCTTGAAGGAAATTACAAAAAACAAACAAAAAAAAAATGCTTCCTGCTTTTTAATTGTATTTTGTAGCTTTGAACAAATAGCACTTCAATGTTTTTACATACAGTTAAATGGAACTATTGTCTGATTTTGTTTTCTGTTACCTAATTCTTAAGAGTTATTTACATAAAATGTCACTTTGTAATCCACTTTTATTACAGATGTCATTGTCCTTTTGTTATGTTATTAAAATTAATATTATTTCATGTACTTTTCAATATATGGATGAATATATGAAACACTGTATTTAGGTTTTTTTTTATGATGTCTGTATGAGCATCTGCAGTGTTACCTCTTGTGAAGATAAAACCATTAAACCACATTGTGACGCTTTGTCTTTTTAATCAGTCACGTTTCTGATGCACGTCACAAACAGGCTTCATTTATCTGGAGGGATCACATTCTGCGCACACAAACATTTTCCTCATGTGTGTCACAATCTTACACGTGATTTTGTTCTAACCACAAACAGGTTTTGTTGACCCACTTGAGTCTCATTTGAAGATTCTTGAGAAGCTCCACTGCGCAGTGTTCAGGCAGCTGCGTCAGCTTCTCATCTTGATACGACATCCTGTTTGAGCCTCTCCACGGGCCACAAGAAACCAGCGACAGGCAGAGAGTCACTAAAACAACCGTGTCGGCAGAGCCTTTCATTAGTAGAAAAGCACACCCAAACATCCACACTCTCATGCCGCATTCCCAAACAGAAAAATACAGCTTGAATTTTGAAAAAATGCCCATCGCCTCGCAGGCAAACCAGTCCCAGGTCTCTGCTTGTCGAGGTTAACTGTCATGCTCGGGGCCAGCTTCACAAACACGGATGTTTCCAAGAGGAGACGTCAGTGCAGGGACGTGCCTGATGCAACACACAATCACCTCAGAACACACCGCGCAGCTCGACTGTTTTTCTGGAGCACCACTTTTTCCCACAGTTTAACTTTTTGCAAATTATCCACAAAGAACAACTCCAGCGCACAAACAAAATGAAAAATACAGCATAAACTTCCATCTGTCATTTAATGTGACTGGCCTAAATAAGAGGGCTGCTAATGAAAGATCATTCTCAGTCCAAAAAAGTAAAAAATTCCAAAGAAATTTTTTTCCTGAGCCTGAAGTGACATCTTTAAACTACTTTTTTTTGTCAAACCAATAGTTTAAAACCCCCAGACTTCCATTTCTATCATAAATGACAAAGAAAAGCTGCAGATCATTACATTTCAGAGGCTGGAACCACAAAATGTTTGACCTGTTTTGCTTAAAAACTGACTGAAATGATTATCAATATCAGTAATGATTTTCTTTGATCACTAGAATTCTACCAAAAACAACTTTTTGCTTCTTTGAGCCCTTTTTTCATTTACAAATGATGTTAAACTGACATGACTACGTGTTGCTTTATGTGGTTTGATTTGTTTCAGTACGTCATGAAATCAACTTTCAGGGATCATAAACTATCGTTGGTTGACAACACGTGCCTTCATGGAAAACCACTGGCTTGGGATTTGTAGTAAAAAGGCTAAAATGTGTCAAAACAAATGAGAGCCTTTAAAAAAAGGAAAAAAAGGCTAAAGTCTGTTTACCGTTTGCTGTTTCTTATTTTTCCTCTTCAAAAACATCAGTCTGTCCATCTGTCCAGCTGTTTGCATTAGACAGACACCGCAGTAAGACACAGCGTGTGAAATGTGACTGTGTTTACTTTTCATAAATTTAATCTTTACTGGTATATTCAGCAAGTATTCAAATAGTCATCAGACTATCCATCAGATTTCTCATATATGTAGTTGTGCACACGTGAGTCCCAGCACAAATAAATTTTTAATTTAGAGGATAGGTGTTCAATTTCAAAGCACTGCTGTTAAAGAACTAATCATACTATAAAATGTAATTAACCTGGGAGAAGCACCAGAAGGCTCGCTCATGGGTGGAACATGTAAAATAAAACATGCAGCAAGATGCAGGCTGACTCATCGCATCAACACGGACGCTCAATCTGCACGCTATGCGGAATTTAAAAATGGCTAATTACATTTACAACAACTCCCAGGAGCACATTTCACACAGCACCCTCAACATCACAGTAACTTGTAAATCCATGAAACAAAAAACATCCTGTGTTCCCATTCACCTCGGCGTTGATCAATGATTCTCCACAAAGCAAGTCTTTTCTAACAGTCCCGTCTGTGTCTGCAGTTCTTTATATGGGGATGGAAACAATCGTCGGCAGCTCCCCGATAGGAGGTGGATTGTACTTCTCAACCCTCATCAGTCGCCGCAGGATGTCGTCCCGGTCACGTGGCCATCCATAAACGTGTGTGTTTTGAAGCCAGTTGGGGACGTGACACTGTGATTATACAAATAAATAATGACATCAGAACCATAATTACAAAACACAGCAGAGAAAGACACATTAGACTCCTGAGGTCACAGCAAAGCCTGTTGTTGCTCATGTCAAAATGGAAACTGTCACACAAAGCGCGACACTTTAGAGCTTACGTGCACTCTCCCTGTGGCCATGAAGCGCTTACTTACCTTTTTAGCTCCAGGGAAAACAATGGGAATGAACCTGAAATTCTTGCTTCCGTTCTGGATGAACTCATTCTGGAGCTTTACGACACAGACAGAATTTTAGTTAAAAATTAAAAAAATAAATAAATAAATAAAAAAAATCTGCACAGATTTCAAAGTAAATATGTATCTGTGAACCTGTTTATGAATGTAGACGGTGCTGAAGGTCCTCTCATCGTTCTCCAGGCCGAAAGGGGACGCTGTCACTGTCTCATAGTACTTGGGACTGATGATGATGATGATCAGGTACTCTTTCTAAATAAGAGGGCAACATAACAATAACTGCTCCATTGTTTCATCTTTCTATCTTCTTCATCTTCCATTTATTAAGTGAGAAAGATGTGATTTTACCTCAGTGAGGTAACGCTCCATGAAGTCTATCTTGCTTATACTCCTGAACTGCTGCTCAAAAATATCAATCTGAAACAAAAAAGACAGAAAGAAATACAGTTTGAAAACATATCGAGCCTCAGATTTTTAGGACCAAAATACAACTTTTTGACATTTACTTTTTCCATGTAAGATTTTTATGCCATAGAAATGTATGAATTCAGAGAAACCTGTTAAAAACAAAAGCTACAACAAAAGCTACCACAGCTAACGCTAGCTAAAAACTAAAGGGTTAACTACAGCTAAACCCTCAAGGCTAGCTAGAGAAACCACACTTAGTAGCAAAACTAGATTTAATTCAGCAAATTAACTTGGTGGTTATTTATTTTGTTTTCTGACATACGTACAGCAGAAACTACATCAGTTATGAAGAATAAAAATAGGTAGATAGCCTAGCGTTAGCTTAGCAGCTTAGCAGTAACCACCATGGCGGTTAACCCATAATGTTAAATGAGTTTAACTGACTGGTAGGTCAGTTTTGACTCTAGTTGAATACAAGTGAAGGTCATTTTTATTTTTGCTTTAAAAGTAATGATGGTCAGCTATGTAGATTAAGCTTTTAGTGAGACTATTGTTTACCCTTAAGTACAAAAAATATATAAAATAACTCTGTTACAGTGCACCAAGTTTTAAACCTTTTGTTCTTCACTTATTCATCCTGCCTGTCGAGAAGACAGTCAATCAAATAGTTTCTGTGCCATAATTAAAAAACCCCTGTAAGTTACCTACATGTGTATCAAAGCCGTTGTGTCGCAGCAGAGCAACAAATTTGATGATCTCACTGACATGTTTGTCATTGTCGGCTTCATAAGTGACAAAGACCCTCCCTGTTTTCAAAAGAAATGCATATGGAATAAAAGCGTGCACAGCAGCTTGTTAATAATCTCATTATCTACAGATCTTTAGTTCAACACTCACGCTGCTCCAGGGAGAGTGACGTGCTGTGAGGAGGGTTTTTCTCTTTAGCTGGAACATTGTGGCCACTACAGAGAGAGAAGTCATTTTTAGTCACAGACAGAAACATGCAACATGATTTGAATGGCTCAAATGTTTCTAAAAACTTACATTTGTGTGTAACCAGCTCCAGGAAGTCTGCAGTCACCTGGATCTAAAGCGGTAAGGACACAATGACGGAAGAAAAATCCCTGTAAGGCTCACTGCTCATACTGTAACACTCATTTACTGCTGCAGGCACACAGTGTGTGTGTGTGTGTGTGTGTTTCTGTGGTTCTGAAACCTGAATTTTCACTCACGGTGTGGGGTCCGACAGTCTTTGTGAGGACCAAATCCTCAACCCCACAACTTCAACTTTAAATGTTAGTGTGGTGATTGAAGATTATGTGTAAGGTATGAGTTGAGGTTAAGTGTAGGTTAGGATTAGGTTAGGATTAGGCATAAATTGAAATAGAAGTTGAATGGAAGTCAATGTAAAGGCCCCACAAAGATAGCTGTACAAACGTGTGTGTGTCTGGGTGTTAGAATGGCAGACTTACAGAGGGGGCCGTAAGCTGGATGATAAGGAGGCCAGGGGGGGTTGTTGGCCATTGGGGCCCTGTTGAAGGCGTCCGCGGGGCACTGAGCGCAGCAGGCAGCTCCCTGAGGCGAGCACGAGTATGGCGGCAGTGTGTGGTGACCCAGGTTGGCTGTAGGCGGGTTGGAGCACAGAGAGTGAGGCTGCTCTAAGCTGCACATGCTCGGGCTGTGTCTGCTGGGGAGGGACAGGGACTTACACCCTGAGAGGCAGCTTTCCCCAACACAACTGGAGAAATCCTTCCGGCTCAGAGAGGCCGGCAGGCTGCTGGGATACCCCGACCAGCTGCTGGCAAAGCTCGGATGGAGCCAGGCGCCGTTGGCCTGGCTGGGGAACGGCGTTGGCTGGCTGTACCCGGCAGGCAAGCTGTGGGGAGGCTGGTACGAGAAGTAGCTAAGGCAGGGTTGAGGGAGTGTGTGGTTGTGTTTGTGTTGCTGCTCTGTGTCCAGCCTCTGGCCGCTCATCAGGGTGTCATCAGCGAAGGCGGTGATCTCTGGACGAGGTTGGTGGCGTTCAGGGTTGGGGGTGGAGTCATGGTCTACACCTGATTGTCTCTCCTCTGTGCTCATGGTCTCATCGTCCTCTTCAGGTGTGTTGTGGTGGCTGGAAAGGTACCTGCTCAGCTGGCTGACGTGACTGTGAGCCCGAAACAAACGTTAGATGAACATTTGTGAAACTGTTATTCTTTAAAGCCATATTTGTTGTCTTCTCACCTATTTGGTGCTGAAGTGGAGTGGACTGAAACAGGCATCATCATCGGGCCTCCTCCTGCTGACATCCATGTGTGTCGTATTTAAACTGCACCTAAAACTCTGCTGATGACACGAGTCATTAGAAGCAAACTGACCAGATGAAATATCAGACTGAAACGACAGGAGCTTCATTTTTGCATATTTACTCGAACTGAAAGGGGTTCCTGAAGTGTTTCTTTTATATCAGCCCACACTTTGATTTGCATGAGAACTTATTTCAGTGTGAGACACAGTGTCGCCCACACAGGGGACTTTTCACAAGTGTTCAGTGGTTCACACTCAGGAGCCAGACGGTCTCACATGTGGGAATAAGGAAATGATGCCTGTCAGTGACAGAAAATCAAGCCGCAAAACTTCCAGGAGATAAAAAATGTGTCTGGATTTCTGAGTAATGACATGTTTGATTCACAGCTGGATCCCCACTGAACATTTCAAAGCATTTTCATTTAACACTCCTCACAAACATCAAAAAAGCAAAAAACATCACACCAACCTGAGGCCACGGTTGTTTTTCCCCGTTTTTATGGAGAATACACAGGTGAACGACCTCACACGAGCCACTTCAAACGGAAGTGTTGCCTTCAGGGTCACAGAAAGAACATTTTTATGACAAACTTTTCACACACAGGCCTACAACAGAACTACCTAACGTAAATGTAAAGCTGTAAAGGTTCAGTTTAGGTGGGTTTATCCTCCAATGAACGCGGTTACAGTTCCTGTAAATGTAAATACTCTCTGTGGTCGCACACATTGTTTGCACTTTCCAGTAAGGCTGACCCACATCGGCCCCCGTCATGGCTTTACGCCCCCCCCCCCAACCATTACAGCTTTTTCTACAAATAGAAATATTACCGATATGTAGATAGAACGATTCAATACGACTTAAATAAAAAACCTAAAAGTTTCACTGAGCGGAACTACCCGACATTTACTAATGAACTGTTTTTTTTCAAAGTGCACATGAGCCTAAAACTGTGAACATGGAGCCGCTGGTTTGTCAAACAGGTAACTTCCGTCACTCACCGCCACAGGTTCACGAGCCTCCTGCAGGTGACTCAGCCTCCTCCGCGTCGACGCGTTTACCGTCACAACTTCACGAGTGTCAAAAACACTTCACGTCCTTGAGTTTAATAAAAATGTAGAGTTGTCCTGTAATGTCACGTCGGTCTCCGACACGGACGAAAACTTGACTTTGCTCCTGATGAATTATTTTTTTATTTTGCAGCTGAGCAGCACCGCCCAGCGCAGACTCCTCCCCTTAACCACAGTGTGCGCGTGCGCGCGCGCTGTACTTCCTCCACACACACACACACACACACACACACGCAAAAGATTTATGGCTGTGAATTTATTACACAAACCCTGATGTTTCTACAAAGGCAAGCTGTAACTCAGCAGATGTCCAAAAACAAAAAGCCTCCAGCAGCACACAGAGCTGTCTGCGTCACATCACTGTGAAGTGTTTTTAAATGATCATTTAGTGCAGCAAACAGCCACGTTCATACAAAAGGCAGATTAAAAACTGAGCAGAGCGATCAGAGCTGATGCAGGAACAGTCCGGTGTTGACTTGTCGTTGCTGGGAGAAGCAGGACTCCAGCCAGCCTTTCTGCACAGGAACAGCCCGAGTGTACCGACGCACCAGATCCTGCAGCTCCTGTTCATTTAAATCAGCACAGTTACAATGTAAATAAAAATTAAATGTATTTTTAAAAAACAAAATAAAATGTAAATGCTGCTGTCAGGCTGTTTACGAAAGCTGTTGTTGCTGCAAATCTGCCAGTTTAAACTTCCCTCTACAGACAAAAGCTGTCCCACCGCAGACACTGGTGCATCTGTGAAGTCAGATTATGATCAGTGAGCTGCAGCGAGATGCTCACCTGTGTGTGGACGCTGTGCTCCACCTCTGCGACTATGTGGGTGACCTCTGAACTCATGGTCTCCTCCTCATCTCCGTCATAGGTGCACTGCAGCTAAGGAGCACTGATGATTCCACATCCTTTCATCACAGTAACACTCTGTATGTCTGCAGACCCTCCTCTCACGGAACAACTCATCCTCACAACTCACTACAAGTGCTCAGGCGCTAATGACTGTTTGCTTGTTTGTAATTGGATGATTCATCATTTCAGGACCAAAATGTAAATAAACCTTCGGGCTGTCTTGTGTTTTTATCCTCTATAATTTTGAAGGCATGTAACACGGTTTTAACTGTGTTTGTAATAATCATATTATATATTTTGGGCTGCACATCCACTGGGTGTCTGAAAGCTTAAAAACACACATTAACATGAAGTGAATGGCAGTAATTATAGTTCAACAGCTCTAAACTGTGACGAAGACGCCCAGTGTGAAAGGATATGTGATAAGGTAGCGGGCCAACCTCTTCCTCTCTGATGCAGGCAGATTGTAGAAAAACACATGGACTCCTCTCATGAAACTGGGGAGCTGTGCTGGTCCCGGGCCCTGCAGAGGATCCGAGGGGCCTGGGCTCTCAGATGGGCTGGTCGAGTTATGCGACTGTGGTTGAGGGGAGGAGGATGTTGATGTTGCAGAGGTGGATGCCTGAGGTGCAGCTGTGCTCTTTGTTGTTCTGCTGTGATAATATCTGTCAGTCAAGTTGAGGGAAAACACTGCGACCTCTCAGAGAGATTTTGAGAAAAATCAGACTTCAGACTCCATCTGCTGCAGACTTTCAAAGATACATGAATGTGGGGACGCCTCTGGAGGCCAGGTGTTTCCTGATGAGCCTCTCTGTGCCGTACCAGTTGAATCCTTTGGTCGAGTGTCCAATGCGAGGGAGATGCACACTTGCTGTGTGGGGAAAACACAAAAACATTTCAGAGAAATGTCAGTGAGAGTTAGTACGGCTGCACCATTTCCTGTGTTTAACTGAGCACAGCTGAGGGAGGGGCAACTGTCGAAGAAAAGTTAGAAGTTTATATTGTTAACATGAAACACTGCGAGGTGAACCAGGTCAGACGGCAGCTTGATATTTAAGCTCGACGTCTTCTAATCAGATCTTCTTCTGGGCAGAGTAACCTCAGGGAAATGGAACTCTTCTCATGTATTGTTCTCCAGTAATTCCTTGCAGGAATTTGTGTACTCACATAACATCAGGAGAACAAAACACAGCATGTCCTGCATATCTTGACAGTCAAGTCTAACTTTAACTACACAAATTATGCCCCTCCTTTCTGTCTGTCCTCACAGAGGCTTAAAGGTGGGGTGAGCGACTCTGGAGAAAGAACAGTTTAATTAAACTCCACATTGTCAACAACAAACTTTAAGCTGCCATCACAAAGTTTTTGTTCCTGTTGCAAAGGATTTTTGTGACTTATGGTATGTGCACATTCGTGACTTCCTGATTCTGAGAGGAAGCAGCACTGTCCAGTCTACATGGATCTGTCCACAGGCCTGGAATGACCCAAACATAAAGTCGAGGATCACCAGCGATGAGAAATTGTGTCTGCAGCAATGACCAAGAGACTTGACAGCAGTCTGCACAGTGAAGAGGCCGCTGCCTCCAATACTGAAGCAGTCACGTCAGCTCAGGAGCACAACCAAGAACTTGCTGTAGCATGAGACTCCTAAGGAAGCAACTCCGCTGGCCCTCTCCTGCTGGTTTTTGCTCTGTAGCTCCGCCCCTCACCTGGCTTGCCTTTTATTCTGTTAGTTGTCCCTCTCTTTTAGATGACCGTCTCGATTCATCGGTCTTCCTTTCATTGGGTTGCTTTGCCGTGTTTGCAGTTGTTGCTAAAGCGGGAAGAGCAGCTTCTCCTCCTGGTTGTCCGTCACTGTATCGGGTAAAAGGAAAAAAGGAACATCCGCACACTGGATTACAGCTCCCAATGTTTAATGAATAAAAGTACAACGTTTCAACCAAACATTTTAACAGGGTCTTCATGATGAAGACCCTGAAGACCTGCGGTGGTGACCTGAGTGGAAACAAAGTAGTCCCACCATCGATTCTGGCGGAGCTGGGACATCGGTCTCCGTTCATAAAACACAGAGAGACAGGCAACAATTTCAATGTGGCGGTAAGCCGCAAGAATTACACAAATGCATTGTTGGTGGTGGCAGTGTGTCTGTTCACTGTGGTTGCCAGGCTGCCTGTTTTCCTTGACACTCTGACGTTCTTCTGGTTCCCTTGATAACTTGTTGCTTATTCACAGAATGTTTCGTGTGTATGTCTCCCGGCCTTTCAGAGAATACTGCATAAATGCCCCAGAGTTCACGTGCAATATGCAGAGGCCTGCGCCGCGGTGTCTCGTGCTACCGTAAAACAAAACTTAACAGAGCAGAGAGCAGAGCTCGGCACATCAACTTTATTTACTTACATTATCTCATTCAGCGGTCTAAAAACACCAGACATTATCATAATGAATGTAAAATAAACAAACAAGCTAACATCACAAAATCACTTTTCAGCTGCTGCCGTTCTCCTCTGTGTGACCGACTCGCTCAGCTGAAGCTTTTAGCCTTGTGTTGCAGTTGCATTCTCTGGTCATGTGTAATAAATGCACGGGTAGAGTGTGTGGAGGCGGGGCAAACAGGTGGGCGTGGAGCGAATTCTTCAGGATGTCTGATTTGATTGGCTGGATGTATTACAGCCTCACTGCAGCCGCAGGCAATGGATTTTTTGTCTTTTTTTTCTCAGAGTATTTGATATTTTGATTGACATCAGTCTGTTCAGAGGTTTTTTACAAATATGGCAATAAATGCTTCTAAACAGAATTACCAATCCCAGCTTTAAGGCTGAGCACCACTGTGACATTCTGAGGCGTCTCAGTGAGAATTCTGCACAAACAGCCTGGTGCAACAACTACGTCCTCTAACCCGATAACGCTCCCGCTCTGAGCCAGTTTCTCGTCTACTACAACAAAGTTGTTGTGCCCTCCGTCAGATTTGGCTCCCTGCAGCTTCTTCCCTTTCATAAAAATAAAGCTGAAGCTGAGGGGTTGTCCTTTTGACACTGTGGAAGAGATCTAGCATGAATCTCAAGGTTTTGCTTTTTTTAAGAGCAGTCAGAGTTTACTAATGGCTCCTCACATCTTTCTCCAGAATCTCTCATCCCACCTTTAATTATCAGCCAATGCTATCAGCAAGTGAGATGCTCATTTCAACACAGATGCCTCAGTTCAAAATCTGTCTTCTTTTACATATTTGCTTTAACAGATCACATGGAAACAATGTTATGCTTAGTTTAAGACTGTACCCTTGTTTCTTCTGGCGGCAGCGTAGATCTTCTTCAGACCTTCATCCAGAGCTTTAAGCAGGATCCCAGACAAGTTGTTGGCTTTGTCTCGTTGCTGTGCAACTATCAGGGCCAACTGAGGTGACAGGAAGGAGAAGTGACACGTTAAAGCGCTGTGCTATCACTGTGCCAGTCTTACCGGATCCCATTCTGCCACAAGGTCACAACACCGTCACCACACACGTACCCACACCGTGACTATCACACTACTGATCACTACTACTGCAAAACAGCTGCATGTACCATGGAAGGAGCTTGCATTTCCAGAAAGCAGAGCTTCTTTGTGAAATGTGGGTTTTCAATTAAACAGAACTTACTTGATCCTGGCCGTCTAATCTGGACTGTTTGTCATCAATGGGGAAGAGCAGCACACTTCCGAGATTCAAATCTGAAAGAAATAAAATGCTCAGGCCTCATTTTCAAGCAGACTGTACAGGTAAAAATGTCTGATGGCATGAGTACTTATTCTTTGTAACCGTGGTAAAACTCACCTTTCATCCTGCCAGCCAACTCGTACTGCTTTTGTGGTTCATCTGATCTCACCTCCAGTGCCGTGAACAAACCGCCCCTTCCCCACCGGCCTGAATCGTCTGCACAGAGTCACATGTAGTAGACGAGTGAAGGTGCACTTCCTGTCTCTAATCACTCTATTAACCTTAGTGACATGCTGCCATGGTAACAATAAAGTGATACAGTTTTCATACCAACACAGTGGACAATGATGGCGTCTTCCTGAGTGGCGTGAGGATGAGTCACATCCCCCAGAACATAGTTGATGGCTGTGCTGTCAGAGTCAGCAGAGGATACGCTGCAACTGTCATCCTCATCTTCTTCATCTTCGTCACTGTCTGCAGATGGCAGGCAGCATGATATGTAGCCACATGACTCCCACCACGCCATTCTGCACGAAGGCAAAGATGACACAGCTATCAAAGGGTGGAGCCGAGGCTGTGTCTAAGCGACCTATGGGGCCGACAGTTTCTGAAATTGTTCCAGTACTGAGCGAGAGCGAGAGCAGTCTGATCCTTCAGGGCAAGTTTACATCACCAGTATGCGTCCACTAAGACTGAAGTGTATCACAGCATTACAGACAGAATCCCGACACAGACAGACGTTTTTGTTGAAGAGTAGAATTCTTTTTGTTTAACCAGACCCAGCTGCTATGTCGCTCTCCTCCAAGCCGCCAGACTGAGACATTTTAATAAAGGTAAAGGTTCTTTATTGGTCACATGTACAGCGTACAGTGAGATTTGGTCTCTGCATTTAACCTATCCCTGAGGAGCAGTGGGCAGCCACAGCTCGGCGTGCAGGGACCAACTCCCGATCATAGCCAGTACCCAGGTCAAGGGGTCTGACTGGAGACATATACATGTTTTGATGGTGGGGAAACCAGAGGAAACTCACACGAACACGGGGAGAACACGTAATCTGTTCGAAATCATTCACTCGTTCACCCACTCACTATTCCCTTTTAAGTGCTTATTATATAGTGAACTATATAGGAAATGACCAAATGAGATTTTGGACACTACATAAAAATTTTCTAAACATCACTGTGACAGTAGATGCGTCAGATATTTGTGCAACACAAGTGGGCGTGTCCAGCATCATGTAAACAAAGCGAGCACACAGGAGGGCAGCACTGAAATGTTTGGAGGTTGTGTTGATGTTGCATGGTAGTTTTTAGTTTTTTCAGTGTTAAATCCCAAATAAACCAGTGAAATTCCAGTGATGTGGATGTTTGTTTTGTTGTGTCCTGATCGGGCTAATTTAGCTATCGGTGGCTAAAGATGAACAGGTGAAGGCAAACTCGTCCCAGGTGTTTATTAAGACGTCTTTGGTTAATTTGCTGACCAACTTCTATTAGCTAACATGCTAACTAACATTAGCAAACCCCAGTGGCTTTCTAACTACCTCCTCTTCTCCTTTGGAAATACATTACCACACTGCATTGTGGTATACGGAAGTACAATGTAGGGTACATCTAATGTACACTCAAATTTGCAGTGCATTGTGGGTATTTTGTAGTGCACTGAAGTGAATAAAATTATTCACTAAGAATTCAAACACCATTACAAAATGACAAACAGACTATACGGTGCATTATTTCCGTGACAGGGAACGGTTTCAAACACAGCAGCAAACTCCACACAGAAAGGTCCTGTCCCTGCCGGAATCAAACCCAGGAACTTTTCTCTATGAGGCAATAGTGCTAACCACTGTCCACCGTGCCGCCCTAGAAATAGTTATTTTATCGTCTTAAAACAACCCTCACTCAAACTCCCCAGAAACAATATAAAACTCTGGAACTGGAACCATCTTGGTTCTTGGTTCCACTGTGCAATCACTCACAAAAACAAACTGTCATTCACCGACAGATGTAAAAATATTCTTGTCTTCTGATGTCTGGCCAAACTCTTGCTCTTTCACAGATATTTCAGAAATAATGGTTTATTTCAATTTAACCAGAGTTAGTGATTTTTGGGACAGAGGGAAGATAAAGTAAGCCCACTGCTGAGTTTTATCTTGTTCCTGCTGAGTGAATGTGAATTCACTTGTGAAATTTGGTGAGAGTGATGTAGCAGCTGTTTGTGGTCCTTTCCACAGACACTTTGAACACCCTGAGCCTGTGAACACCTTTAGTGGATGCAGTATGATGGCGCCCAGTTACCCCAAAGGATTTCAGCGCAGCTGCTGGTTGTCTCCATTAAGCTTCATTCAGACTAAATCAAGTGATCTGTTGAAACGCTGCAGGTTTGTCCGGCGGTGGGAGTGTCACTTCATTAACATCACATGACCCGTGGCGTGACATCAAGTCATGTACTCTACTCCTCTCCAATCCAAGGATGGAGGTCGATCGCTGGAAGATGGCCCCTTTACGTGATTGGCTGTGTCAGCGTGACATGCAGCTTGAGCCGGTTTTGACTTTTTCCACCGCAGCAGGCTGTATTTTTTTCAGACCGCCGCAGCCAAAACAGATGAGCCTCATTCAAATGAAAGAGAAAACCTGCATTTTCGCCAGATCACCTGATTTGGTCTGAATTCAGCCTAAATCACTTAAACATAAAAACAAAAGGGTCCAGATTAAAAAAAATACATCAGTTACCATTTGAAAGATGAAGTCAGTGAGAGATTACAAAAACCCCATTGAACTTTACTTTTTCTTGTATTTCTGCTCTTGTTGCTTCTTCTTCATGTCTTCCTGAAGTTTGGCTCTCTTGGCTGCAGCCTCCTCTCGTTTCTGTCGCCGCAGCTCCAGCTCAGCTTCAGTAAGAGGTTTCCTCTTCCTGGCTGGAATTCCAAGAGCCACGGAGAGTGAAACCTCGGAAGACACACAGAAAAGCACAGTTAGTCACAAAGATCAGTATGTGTGTTCACCATAACTGACATCATAATTTCAGCAGTAATTCCATGAAGGACGGCATCCAAACATTGTATCCTTGGAGTTTTGGGATTTCAGTGACTTCCCATTCTCTTTCAGTTCAAGCTCAACGTTTCTACAAATAAGTTATTCATTAAAACTTGAGCTGTGACTTAAGAGGTGAGCTGTTTTTTGTTTTTTTTGGCAAATTTCATCAGCTGCAACCAGCAGCTCCACAGGTCACTCTGTCTTTGTGTGTGTGTGTGTGTGTGTGTGTGTGTGTGTGT
>JAPQLA010000020.1:25412578-25427039 GCA_029822935.1 Naso vlamingii
TTACCAGTGATGATGACACAATAAACAGGACAGTCAGAGTGTGCCAAATACTATATTTGAAATCATTTCCTTAGAATCAACGCATTTCTTTACATTTTCTTTCAAAACATCTTTGAGAACATTCAGATGAGGGACAAACTTCTGTTTCTTACCAGATTAGCGGTATATTTTCCTCATTAATGTCCATTTAGAAGTCTGTAGACTTACAGTGAGTCAGTCCCGGCATGAGACAGAGTACGAGATTAGAAAAAAACAAAGCAGCCATTAGTTTCATACACTCACAATCATGATGGTGGTGGCCAGCGCTCGGGTCTTGTCACACATCCGCTTCAGCTGCTTCAGAGGCCCCATCAGAAACATGGTGCTGTGAGACAAAAAAATAAGATAAAAATGTAAATAAGTTATTTAAAATCTAGATTCTTTTCAATTATCTTTTTATTTAAAAAAGGAGTTGTGGATTTTTATTTATTAATTTATTTTTTTACAGACACATGCACCAGTACCCATGTTTGCAGATCATGAATGGTTGTTTTCAGTCCTCAGTTCCAGGAGAATATTCATGTAATTTTCTATTTCAAAAATATTCAGCCACTCTGCCTTTGCTCATGTATGTGCAGGTAAACATTTATTCCCTCACACATGAAAAAATAATTATTAACATTGGAACAGAGAGCTTACAGTATATTTCAAATATTGAAACATTCTCATCATAAAGGGAAGAAGACAGAAAGCTCAGGTGTGGTTTTATAAAGTCTGCTCGCATTGGGGTTAGAAAATCAGTCCATTTTCTCCAAATTTGGTCAAATTTGTCTTTTTGAAATTCTCACACAAAAAGTCAGTCTTTCCATTTTGAATATTCCGAGAATTATTCCATAGCCTACCACTCTTCCAACTAGGTGGTGTTGATGGGTTTTTTACTTGCTGCTCGAAGGGCAGACAGCAGCTTTACGTCGCTCCTTCCATTCAAAACAGCTCGGTGCACAGACAAAGTCTCAGACTGATGGGAAGCAGAACTTAAATGTTTCAAGGATGTAACAACCCCAAAATATAGCACAGTGATTTGCCTCCCTTGAGCCACATTGTCTCCAGCATGATGGCTTATTTGTAATTCTGTATTTTTCCTGGTGTGGAGTCCTTAAATATTTTGGAACAGTTTTCCAGGCTTCCTCAGAAAACTTAATCCTGCTTCATTCCCAATTTTTTCTTAGTAGCCTAAATATTCAATATGTATCAGTACACTGCCTACATGTCAGTGCTAACGACTGCTGGTGGTAAAGGACAAAGTTCATCACCTGCAGCTTGAATGTGATGAGCTCGTTGTTGTGGACTGACCTGCACAGAGCACAGATGTTTCCAAACGTGTAAAACACAATGAAGAGAGTGAGGCCGATCCTGGGCAGGAAGAGCACACACACTCCCTGCAATCAATCAATCAATCAATCAATCAATCAATAGAAAGGCAGCAGATTTGTGATTTTGTTCTCATGCATTTATAAACTGCAGGTTTTGTCTGTGAACAGTGCTGGGGAGTAACTAGTTACATGTAACGATATTATGTTATTTAATTACCAAATAAATGTAACTGTAATCAGTTACAGTTACCAAGAAAGACTATGTAATTAAATCACAGTTACTTATGAAAATGTCAGTGATTACAAACAGGGTCACATCTGAATATTTTCTGTCAGAAGCTCCGGCTGTATGTTGAATAATATTCATTTTGTTGCTTTGCATGTTTTTCATGTTTTCTTCAGTCATTTCCGGTCAGGCCGCTCAGTGAAGTTTGATGCTGCTCTGAGGCTTTTGATTGGTTCTCTTTTTGAATTAGAGCCCCACATCTGCCATTTACACTGCCTAATGTAAACATTAGAAAATGGTTAACAGTTGAAAACATTCGTTAGAAGTTTATTTAAGTATCAAAAAGTACTCAACGGTACTTTGATGAAGTACAGTAAAGTAGTTTAAACAGGGGAACCGTCCCAACCCTGTCCACGACATTCCGCAGGGCGAGAAGAACCAGTAAGGCAACATTCGAACACCCTGCGCTCTTCCTTGTGCGCGAGGGGCGGTGAGACAGAAAGATAATTTATAGAAATTAATTTTAAAATCGATTCTCACCAAAACTGTGCACGCGGCTCCCACCACGAAGCAGGCGATGAAGCCCTTCACGCGCGTCCCCCAGCCTAAAGTGGAGGCTTCATTCACGGTCTGCGGGGACACAGTTCGGTCAGTGAACATCCTGCCGCGGACTGTCTCTACCTGCCGCGAGCTGCTCCTCAGCTTTTACCTGTAACACGGTCCGGTCATCTCTGCGCGCCTCCTCACCGCTTAAAACCGACTTCAGTTTGTCCATGACCGAGCAGCCAACGGCCCGCTGTGACGGTGAACAGGTTCGGTCGTTTCCTCGAGCGACAGAGAAAATTTGCCGGTGTCCTCAAATCTGTGAGGATGGATGACACCGTCACGTGGCTGCTGTCAGGGAGCTCACCTGGCCAGGTGGATGACTTCTCCTGCTGATGGGAATTCCGGCTCTCTTAAGTGAATCAGATCATTTGACTCGGCTCAGCAATCAGTGCCGACTCTTCCGGCTCCCAGACCGCTCTTACCTTTGACTTTTAGTTCAGATAAAAATATGTTCTGGCTTATGTTTGCACATTTAGGCTGTCAATCAAATACCAACATTTACATTACGATTGTCTCAAAACTTTAAATGATGTAAACAATATTACAGGAGTATTGAGCTTTTAAATTATAGTTGCATATATTTACCAGCTGCATGATTCATGCCGATGTCTCAGTGTTGTGTCCAAACTGAGATTTAATGGATTGTATCTGACATATAGATTATAGGTTCGTCATATTCGTCTGGTTTTTAGTCATTTATAAAAGATAAAAAACAGAAATCCACTTCTCATTATTCACTCAGAGGAGCCGACTCGTTTACTAACAAAACATCACTGCAGCAGAAAACTCACGTCTTTATTTTTCCAGCAAATCAAGTTTACAGAACAACAGACAAAAGTTAAGCAACTTTCAGCTAGATTCTAAATGATAATTAAACATTTTGACAACAATAAACAAGATTCAGCCCTAAATATTTAGGCCCTAAATTTGTTTTACATACTTGGTATAGGTTTATTTATTTATTGTTGTTTGTTTGTTTGTTGTTGATACACTTCCCTTTGCATATTGTCACTATGTGAAACAGAAGCACATAAAGATGCTCACAGGTCAAAAAATAATTAACATAATACCAAAGGACGGCCTGAAGATATTTTTAGGACTTAAAAAAAAAAAAAAAAAAACTCTGATGATGTCATCATGACGTCTGAATTTCTTTCCTAACCAAAGGTGTGAAAGGATTTTCAGCTGTTTGTGACACTGAACCCAGATGTGCTGTTGTTGAAAAAGCTCGAGGAGCGTACTGACACACAGAGGACTGAGTGCTGGATCAATACTGCAAATCTGTTATAATGTGAAACAGCAAATCAAAATATTTCAGCAGTTTCAATACAATATTTATTTCTGGCAGTTGTGTTCGACTCAAAGCTCTGAACATTATGAAACAAAAGCATCAAAAGCCACACTTTGACTTAAGTAACATAGCCAATGCTGTACAGACGATGATTGTTTTCACCACAAGAGGGCACTACTGCGCACCGAAACGTCTGACAGGAAAAGCTTGAGTCAAATGAAAAACATTCAAACCATAATAAATCTCTCCCTTACGATTTTATGCTCATTTATACTGCAAGTGCAAATTGTTAATAAAAAGTGAAATGACATGAAAAGTTTAAGGCTACAGCAAAATAAATAGAAATAAACAAGGAGAGTGAGGTTAAAGTGGATTACATAAGCAGAGGTAGAGATACATTTGTAGCAAATATGGTGACATCAGCACAGAGAGAAATCAACTTTTCCAAACACTCCTTTAAACATAATGCCTTTGGGTCAAGGAACAGACCTGCAGGACCCACAGACGATGAGCCTCACAGACAACTGGTGACAAACCAAAGTCAGTTTATTAATCTGCTTCCTGCTTTAACAGCACTCAAGGCACTAAGAAAGACCCTTTTCAGAGTAAATGTTCAATGATTTCTGCTTCCCATCAAGAATTCAGGCAGAAAACAGAGAACAAAGGCACCAGCTTTGCAGTTAAAAATCTATGTGTAAGCTGCATTACTTGATACACCATGTTTAGTTAACATTAGAGGAAGAATGTGTAGTTTTACTTTGGTGTGCTGCTTTTGATGCCGTGACAATAGAAACTGCACTGTAAGAGGAAATGATGTCATAGACTCTTAAAGAAGCAGGACAAGGTGAACACATAGGTCATCAGCAGCAAAGTGGTCACAGCTCACAAAGGTCCTGTGATACAACAATATAAATACACACACGTTGGTGGATCAGAGGTTGTACATGACTGGCATTTACACCACGTAAACCTGCACTGACAGTGTCTATTATTTACTTTTAACGCAACAATAATATCCTGTTTATTTCAGAAAGTTATTTTTGTACCTTTCACTGATGAGGCTGAGCTCCGAAACATGGAAGCATTGGTCCTTGACAAACATGCGATTCTTTCAGAAAGAAACTGAAACACAGAGGGATGCAGCGTGGGCGGGAGTGGGAAAGTTCCTGTGGTTGATGTCAGACCCCTCTTGATGCTGTGCAGTTAGTTTTGGGATTGATTTTTTTGGCTCGTGTTTGCTTCCCTTGGCTTCTTGGCCTTGTGCCTTGTCCTGCTGACGCAATCGCCCTGAGTTCAGCCGAGCTCTGGAGTCTACACAACGCACTCGAAGGCAAACATCCTGGCAACCCTGATAGAAAGAAACCTTCTGTAGGAAGTCTGCTCGGCTCTGTGAACTAACACAACAACCGTTGAACTGGAACGAACTTATCTGTTTGAGAGGGAGAGAGAGATAACAGCTGTTTGAGCAGCAGCGTGAAGCTGAGCTCATATCAGAGCGACTTGGAGCAGAACGTTGCTGTTTCCCCTCCCGCCACAGCATCTTCCTGTGATACCGAGGTTGATGCTCCAGGTTCAGTTTAATGACGAAGCCTCAGATCGTGAGGAGAATAACCCATCGGTCCCCCGTATTAGTATGGAACTGTTTGAAGTTTTTCACTTGTTCTTCCGGACAGCCTGTCAGCTGCACCGATGTGATTTCACTGACGCTAAAGTTTCCCTGCAGTTCCTGTGTTACATCAGAGCAACAATCACTGCTTTAGCTGCTTTTCTTCTGTCCTCATTCAGTCATTAATCATCTGTCAGTGTGTTCATGTTTGCATGCATTCATTAGTTGTTGTTTGCTGTATTCACTGTGTTTGCTCATGGTTGCTTTTATTCACCCATTTGTGTGTTTAGTAGTAATGAGCTGTAAGTGGCCACTGCACATAAATCAAGAACTCCAGAATTGACACTAAACTCTTTTTTTGGCTGAGTTTTTCCGTCTTCCAAGGTGAATTTAAAGCAAGTTAAATTCTCTCATGTAACATAAATATTGATTATCTCTGATCGTCAGACTGCTGCTGGAACTACAGACAACAAATCCCTGATTTAACCGTGATTCACATGAGTCACAGTGTAGAGGAATATCAGTCCTCTTTATAAAATCTCGTCCTCTGACTCTGGATCTCGCTCTCTGGGCTTCAGAAGTCCCATTTCCATCGGAGGAGTCCTCCTCAATCTGGAGCGGACGACACTGCAGAGGAAGCACCACAAACACAACAGTCAGATATTAAACTCAGGGCTTTTATTTGTGCCGCAGCCCGCTCTGTTTGAGTGGATCCAGCACCTTTCTGTTCTGACATGTTATTAGTTCCCACCAAGTGACTCGAAATGTGCTTGTTTGCCTGTTTCATGTGCAGGCTGAATCTGATTTGAATGGAGAGAGACGTCACGTGATGCCTGAAGCATGTGAGTTCTGTCATGGGAGCTCATTTTAGCAACTGTGATTTCAGTTAGAGTAAAGTGTCAACCGTCCACAACAAGGACAAAACAAAACAGCAAAACATTAGTTACAATTACTGTAAGCCACACAGTGAAACATGCAGGTGTTCATGCAGTGAAATGGTCAAATAAGTATGGATCAATCAGGAGGTGCAGCTTAGTCCAAAGCACTGACACACAGTGAGTGAGATACAGAAACAGAGACAGACAGACAGACAGACAGACAAAAAGACAGACAGATGGACATACAGACAGACAGACAGATGGACAGGTCACTGGTTTCTCAGTCCGCCTCCTTTTTATGGTTATAATATAAATAAAGATTTCAGATTTAATTTAAATTTCCTTTCAATGTAGCAATCTGCAAGCAGAAGACAAATGACAGGAAGTAAAGAGGCAGTGAGACAGAGAGAGGGACAGAGAGAGAGAGAGGGAGAGGGAGACAGACAGAGAGGGAGAGAGAGAGAGAGACATATCACAACACCTGACCTGACACACCTGTCTGTATTTGTAGTCCATCTCCTTATAACTCACATTGTGTATTTTTTCATTTACTTATTTCTTTTAATTCATGTGTCACATCTTGAATATGATGTTAGTGATTATTTTCTGAACACACGCTTATTATCTTAACAAGAGCACACACACCAAACACCAATTTAAACAACATATACACGCAAAAACATACACTGTGACACGTGAATATAAAATCTATATTTACTTTTTTCTGTCATTGCTTTTGTTATGTATTATTTCCTTTCATATTTATCCAATTTATCTTTGTCATTGTAATAATAATGATTTAAATATTTTCTTCCGCAGTTTTCTGATTCTTACACTATTATTATTGTAATTTTATTTGTGGATTTGTAATGGGTTTGGCAAGATTGTTACTTCACAGTCATGCCAATAAGGCCTGTTAAATTGAATGGGGTGGGGGGGGGCTGTTAGAGGGAGGGGCTTGTAAACCATAAACAGCTGTTTACACACACACACACACACACACACACACACACACACACAACAACGCACACACACCCTCAACAGGTTTTGGGTAAATATTCATGTAAATAAACAAGGCTTTGTTTTGTTTGATCACATTTTTGTTTAGTTTGAACAACAAACATTTCGGTTGCCCCCCGCCCCCCCGCCCGCTGAGCAGCTCCCTCTCAGATGAAGCCCCGTATGAACTGTTGTGATAGATTTCCACAACAACACTTCTGTGAGACCTTGAAAACAAGCAGAGCTTATTATGGGATGTGTAGTGTGGAGCACGTTCTTACCAGCTGACGGTGCAATAGAGCGCGCTCACAACAAGCATGGCGAAGGCGAGATGCCACGAGTAACACATGGTAACGAACATCATGTTGTTATGATCCTTCAGGTCCCACTCAGGGCCGTGGGGAGGGTACAGCACAAACCCGATCTTTGACCAAAGAGAAGCAACGTCAGGAGTCATGAAGCACTGCCGTAAAGCTCTGCTCGCTGCAAACGCTCAGATTTACCTGCCAGAACCAGCTTCCCTGCAGGAGAGTGAGGGTGCAGCGCAGCAGCTCCAGGAGGATGTTACCTCGGTGGAAAACCTCCAGGAAGGCGACAAGAGCACCGCCGAAGACGGCATAGAGAAGCAGCTGATGCACAGTGACATCCAGCATGCTTCTTCCATGGAGGTGGTAGAGAAAAAGAAATCCTGGCCAAACAAAGAATCAGTCATCAACTTATCACACTGGCACAACAACTTTCTGACCACAGTTTTGCTTTTCATCCACATATTAACAAGCGTCCCTGCAATATTTTCAAATTTCCTCCCCAGTCACGAGAGCGAGCAGCACGAATGATCCTGCATTTCGATGTTCAGATCATGTCTGTGGTGTTCAAACTGTGGGAGACGGTGTGAGGTAAAGATGAGATTTTTTTTAAATCTTACAGCCTTTCTTCACTCTAGTGATCATTAAAGACATTTCATCCATCCAGTATTCACCAAGACAACAGTATAAAACAAATTACATAATGTAAATAATGACAAATTCACACTTGGGCCTGATTTTGGGTTGATGAAGTTGCACTTGAGCTCATGTGATAAGGCTGTGAGGGTACGTCTTTAGAAGAAGCTGGGATCCAACAGTCTGAATATAAACTTCCTTTTTCTTACCTTCATTAAAGAAAGCAACAGCCAGCATAAGGCGATCCAGTGCCAGTGGAGCGGCCTCTGTGCTGTGGATGATCAGAGACACGGTGGCAGCGAGGCCAAAGAACAAATACATGGTGGTGTGCTGCCAGTTCATCAGATCTTTCCACTGTTTCTCTGCAAAGTCATACAGCTCAAATTTTGGCCCATTGCTGGCAAACTGCTCTGCCAGGATCCCTGAGAAGCACAGCAGAGCAAACACTCACATCTCCGTCATTACAGAGGGAAGACTGTGAAAGCTTATTTGAGTCATGCTACACTCATGCAGTCAGGTTTATACATTTGAACTGTGCTTCGCTTGATTAATGCAGACAAATCCTCAATCAGCTGTTTTTTACGAGTTGATATCATTCTCCGTTTTTGTGCTCTTCTTAATGTAACGTACCCACAGAAGAAAAGAACAGTATGACAGAGCTTTCAATGATCTCCAGACGCCGCTGAGAGGCTCTGCTGGACAGTCGAGTGGAACCGATGTTCTTGTTCCTGCGGGTGGCGTGCCAGAGCGAGTGCTTTCCTGTCCACCAGATCGCAGCTACCAGGAAGAAGCTTCCCGGGAGCGCGTGGCCCTTAAAGCTTCCCATGACTCACGACACCTGAATTGCAGAATGAAACAATTCTGTTAGCATGCACTGTGAGTAATTGCATCTTTATTCGTTCATTTATTTATTTGTATTGTAAAACTAAAGAACTAAACAACAGCAAAATAGAAGCAAATTGTGCAGGTGAGATACAGAAAACAACTAGAGGCCTATAAGAGAATCTCACCTCAACATGGATTAAACACACAACAATGTGAGCATGTGTACATGTGTGAGTGCACGCCCATAAATGAGAACATGTGCACGCAAAATACTGAAGCACATTATGTTCAGTTAACACTTAACAGAAGAGAGAGACAGGAAGTAGGACCTGAACGATACTGGCTGATGCCGATACCAACAACTGGGAGAAAGAAAATTCTGATATGTGACATCAGCTGATTATGTACATAAATAATATCCTTTAAATGCGGTTATCAAGTACTTGTATCAAAGTTATGTAATGGAGGCAGGATATCTTACATTTTAACAAACTTTATTCCGAACATCAGTGCACTAAAGAATAAACACTTCACTTGTTAGTTATTAAATGGTGAGCTGCAAACTACATAATTACAT
Organism: Naso vlamingii; assembly: GCA_029822935.1. Taxonomy (NCBI): domain Eukaryota; kingdom Metazoa; phylum Chordata; class Actinopteri; order Acanthuriformes; family Acanthuridae; genus Naso; species Naso vlamingii. Next base: position 25,421,880 of record JAPQLA010000020.1, read on the forward strand.
TTTATAAATCAGCCTATGATCCTATGTCTATGTTCTATTTTTATAAAACTGTTCATGCAGCGCTGAGCCCAAGAATAATTTTCCCAAGAGGACAATAAAGTATATCTCATCTCAGAAAAACACAGGGGAAGCCCAGGAAAACACAGATTTCTTGTCAGCATCAATCAGGCTTTTATTACTTTATTATTATTATTTATTATTAGTCTCAGTCACAGGAAATAGAAGTCGGTTATGAGCCTCCTGTTTTCCTCCCCTTCCACGATTACTACAAAACTACTTTGCCAGGGCACAGTTGCTGCATCCTGAGCTTAGCACCACCCAAGACCACCGTGATTGGTTTAAATAAATACAGACAAGCCACGGCGTTCTTCCCCTCTTCCAGAGTGGTGACAGGTTGATCCAAGAGCTAACGCAGATGAGCGAGACGAGGCTTTTATGAACACTGCCTCTTGGTTCCTTTTTTGGTAGAATGTATCAACACAGTATTGCCAAATATATCTGAGCAAAGCGTTTTCACATGGGATCGAGGCTGTTTAAACAGGGCAGGTTAAAGAAAAGGAAAAAGAAATGTGAAGGAAAAAAGTAGGGGAGTGCCGGCAATTTAGTCCAACAGCATAATCAGGCATAATTAGTATGTGTGCTGGCAATGGCCCCTCAGTTTAGCTCAGGAGAAGTGTGTCTACACAGGGACACAAAGCTTGCACATCCCGCCTCACTGCATTATTTAAAAAGCATTTCTTTTATGATTGAGTCATAGAAATGCTCACACGAGCTGCCGTTCATGCACGTCATCCTCTGTAATGATAGTCCTCGTTTCCCTGATAATTAAAGCTGCACCTGATTGATGTGTTCTCGTGTCTGTGTGTGGCCGGTCTGTCATCATCTGTTTACCATCACATATTCAGCCGACAAAACGTGTGCAACAAAAGGAAGAATGATGAAAAAAAACACTTCAAAGTGAGCCGTGCTGCGTTCCCTTTCATCGCCTCCCCATGGTTTTACTAATATATATGAAATTCTTAAGAGTAAAAAGAAGCTTTTTAAACCTGTTGATATCACTGGTAAAGAAAAGAAAAAGTCACATGTCTGCATTTATGTTGTAATAATATTCTGCCCGGCGACAAAGAGAACCTTTTGAAGGTGGATGCTGAATAAAAACAGATTGTTTCAGATGTTAAACTGAGCTCATCTGTGTCGGTCGGCCCCTTGTCTGCACAGCCTCTCCAGACTGAGCAAAACACTTCAGTCGCCATGGCAACCACTCTCTGGAAGACTCTTGAGACTCTTCAGGATTATTTACTAAAAATATCAACAATGTCTTTGCAGCCTTGTTGCTGCTTTTAGTGGTTCCAGCACTTCTTAATGTCAAAGATTTCAGCGAATAAATAAATACACATTTAAGCCTGTGCTCAGTGGTTACAAATACAAGAGTACATTTACTGACGTAGCCCATGTGAGTACAGTTTTGAGGCAGACTATTTATGCTTTCTTCACTTGCATTTTGCCTTTTCATGCTCCTTTACACTTTAACTCCTTTCAGCTTCAGTGGGAAATTGAAACTTATTCTTTCATTAAATTTATGTAATGCCGACTCACATTTCAAAGTGCTGGCTTACAAACACTTTGACATGTGAAGCAGAGGACCTGCACATCCACCCAAGTTTGGATGCAGGACTCAGTTACTTACTTACTTGTAATTACAATCGTGTGTGTGATTGCTACTTTTACCTGTGCAAACTGAAGCAGACTCCTCCCTCCACCAACGATTTTCCTTGCTTGTTTGTTTAATCCCAAATTACGAAACTGCTGATGCTGTTTCTTAAAGCCAGAATATCATTTTTACGGGTCTGCATACAACATTGGGACAAACAGAACTTTGTGGAATAGTTCTTGAAACAAGTCTTGAATACTTTTAGCTGAAACCAGCAGCTCTACGGGTGGCTCTGTCTTTGTGCGTGTGTGTGTGTGTGTGAAGGTGTGTGTTTGTGTTCATGTCAATTGGCTAAAAGGTTGCGTGGCAACAGGAGTGGCCTGTTGCAAAAAGGTGCTTAACTTCCAAATGGATTCACAGACTTGCACAGGTTTAGTGGAAAGGTCATTCATGAGCTAAAGGACGCCTGATTAACTGTTCAGACCAACTGGCAAAAAGGGGGCGTGGCAGTGGGAGTGGCCTGTAACAAAATGGCGCATAAGTTCTAAATGGATCCATTTGTAATTTCCAAATTTTCTAGAAACACACACACACACTTTCATTGATCACTGCTTGCCCCGCCCTTAAATTTAAGCCCCGCCCCCTTTCATAACACATCAACCATTTGTCGTAGACCGTAGACTCTAGTGGGAGGCATCATTGCAGACAGTAATTTTTTGTTTATGTTGCGTCTGTAATTTTATAATAACATGATGCCTCAGACGACTGTAACATTTTGAGCTGCTGGTCGCAGCTCTTGTAAATTCACACTTTTTAGTTTGTGCACTAGACGAGCAGGGGGAGCCAGCCCTGGTAGAAAGTTTGAGGGAGCAGGTGGCACCATTCATAGAGATGCATTACAGGTGAATATCTGATAAAAACTGGCAAAGGAAATGTCTACAGGATAAGAGTGAATCTGAGAGTCATTTCCACAGCTATCTCAGAACTCTCTTCATTTCTACTCTAAATTTCTATGCACAGTAATATACATAAAAAGGTAAAGATTCTTCATTGGTCACATATACAGCATATAGTGAAATTTGGTCTCTACATTTAACCCATCCCTGAAGAGCAGTGGGCAGCCACAGCATGGGACCCGGAGACCAAGTCCAGATTCCGAGCCAGGGCCCCTATCAAGGGTACTGAATGGAGATTGACCTGTATCCATGTACCCGGAGGAAACCCAGACGAATACAGGGAGAACACACAAACTCCACACAGGAAGGCTCTGCCCCAGGCGGACATCGAACCCAGAATCTTCTTGCTATGAGGCAACAGCGCTAGCCACTGAGCCACTGAGCCACCTGCAAACTGTCATCCATCTGTTTTCTCTCTGCTCTTTCAACAATATGGGAACAATAGTCCAAAATTATGTTAAAATGCTTTTTTTTTTTTTTTTAACTCAAAAAAAATAAGAAAAACATTCTTTGGGGATGGGGCGCCCCCTCCCTGCCCCCCTCACTTCTACAACTGTGGCTACGCCCCTGGCTGGAAGGTCACATATGGCCCTGTAGTTGTACTGTGATGACATATTATTACTGTGCAGGACGTCTATATGTGTATTTATTGAGGAAACTCTTGATCTGCCACAAAGTGCTCACTTTTCTCTGCATTGCAAAGCAAACAGATCCTGTAAAGCTTTTAAATAACCACCGTAAAGCCCACAAAAGCTGCTAAAAACATCAAGTATCCAGATAATAGAGCCAACACGGCTGCAAATAAGTGCCTACCATATTAGCAGCCGTGTTGTCTCTATTTTCTGGTTACTTTATGAAAAAGAGGCCTCCGGTCTCAGATTGTGGGGTGGAAAGATCAACATTAAGATGAAGCCTGAGCTGCAGCCCGACACAAGAGCTTTTCAGAATAAGGTCTTCTGTAAAAACACGTGTGACCTACACATATAAAACGACAGGATGAAGTTTCCTGAAACTCTTCACGGTAGAAGTCAAAAGGGGGGTCTTACCCGAACAGGCCTGCGTTTCTTCTTGGAGATGAAAAGTTTTCAAGTGAATCGTAAAAAAAAAAAAAATCAAAACATTCTCATTTCGTCATCACACGGATCATTTTCCGGCGGTAATGAAGGGAGATGTCTCCTGTGTTCCTCAGAAAGACGTGAAGTAAACATCAGCTGTCTCCTCCGGTTTTTTCACAACCTCTTTTTTTCCACATTTTTCCAAACAGTTTGGGATTTTAGTCCCCAAGCAACTATCCCATTGGATGACAGAAAAGAGATGGCGTCATTAGTCCGTGCTGTCATTGGCTGTGCTTCACGTCGGTCTCCGGTGTCCACGTGTGCACTTTCACCCCGCCTGCTCGCGCTTTGCACGGTCGCCTCGAGGAAACCGCTACTTTCCATCCGAGACAAGACCTCCAGCACGTAGACGGCGGAGCACAGGCAGCCCGCGGCCTCTCTCCAGGAGTAACACCGGAAACAGCTGATGTGAAAGAAAAGTGAAAGACGCGTCTCTCAGTCGTGAACATGGACTCAAAAGGAGGACTTCAAGCGTCAAGGAGTGTTCACAAGACAAAGAACTGGCAAAACAAACAAAACACATGATCGTTTTGTTCTTCTTAAAAACACCTATTTTAACATCTTACTGTAAGTTTTTTTCAGAATATCAGAAGTTTCTTTGTGGATGGAAACAGGAAGATGAACAGGCTCTTATAGTCAAAGATGGACAAAGGCCTGAAGGCACACCCGTCACCAAACAAAACGTGCCAAACATTTACATGCAACAAACAGTAATTTACTGCCAGATCATCCCAGATCATTTGTTTAAAGAGCAACCAGAAGCACAGTGATACATGTTTAAATTTATCTCTCCTGCATCTTTGCAGGCCTCACCTCCAGCCAAACAGAGAGAGAGAAGAGGAGTGTGACAGACGGTGGCTGCGGTCTGCAAGGATCGACTCTTCTTTAAAATCCTCAACTTGTACCTGCAGTTTTACAGCACATCCTCACAAAAACCCTGGAGTCTGTTTTCGCTCTAAGCATACCAGTCAACCAAGCATAACTTCCTGAGGAGGAAATGCTGAAAACAAAACAAAAAACAAACATTTTGATGTAATGTAGTCAAATGTAAAGGACAGGACAAACTGTAAATATTAAACAAGGAATTAGGAGGGACTAGACTGTTCATGTTAGAGTTTACAAAATGCACATTTATATTGTTTGAACACAGGTATAACTAAGAAGACTGATTAGGGTTGGGACAAAATATAAATACAGCAGTATGTTGTGGTCCTGACTCTGGAGAGACAATTATCAAAGCGTTGGCACCAAATATCAATATTTAAATTAAAACAACACATCACAGTAAACAAAATTTCCTGCCAATTTGATTCAGCAGCGTCACTACTTCATGTCTCCTCGTGGTGGCGCTATGACATGAGCGAGGGTAACGTGAACATAAATGAATTGTCAGAAGAAGAAGCTGACAGCAGGATAATGAAGTGAAGAGAATTTAAAG
>JAPQLA010000020.1:25444373-25455499 GCA_029822935.1 Naso vlamingii
CGGCTATTTATGCACTCGACTATGGCGGTTCACTCCACTCTTACCGGTCTCCACCCGTCACCTGAACGGGAGGGTACCGGGAGCTCTAAAAGGAGTGGATCCACTCAAGCATTTCTCACCTGACCTACCTAATGTGATTTGATTGGGTAAAACATTTAACATTTTCCACCTGACCCACACAGTGCAGTGGGATTGGTTTAAAAACACACACAGACACGCTGAAAGAGTAATCCCTATATCTCACCGCTGGACCGCTGAGGGGCGTGACAGAAAAGCTAGCAGCAACTGGAAGCTTTCTCAAAGAAGAAGAACAGCAACCAAACATGTTTGCAAATTTGGAATATAAGAGGTGCAAAAGCTTCTCAGTGTTTGAGCAGAGGAGGACTTTAACCACCTTATAACAGGGATGGTAAGTGATTAGATAGATAGATAGAACGTTTATTGATCCCTTTGGGCAGGTTCCCTCAGGGAAATTAAAATTCCAGCAGCGTTACACTACAGTAGAAAAGGACATAAATTGCACCCACCCAGTGTTAAAGTGAACAATAGCAAAATACTAAGAAGAAAAATTACAAAATAGAAAGCTGTAGATAAATAAAGTATTTAAATATTAGATAGTTTATGCATGGTGAGCTTATTATTGTGGAAAGCGCTGCTGTACTTGTGAGAAATGATGCTGCTGTTACACATCTCACCCATCAACAGGCCTCGATAGATTTGACAATGCCATCGTCCTAAAATCACACACTGGGGCAGAATCATGCTGGAATTTTATTTATTTATTTATAGTTATTTTTTATTGATTGATTGATTTTTTTATTTTTTTTTTTTTTTGATTCAGTGTTTAAAAAAAAGACTAGCTGGTGGTGGTGGTGTGCAGTCTGAGTAAACAGGGTTAGGCTTTTGTCTCTTTCCAGATGTCTCAACAGATATTGTTGATAAAAAGCCACACAAGTCGATACTTAATGCTCCACATTGCACCTAATACACTGTATGTGTGTAATGGCCTCAGAGCAGGTTAGAGTCTTCCTTTTCTTCTCACAGTTTGAAGCCAGAGAGCTCGCATGTTTGCAGAAAACGGCAGTTGTCTCTTTAGTTAATGTGTCGTAGATTCACAGCAATTTATGAGCCTTTTCAAATCTTTCCACCCTCATGTTTGACTAAAGGTCTTCTGCTCACGGAAGCTCTCTGTGTGATGGTGAAAGTTTGATTTCATTGATGCCAGCTGTAAATTGTCGGTGGTGTTCAGTTTGTTGTGTCTATCAGAAATATTCTGATTGCTCTCTCTTTGAGGCGGCAGTTTGTCAGGCATGTTTGAGTGGCTGTGTTCTTGTGTTGTGTGTTGTGTGTACACACATGCTACTCTATTTGAAAGATTATGTTTAGATGTTGGTCCACAGATGTCATTGGCACTTCATAGCCCCTTTTGCACATGAACTGCAGACAACATCCAAAGAATCTGATCAGGATAACGAGCCGACCTGTTCACATGTGCAGCAAACTTCAGGTGATTGTCCATGTGCGCCGTGTTCTCACATGTTGGAAGTAGTCCAAGTACTTTTGGCCAGAGGTGGCACCCACACCCATAATATAGCATGTGCACAAATGCACACTCACAGATGGGCAGGCACACATGACACAAGCGCAAGTCTGCACACACATGCTGACAGCTAAAAATTAAACACTGCACTGGAAATGTTAAAAAAAATACAGCGTGTCTGAATATGTGGAGGCCGCACACATCCAGCCGTCGTTCAGCGGCTCAGAGGAGCGAAGAACATCTGCTCTGTTACAGCCAGCAGCACAACCAATGCACCAAGTCTGTTCTGTTAGCTTTGTTAATGCGCAGCAGCTCTGTCAGGGTTTCTCGTCTTATTCCTTATTTGCTCAAACACAACCAGCTTCCACTTTCCCTCACAGTAATCTTTTTATTATGGATATGCAGCGTTTGTCTGGCAGGCCTGCGTTTGGATTCAGCCAGAGTCGAACCAGGATCTCCCCAGCATCCCGGGAACCGACATGCTTCACTTAGCTCTCTCTCACTCGCCTGTTTTACGCTCGTTAAAGTCTCTGCAGAGGGAGACGCACGGACAGAAAAGTGAGGAAAGAGATAAATGGGAGTGATGAGGCAACAACAAAAAATTTCCAGTTCTTAAACAGAAGCATCGATAATTACGTCCTCCATATGCCGACACCCTCTCTGGACAGTTATCTTCTCTGTTCACACATGAGACTCACCTGGACTGAGGACCAGAGGACTGCCAGGGTGAAATCCAGGTCCAATTATCCTGACATTCGTGTTCACACATGCAGCTCCCCCGGGTAAACTCTGGATACATTCAGAGTCACAGTGCATGAAAGGTGGGGCTAATGTCTCTTGGTCCACTTTCAAACATACAGATGTGTGTCTCTGTTGTACCTAAGCCGTCTCTGGTCTCTGGGTCAGGCCTCTGAACTGTTCGTTCCCCTTTCGTATTCAGCTGTGTTTGTGAGGATAACAAACCTGTAACTGTTCTTTCAGATGAAATGGACAGAGGTGGTTCAGGACTGCTCTCAGGCTGTGGAGCTGAATCCTCGCTATGTGAAGGCTCTGTTCAGGAGGGCTAAAGCTCTGGAAAAGCTAGACAACAAGAAAGAGTGCCTGGAGGGTGAGACACTCTGAAAATGTTCTTTTACAAGTTTAACTTAAAATAAGCGATTCCTACTTATATTTGATTTTGTTCCCTTTGCGTCCTCCAGACGTCACAGCGGTTTGTATTCTCGAGGCCTTCCAAAACCAACAGAGCATGCTGCTGGCAGACAAGGTGCTGAAACAGCTGGGAAAAGAGAAGGCCAAAGAGAAGTACAAGGTATTCATTCACTTTGAGACATGTTCGTCTTAACCATATCTCTTTGAATTGTTACAGTAAACTTTTTTTAAAATTCCTCTCCTGTAGAACCGTGAACCGATGATGCCCTCTCCTCAGTTCATCAAATCTTACTTTAGCTCATTCACTGATGACATCATCTCACAGCCCCTGATGAAGGGGGAGAAGAAAGACGAAGACAAGGACAAGGAGGGCGAGGCCGCCGAGGTCACTGGAAGGTCAGAGAATGTTTACTCAGCATAAACTTTATGGTCCTTAGGTTGTAGCGGGAGGGATGGAGGAGCTGGTAGCATAGAGGAAGATACTGGGAGGTTTTTCCGCAGGTGTGTGTGTGTGTGTGTGTGTGTGTGTCCCTGGTGTTAAAATGCTAAACTGAAATGAAAAAAAAGGTGTTCTAAAGGTGTTCTGAAGATCTTATGTGAAGACAAATTTTCCTAAAGTTGATGCTAGAGATCAGGGCACAGAATTGTCAAACCCCAAACGATGCATCCCATGTGGATGGTGAATTATTCACCAGATGTCATGGTAGTCTTCTTTAGATTGCCATAAAGTTCAGTTCTGTACCAGCAGACAAAGTGGGCCTGTGTAAGCTTCATTTGCTCAGTAAATTTGCACACACAAAGAATTTTCCCTTGTGCAAGAGAGAGAGAGAGAGAGAGAGAGAGGAAAAAAAGCAAACACTTTTGGAAAAGCGCGGCTCCTCTTACCTCACAACTCTGTAGTTTTCAAACTGTAAATGATCACCTGGTAGATTTAAACTTCTTATGTTTTTTATCACCTCTTTAGCTCTGGCTACCTGAAGGCAAAGCAGTACATGGAGGAGGAGAATTATGACAAAATCATCAGTGAATGCACCAAGGAGATCGAGTCAGGCGGTCGATACACAGCAGAGGCCCTCCTGCTGCGCGCCACATTCTACCTGCTGATCGGTAACGCCACTGCTGCTCAGCCCGATTTGGACAGAGTAATCAACATGCAGGACGCCAATGTGAAGGTACGTACTGTTTTATTTTTGGGGACCTGCTCGGGGCAATTGACTCCTGGGATAGTGGTTTAGTAAGACAGAGGGACACGTGTCTCTTTACTGTTGTCATGTTTTTCTAGCTACGAGCCAATGCTTTGATAAAGCGGGGAAGCATGTACATGCAGCAGCAGCAGCCTCTGCTCTCCACACAAGATTTCAACACAGCAGCTGAGATCGACTCAAGCAACCCTGATGTCTATCACCACAGGGGTCAGGTAGGAAAGTGGTGCAATCGGTTTCTCTAAGTTTTTTCACTGGTTTGCTGTCAGTTGTCACTGAATGTTTGAAATATCTTACTTTATGCCACAGTGCTCTATCTAAAGTCTGTACTTCCTCTCAGCTGAAAATCCTGCTGGACCAGGTGGACGAGGCGGTGGGAGACTTTGATGAGTGCATCCTGCTTAGACCTGACTCCGCCCTCGCACAGGCACAGAAGTGCTTCGCTCTTGTAAGTAATCAGCTCAGCATTTAAAAAACAAGCCATTATCAAACTCTTCTGTAGATAATAAGCTAATCTGTTTATCAGTCTTGCTATAGCAATAATGGATGCTACAACTCCAGATCAGCTGCTGAGTTTCCTTTGTTTTTTTTCTTGTCTTCTCCAGTACAGACAAGCATATACTGGAAACAACCCGTCACAAGTACAGACGGCCATGGACAGCTTTGAGGACGTTATCAGGAGGTTCCCCAAGTGTGCCGAGGGCTACGCTCTCTATGCTCAGGTACACGATCAAAAACTTGACTTTACGCGTCCACATCAACAGAGGCTGTAGTGCTCATTGCTTTGCCTGTTTTGAATATGTTTTCTTGAGACAGAAAACAGCAGCTTGTGTGCCTTGGTGATGTGCTTAACATGTACAACACCACTGTTTGTTTGTTCTTCAGGCTTTGACCGATCAGCAGCAGTTTGGAAAAGCAGACGAGATGTATGACAAGTGTATTGAACTGGAACCAGACAATGCTACCACATATGTCCACAAGGGGTAGGCATTGAGTTTCCTGTGTGCAGGTGTATTGTCAGGATAAGATGGGATTTGTGTGTGTAAATGAGCCAGCTAAATGTTGAATGTATTTCCAGTTTGTTACAGCTCCAATGGAAACAAGACCTCGACTTGGGCCTGGAGCTCATCAGTAAGGCCATTGAAATAGACAACAAATGTGACTTTGCCTATGAGACTATGGGAACCATTGAAGTTCAAAGGTGAGATCAACAGCTTAGTTTGCTCCACATATGAGAAGACTTCCCAAAGCACTTGAAATAACCAGAGAACTTTCCTTTCAGGGGCAACCTGGACAAGGCGATAGAAATGTTCAACAAGGCAATTAACCTGGCCAAGTCAGAGATGGAGATGGCTCATTTGTACTCACTATGTGACGCAGCATACGCCCAGACAGAAGTGGCGAGGAAGTATGGGCTGAAACCTCCGACACTGTAACTTCTCAGCCAACAGCTGACCAGTCTCTTTATTGCTCAACCCAGCTGTGTTTAAGTGCACCTGTCTGACTTAAAGGTGCTATACGCAACATTTTAGCACCAGTTAACCTTCATTTTCTCACTGTAGCTACATCTCCACTGATGGTACAGCTCAACTTGAATCCACTCGCTTTTGTGTTTGTATACCTGTAGGCAGGATTTTAGCTACTCGTCAAAGCAAAGCCACGCCCCCTTTCATTTGCCATCATTTGGGAAACAGCACGGCAGCCTAACTTTGGTTTTTGGAAGCTGTAGCTGTGATATCACAACAAAGTATAACCTGCGCTGTGCGTTTACAACTAAAGGTGACTGCTCCACTGCTTTTTTCTCCTTTGCATTCACCGTCACTCAGCAGCTGTCTCACTTGCTTAACCACACACTGTCTTTGCACAAAAGGAGCTTCGATGGGATGGTGTTTGTCACATTTTTGTATCTGTTCAGCTGCTCGTAGCTTGGCTGTTAAAAGATGCAGGGCTTTGGCATGATGTCTTGTGTCGCACAGCGTCTCACGGTCTGCAGTGTTTTCACGTCAGCTTGACTCAAATCTCTTGAAGCTTTGACCAAGTTGATTTGAAAGAAGCATAATAGAATAAGAGAAAAGAGAGACTCGAGCTGAGCTGAGCTGAGCTGATCTGAGCCAGCTGCACCATGTGGTGGACTAGTCTTATTTGAGTGAGGCTAAAAACATGTGGTCAAATCCCCTTCTGATACTATAACCTGCATCTTAAAGGATAACTTAACTTTTATGGACCTCAGACTCTGTTTGCAATGTTTTTCTCATGCACCTGGAACATACAGACAATAATTTCACTGATCGATTCAGTATTGGGATTTCTACAGAAATTTCCTGTGAGCTCTCGCTGTGCTGACATGGACGTACATTGGGCAATTGTAAACACGTTGGAAAAATGAGAAATGTATTTTTGAGAGACGGGGAAGCTCATGTTGTATTCCTAGTCTCTGTCTGCTCTCCTGGAATCTGTATCGCCTGCCATGACTTGGACATGAGCATTATCACCATGAGCAGACCAGGTCCACAGGAAACATCCTGCAAACAGGGTCTGATGCTGCATTCACATGGAATCAGGCCGACGGTAGGCGGCAAACTGGATGTCATTTAAGTGGATGAGAGCAGGATGATAAAATTTGATAACGCCGGCAGAGAATGCTGGTAAGGGTGCCAGCAGATGATGTTGCTGTCCAAAGTTGAAATATTTAAAATTTTTGCCATCTGGAATTTACATCAGGATGTTGCATTAATCCTCAGCTGCCTTACGCAAGGATAAAACATGTCCGATCTCGACAAAGAGAAGGTGATTAATTTGGTGCAATAATACTGGGAGCTGTATTTACCGCAGCCTGAAAACCTGCTGAGATGTCAAATGGAAAGCTGACACATGGAGGGCAATCAGCACAAACCTGATTTTCCTTCAGTGTAACTTTTATGTTAAGTCTTTAATAGAAAAATAAGAAAACGCTGCATTTTACAGCTATATGTATAACTAGAAAAGTTACACAAAAAAATAGTCACGAAATAATTTCATATATTTTATTCCATTCTTTGTAAACAATACGTCATCATGCGTGTTTCATTTTGCCCTCCTTCCGTTCCGTCGGACTGTTGGTTCACGAGGAGTCTCCTGCCGTCTGCCGTTTACCGTCTGCCTGATTCAATGTGAATGCAGCGTGAGTTCCAAAATACCAGACTTACACATTAATTGATGGGTCGCAACATAAAGTGTACAGGTTGTTAAGATCAGTCAACATTGATTCTGCTGCCATGCATCCGTGTTCCTCCACAGCACAGTTCAAAGTACACACCAACCCTGTACTTGTAGAACTAATTTGACATGGGATTATACTGTAATTGGTGCTAAAATGTTACATGCAGCATCTTTAACTTTAATTTGTAAAACAATGAGTACTGGATTCTAAAATAATAATAAAGGTAAAAGTAGGAGCCCTAAAAACTGCACTGTGTTTACACCTCAGCAGACGGGCTTGTTATCAGGAAGAAGGATTTCTCTTTACACGGCGAGGCTGTGATGTGTGCCGGTGGCCTCTGCTTGGTTTGACTGTTGGTCAGGGTCAGCAGTCGGGTGGGAGGTCTTAACCAACACGGCCCTTTAGCTGACATGTAATTTGTCCTTGTCCAATCTTTTTATTGGCCAGAATAAAAAACAGTGTCATGTAGAGAGACAAACGTGAATGGCTGCGTATACCTGTCTAAATGAATAGTAACTATTAAAATGAATGAGAACTGAAGTGTACACAGTCTGTTGAACAAATTACTGACCTTTGGGCTTTTTGTGTCACTTTTAAATCAACAGAAAATACTGTGAGAGCTTTATGTAGTTCTAATGGACTGTTCACTTGTTAATTTATGCTGTTAGAAAGTGGTTTTGTCCAGCTCCTCTTCTATGTAACATTACGAGTTCTGAATGCAAGATTAACAATATAGTGAAATGTGTCATGTCTGTGTTTGTAATGCTGGAATTGATCCCATGGACACGAGGCAGCAGAGAGGTTTAGCATCCAGAAGGTTTTTTTGTTTCTTTTTTCTTGTTTTAAATGGGATTGCCTGTTTTATTTTTTTTATATACTATGTGCAGCATGTTCACTTTATAAATAAATGTAAATGCGATGCTCGTGCTGTCTTGAACACTAGAAACCCCCCGAAAAAAGTGACTTTAAGCGAAACACGATTAGAAAAACTTAATCAACTTAACGTCTCTAGTTTTTTGAAAGTTCTTTTTTTTTTACTTAGTGTCAGAAGATGTCACAAGGATTTGATGTTCAGTGTTTTTTTTCCTAGCTCACTTTAATTGAGAATCATGATTTATTTTCTATTTTATGGTAAAATGTTTATTTTTCATGCAATTTTTGAATTCATCTTTTGACAGAGGAATCGAAAGGTCTTATTTTTTCTCCTCAGTGACATATTCACAACCCGAGCCTTATTGTTTCCAACCCACATGCAGCCCAGAGAATCTCCTGGTATGATTTGGTTCTCAAGTAGCATCCATGATTCGGACAGAAATAAAATTGGCCACTGCTGCTTAATGTCTGTATGTTTGGAACATTTTCAATTTTTAGAAAACTAAATTCAAATAGTGACATTTGATCATTGAACAGCAGTGATGGCTACTTTTTATTTTAATGTGTGTTTACACCAAGGAACCAACTCATGCACTGAAAGCTGCAGCTGGTGTGGAAGACTTCTCAACAAACAACCTTTCAGACAAGAGTTAACCTTTGAGAACATCTGCAAACATCCACTAAATTCTGGCTGTTTGATAGAAATTACACTGACATTCTTCATCAATAAAATGTACGGTGACCAAAGTGAAAGAGAAAATGAATCCTAATAAAGTTATAATTCCTGGACTGAATTTAACCTTTGCAAGTTTTCTTTAGTCTGTACAGCCCAACTTTCTGCAAAGCTTCGTCTTTGCCCTTTGCTCAAAGAAACTTTAAGGCTTAATGTTGTAGACTTCTATATGTCAGCAAGAAATCAAAAATAAAATTAAAATCATACATTAACCCAGTTAATTTGAACATTTCTAAGGGAGTCTTTACTGAGTAAGCCTATGTGCTTTAACTTTCAAATATCAAGAGAAAGAACCTAAACGTACCAGTGTGGCTGATATTTTACGTTTCCAGTTTAGTGTGCTGGCTGATTACTGTCATGGGACTCTGGAATAAAATGTGATCATCGTTAATGTCATTAGTAACGTTTGTGCTTCTATTACGATGAGTTACCTCGCAGTTCCAATATTTTAAGACGTAGCTAAACCAATATGTTTTGCATCTTGCCTTTGTCGGCATTTGCTCCCCCAAATCCTGATACGATATAATTAAAAAAACATAAAAAATGCAGCTGAACTACATCTGTGCAGGACGGGAGACTGTCTTCTGCTGATGACGCTGTACAGTACGGAGAGGAGCAGATTGGCTCAGTGAAAGGATGATTTTCACGCTGAAAGGCAACATATAGCATTTAGCTTTTTCCATCATGACATCCAGCAATATGTTTGTTTCATCATATTTGTCATTAAAAGCCTCAAAGTTGCATCAAAAACCTCATATTTGTTAGGTTTCTGGTGCGGTTGGTTGCGCTCATCTGCTCAGCCGCTGACAGCGTTGTGCGACACTTCGGCCGTGTTGACGGCATTTGACGTGTCTTCGTCAACACAACAATGGCGGATGCCGTGGCGGAAGCTCTTCAGAGCAGCTGGTGAGACAATTTGACATCGAACTTCTATCAGAAGACACGTTTTATCGATTGTCAGACAGTCGTGTGGGCTTCACATGACTGAATGTTAGGTGTAATGATGAAAGACGAGCTGCTGGTGTTAATCTGTTGAGCTGACGGTGGGATGCTAGCCTGAAACCTGCTCCATACCGTTAACGGTAACGTTATCGTTAACGTTACGGCTCGGCAGCTAGCCAGCCAGCGTTTACGTAATTAACGTTAACCAAGTTGGTTTTGACCAAAGCAGCGTAGTCGTTAGGGCACAACTTTCCAAACAGCTTTTGAGAAACATCGATTAGCTAGTTTGTACTTCATCACTTTCTTGTATTGACAAGTTTGAGGGCGAAGCTCGTTAGCCAGCATGCTAACAATAACTAGCTATGTAGCCGGTGTCCGTTAAGTTTCGCTTCCCTTTAAGCAGAACCTCGGCTTTAACGTTAAACCTTGTCCAGATTGTTGCTGTCATGTAAAATGCTAAGCGCGAATGTAATCATGTCCACCAAAATCAAATGACATTATTATAGCAAATTTTGAGTTGTTAGTCAAGAGTTGGACTTGTCAAGAACTAGCTAATGTTGGATGGAGAGCTCTGCGATTGGAGATAAAATGATGGAAAATCACCTGTTGCACGCTACTGGTGGTGTTTAACACATTTCGCTGCAAAATCATAAAGAGACAACCTGAAATGAGCAACTTGCAATCTCGTTAACCTGCTAATGTAGCTTTTATGATGTAGCTAATCTATGAATATCAGGTAGTAGTAATCACAAGGCTGATGACAAGTTACAACGGAACAAAGGTGATGATCTGCGTATTTTATCTGATCCAACACTGTAACCAGTGAAAAGTATTTACTTTACTGGGGAAGTGAATCATTTAGTAAATAAATCTTTGTTTATTTTAATTACTCAACTAAGTAACTATTTTTATTTAAGCACAGAAAATGTTATATCATGATAAAAAATATAGATTGATGTGATTAACAACTGACCATTACAATGAAATTTTATTAAATAACACATTTATGCATTTTCTGATATTTTCCATGATGATTCCATTAATTCATAGTTCCCACTATCTTCATAAGATATATTATCTTTGTATAGTTTAGTTGAACTGGTGCCTGTGCTTCCTCAGGGACCAGGATCTAGCCGAGGCTCTGGACTCTGGCGGCTCTGACATGGAGATGGAACGAAGCATCGTCCAGGAACATTCAGCTCAACACAGGGCCAAGATGTGGAAGGTGAGAGACTGACGGGAGTCAGTATGCACATGCCGAAATGAGTGATGTCCCGATCTTCTCATGTGATCAGAAATCAGGGTCGATCACATGATTTTCAACCGATAGGGATCGGGTGGAAATGATCGGATGTTTTTAAATGTAATGCTTTGCCGTAAATATGACACAGTTTACAGCAGGTGGGGAGTCGGCCTAACGCTCAGTTAACGTTAGTAGTAGTGAGCTGGTCGCCAGCAGGCTAACACAGAGCAAACGTGAAGCTGGCG
>JAPQLA010000020.1:25486884-25497740 GCA_029822935.1 Naso vlamingii
ACACAAAAGGCCATACTGCATGAGAAATATATACACACATGAATCACAACACTTGATTATACAAATTGGCTCCAACAATAAGTGTCTTTTTTTTTACCTGGTTCCTGTGTGCTGCGTTTATGAGGTTAAATCTGAACTTGGTTTATTCTGTAGAAGAACTAAAAATCAAAGTATGTTGTGTTTCCTTTCAGCTATCAGCTCACAGAGTCCCACGCTCTGCCCGTTTCTGCCTTAGAGGGACGAGGCCTTGATGAGCTGAAGAGAGCAGTGGAGGAGGAGATCGTGACCTCGACAGGAAAACACATCTTGGACCTAAACGTCGACCTCAGCACGCCTCAGTTAAGGTAAGAGCTGCTTCTCTTCGCTGTGTTTTCAAGTGTAAAAGAAGAGAACATCCACAATAAATGTGCATTTTCATTCACAGTTGGCTGTACAAGGAAGCCGCCGTACAGGACGTGCAGGTCAACGCAGATGAAGGCTCGGCTGTCGTCAAGGTCATCATCAGTGCCGCCGCTTACGGGCGCTACAAGAAACTGTTCACAGGCAGATGAAAGTATGAAGAGAGCGATTCTTCAAAGACATGACTTCTCCATGCAGGCTGCAAAATGTGCCGCAGACTTCTTTTTAAAAAAAGACTACAGTAAATTCAAATATTTGAAACAGAATTCTGTGAAAGAGTGATGTACAAGCTTGTAAACATTTAGAAATATATTGTAAACTGCACATTTGAGCTGTAGGTCCACTTTATTTTATTGGTGAAAAATAAAGAAAAAATCAGATTTCAGATAACAGCAGACATTTCTTTCAGTCAGAACCCGTAATGTTAACAAAATGCAAAGAAAATGACAGAAAAACAGGAAAGAGGAAATGGGGTATTCAGGATCGGTTCCTGTGGATTAAAATCTCAGCTAATAATGTTTTTTTTTATCTGATGGAATTTTTCTGTAGAAGTTTTTGGTTCAGAGTGATGACCAGCAGGCAGAGAGGAGGTGGACCCACAGAGTCCACCAGTAGGGGATGGTGGGCCACAGCTCCCGATGTCTCACTGCAGTCTGAGAGTCATAGGACAGGACGACCTGGTAACCAGACGCCCACAGACTGCGCAGGGTCAGGACGGGTTCCTGTGGAGGACATGTGAGCTTGTGTCGTCACTGTGCTGTTTGGACTGTAGACATCAGCTACACAAGCAGAAAACAAACCTTGCGGGGGCAGAGCTTTGAGCCAAACAGCTTCTCTAGGGAGGAGATAAAGGCCTGATGCAGTTTGTCATCAATTCCTTCAAAATGGCCGCAGGCGAGGAGAACAATCTCCTTCGGGTGAGACTCCAGCCAGGTGGCAACAGACACCAGTGTTTCCTGCACAGGAAAGACATTTACAAGAAAAGCCCAAAGTGGAGCAAGCAATTTATTTGTCCCAAAAACATTTTTTGCCTATATATATGAATTTCAAGCAGTTTCTCCACATTATATCCTAAATTTGAATATGGAATTGAATTCCCCATACATGAGAACCTTAATAAACTCGTATCACTCAGGTTTTTATCTTGTTTAGGTCAAAAGATAAGGCCTTAATTAGATTTTGGCGAGGAGATGGCGGCCATATTGGATTTCTCAATTTTGAGGCATTATGGGACATTTTTGAGCTGGGCATACAGCAGATTTGGATTCAGCACCCTTGAATACTCCTAAAAATGCTGCATGCCCAAAATTGGCACAAAATGCCTTTGGGACCTCAAATAAGCACATTTTCTGAAATTCTGCCTGGTCTATTTCACATTTTGTCCAGTTTTGAACATTTTGTACATCATCTCAAATATTTTTAACAATGTTGAAACTCAGAGAAATCCATAATTTTGTTGAAACTCTGTCATCAGCCGCTCACCTTTGGGGTGAGACTACGTCAGCCTGTGTGTGTTGTCGTCAGCTGATGGAGAGACCTCTAGTGGCAGAAACGACACTGCGTGTTAGATTTTGCCCTTGAAGCCCCGCCCCCACTGTATTATAACTAAACCAAAAATTTATGGGCCTACTGAAAATGACTTTTTTCTCTCTCTCCCTCTAAAAAGCTTTGTATATTTATTATTTTAAAAAAAAATACTCATCTAGGTTTATACATAAGTGCTGCCAAAATATCCTTGAAATAAAAATACAAACTAATTAAAAATACAAAACTCGGTTTTAAATTCGCTCCACCCTGTCTCATCATTGGTTGGTCTATTTTATGTTTGTCCAACAGAGTTTTCTGTCCTTTCTTCATCCATGAGGCTGCATTTCTCCCAAAACATTTGTTATTACTCAGACCCAGCTTTGCAGTGAAAACTCAGTGTCCTCAAAATGGTGAGACGGTGAGTGTACAAACACCACCGCGGTACCTTCTCCGTCCGCTAGGGGTCCTCACATCACTGACACGGGCACAGGCCACCGCCTACCTGCGCTGTAGCCCATCTGAAGATGACAGGTCGCGCACAGGTTTCAACACAAACTACAACTTTAAAGTGTCTCGCACCAACTTCGCACCGGACAAAACTCCAGAAGAAGACTAGCAAAGTTCAAATGACATGAAAGTTTACTGCAGAAGAAGAAGAAGAGCAAATGTTCCCACTAACAAAAGAGGCTCGAATAATGAATGACTGACTGCCGCGTTTAGGAGACGGTGGAGGAGGAGGAGGAGGAAAGGTCTGAGGTTACCAGGTGTGGCCAGGTGAGTCAGCGGAACGTCCCACAGCTCCTCAGGTAACGCTGCCATCCAGTCCCGACAGGTGAGATCATGTCAGGCACAGACCTGCAGGAGACTCACTGAAACCGGATCCGACGAACGAGACTCGTCATCACATGATCCATCCGGTCTCCCAATTCCTTTAAATGAGGAGGAGGAGGAGGAAGAAGATCACACTGCAGAGTTCCTCGTTCTTGTCTGGTGCTGCTGTTGAGTGACAGGTAGGCCATGTCACAGGTGGAAACGCTCAGGTAATGTTTAAATTCAGCGTTTGTGTCACTCTGCGTGGAAATGAAGACACTTGTTTTTCTGTTCATATTTGCTCTCACCTCTACAGGTAAACAACAGTCACGTGACTCTCAGGCATTATGGGATGGAACCATATGGCGGCCAGTTTTTCAAACGTGTTGTTGCCTGTTTGGAAACTATGAAAGGTGCTTATGTTGTTTTTAGACTTTCTTCTTTACTACCAAGACTGGCTTTGTTCAAAGTGGTGTTTTGCAGATGATGATGATGATGATGATGATGATGATTGCTCTATATCATGCCTCCTGCTTCATTGCCATGACATTTGAAAGGGGGCGGAGCAAACATGAATTCTTCAGTAACATGGATACAAAGAGCAGTTCAGACTGTGAATCAGGCTGATTTCTGTGTAAAGCCACATTTTGTTCATATTTGAATGCATGACACGTTATGTGATGAAAACGGTCAAATATTTTCTCATAACACATTCAAAGCCAAAAGGAAAAAAGAAAATAATATAAACGCATGTGTTCTCTTTTAACTGGTTTTTTTTTTACTGTGTTGCAAATTAAATGTAGCCTAACTTGCTTTTGGTGTATATTTTGTCAACTTTTTAAACCATGATATTTGCTGCGGCTCAGCTGCAGCTGCATGTGCTTTATTGTGTGAAAATTCAAACCAGCAAATGAGTCGTGAAACTGAGTTCATGTCAAGAATAAAACAAGGAAGCATCGTGTGCATTCGGACCTGCATGTTGGTTCTTACCTGGAGCCGACTGCATGTTGACTGAGGGAAACATGAGGAGAATGAAGCATTTATCGTTTTGGTGGTGAATTCAAATGATTCATAACTTCTGTTCATGCATTCCTAAATAACTTGTGGTGAGACAACAGTTTTTGTCTTTGCACACACACTGAGCTCCAGTTACTCTGAGACTCAAACCTTATTCATTTTTAGTGTGACCTTCAAAAGTAAATGATTTATAGCCAAAACAGAAAGTGTGCATTTGAAAGTGATTAGAAACAGGTGTTTTATTTATTGTCATTCTATTTAGAATAATTTAATGCTAGTGCAAAAAACCGGTCAAACCGACAGATGCTGGCTGTTGGAGCTCTGAGTGGCCAGACTCCCAGCAGGGCTGGTGTTTATTTATTTATTCTTTCATTTGTATTCTACAAAAGCCAAGAGTGGCCATGGTTGCTTTTTTCCCTGTTATCTTAAGATCACAAAATAATCACTTCGTTATGTCAGGACAACCAGGCTCGTTTTCCAGTGAGTATGGGACAATTTATCCGGTGAGCCCTCATCACGAGACGGAAGGCAAGTGTGTGGTTCATGATCACACAGATTAGGTCCTTCATGATCTCTGCCGCTGTCGGGAAGGATTCATGACTGAACAGGAAATGAAGGTAAATGTGCCGTTTTGTGTCCTGCAGTCAGAGCAGACAGCTACCATGTGAGGATCATCAGGAAAACATCATGTTTGTGAAAATCAAAAATGTTGACCAACTCCCACCTCTGCATCAGCCTGCAGCTGCTCAAATAAAGCCGTTATAATTAGAGTGGCAGAGACAAAGACAATATGAAGGCCGTGAGGTTTACCGTCTCACTGTGACCTCCACAGCATCTCCACAGAGACTCTTTACAGCTCCACACCTGATCTCTGACAAACATTAAGAGGAAACAACCCCTTATTTTGAAAACTGACTTTGTCTTCCTGTTACCACAGGAAGACAAGCATTTGTTATCCTGTGATGAGATGATTGTTTTGTGACTGTGAGATTACAGAATGAAAAAAGATAGTTGTGACTGTGGCCGCTCTTGGCTGCTGCAGTATTCATGACACTGTTGACACATCATTAAATTAAAAAGGTCCTCTTAAAATGAACAAGATCACAAAACAGTAGCCTAATATTAAATTCATATCTTTATTCATTTTTAAAATTCAAATAATAATTTCAACAAAGAATTCAACAGAACTGTGAATTGGCACATTTTTTATCTTTTTAGTTTTAAAGTGCAAACTTAACTAATCAAATTGAACTGTTTGTTTTTGTTTAATTGAGCAGCAGAATTTGATTTCACATATTAAAAGTCTGGTGTGGTCCCACACACTCTTGTCTCAATACCAAATGCATAATTTAACAACCATCAGTAGGAACTTTGCTCATAATGTCAAAAGATTTGCACTCCAGGCTAACAGCAGGAGCCACGATGTGAGTGTAAGCATTTTTTCTCACCTTATAATTTACAAGTTTTCACTTTGAACTCATCTGAATGAAAGAGCTTTACATGAATCATGTGCCTGTTTTTCACGTTGGCCACATACAGCAGAGTTTCAGACAGATGACGTAATACAAACTATTGTGAGCGAAGGCAAAGCATTGAAAAGGAGCACACACAAAAGCTTTCCCCCCCCTCTGTGGCCCTGCGGGGACTGAAAGCAGCACAGACACAGCTGCTTCTTGTGCTTCTGTCTGTAATGACAGACGGAGAGCTGCTGCAGCACAGGCATCTTGGAAGGAAACATTTTAGGAGCTCATCTTTGTCCCCAGGATCCCATGATCCACAGGTGAACATGTCATATGGACAATCTTTTGCTAACACACACTGACCCTTTGAATGAGATCAGATCAGCCTAACTTCCAAACATCGGTGACATGGGACCCTCTGTCACGCCCACATTAGTGCCATATGAATCCCAGGAACATGGATATGACTCCGACACTGTAAAACTGATTAACATGTCTGAATAATCAGTGCATGAAAGTGTGCTGATCTATGTCTAAACGTTCCTGTTTCTTGTAAAAGCTCATCTCCACAGGCACAGCGGTGCAGCATTTTCTTAAACAAGGCCGAACCTGTTGGCTAAAGTATATTATCAGTGAAACAGTCACAGTCATGCAGGGTTTCATGCATTTTGCATAAGTTTCATGTCTTCTCTATATCCTCTAGGAGTAAATACATGTCTTCTGGGTGATACAAGTTAACTACTTCTTGAACTTGCTGCCCACATCTCGTAATTTTAAAATCTTGTTGCCTACATTACAGTCGTATGTGCTCATTGATTATACCGTTTGTGCTTGGTAATCTAAAATGCATTACATTAAGGTGAGATTATCTGCATCATTATTGCTTTGGTCATCGTAACATGACACTGGCCACATTGCTGACGAGTGAAAACAGTGCATAAATAGTGAGCTGAATGTAAACAAGTGCAGGTCAAAGTATCAAAATGTCTGTTTTCAAGCAGCTTAAAGACTGAAATGTACATTTTACTGCCACCAGTAAGTGCAACAAAGCTATATGTAACATTATAGCAACAATTACGGGAAAATTCTCAGGATTTTGTTCGAGTGTGGCTGAAAAATTTGGTCAAATCTGCTACAAATCTTTGGACCCGCTCTTAATTGTTTAGTAACAATAATTACGATAAAAAAAGTCAAGTGTTTATAATTTGTGGTTCCTGTATGATCTAGGGGTTAAGGTTGCTTATCTTCATCCAGGTGGCACAAGTTTAACTTTGTTGTGGAAAAAGGTTTTTTTTTATTAATGTTTGCAGTACACTCTTGTACTTCCACAGAATGTTTGACGGCTATTTGAAACGGCATTTCAAGAGTATATAACTTCCGTATCGTGACACCTTTCCTGAAGAAACAGGATAAACAGGCGGGATGAAACGCTGGAATGAATTTGATTGGACCGCTGAAAAGTGGGACGTATCATAACAAACATGGAGGATTTCTGTGACAGAGGCTAACGTTAGCCTGACTTTAGCCTCTACATTACAGGGGCGCCAACTCTCACACATTCGTCCCTTTTCACACATTCAGGCCGTACCCTCTATTTCTCAAGCCGCCAAGTCCAAAACATGAAAAAATAAATAACTTAGGGACTGGTGAACAGCAGGACAGGGCTGGGTCAGTTTTTTCAGAATAAAAGCCCTGAAGGCAGCGCTGCCTGACACAGCTTTTATTTTGAAAGTACAATGCTGAGCTGCAGGAGAAGATGACCTGACATCGCTGAATTCTAGGAACTTTAAGACAGGTGCAGGTCAACTATTTGTCAAAATTGTTCTGGGCAAGATGATGAAAGTCTTTTTTTTTTTTTTAACAGGGAGAAAATGTGATTTCATTATGTTACAAAATTACAAAGAAACTGACTTTTTAAATATTTTCTTTGTCTCAGAAAGTTAAATAAGTGAAATATAGGACCAGAGATGTGATCTAAAATGATTAAAAAGACATTTTTCATTTGAGGTGGACTTTCAAATAGACACCAACTCTGAAAATACAGCACACAGTACTGATCTGACCTGTGTGGAGGAACTGTACTGTCACTGAGGCTAAAATGTTACATATAGCACCTTAAATATGTAGATAAATAATTCAAGTACTTAAGTATTTTTCTTTCACTCTTGACAAAACAAGCTCACGTGTATTTCATGCTGAGATTCACATTTGTAGTAAAATAATAATGCAAACTGGTGAAAAGTCACGAGGACCATTTCAGTAGTTTCTCATTCAGTGCAACGACGGTTGGAACAAAGTGGCTCTCTGTGATAAAATCCCCAGCAATGATGTTGAGAGAGCCGACTTTGGCGCCGGGAGTCTGCTCCTTCACCCAGCTGAGCAGGGTGGGATACGTGGACGTCACCAGGTCCTTCAGGGACTCTGTCGGGTGTGTGCAGATGTATTTCAAGTCCTCCGTCAGATTAATTCCTGTGACGAAGAAACCTCCTGAAACACAAAATACAAACGCAGCGTAAGTCTCCAATGTTATTGCCAGTTTGCATTTTGTGATAAAATCCAGCAGCAGATTACCTGGTCGGCCATGTTGTTTCCTGTGTTCGAATGCCTCAATAAGAGCCTCGGCTTTGCATTTGTTGGCCCACCAGTAAGGAATGTGTGGCCACAGGTCGATGTGACTGCTGGCCATGTTGTGTTCGTAGGACACAATCACAGAGCAGCCCAAAGCCCACAGGTTCCGAAGAGTTAACACTTCCTGAAACCACCAGAACAACAAGCTTAGTTTCCTTTCATGTCTTAGAGGACACAGCCGGCGTTATTTTTATTTTTCTTACTATCAAAGAAACAGAATGAGGAAAACCAGCATTACTTTTGATGTGTGAAACATTTACTTTGTGAGCACAGACACTGAGTGTGAGTGCAGTCAAAAAACTGGAACAGAATCCAGAAGTTCTGGTGTTTCTTCATTTCTGTCTACTTTGCCTTAAACACCCAGTCAGATCCAAGCTCATTCGTTCCCACTGATAATTCATATTTGTGCAAAACGTGTCACAAATGAAAAAAGTTAACAGCTGGGCTCGGTAGGTTTTACAAAACAGTACTCACACAGGAGTAATAAGTGTGTTAGCTGCAGATTAACACACGTTTGGTGCTCAGCAGTGAGTATTTACAGCAGCAGGATGCAGGAGGGACCCGTTTGTAGGATCAGTTCATGTTTGGTTTTGGTCTGTTCATCAGATTCATTGATAATCAAAAAACATGTAGCTATCAGCCAGCCTTGTTCCTCCAGTCTTTATTCAAACTGGAGTTGTGGTTACCGTCTTGGGGCAGAGTCTGGAGGTGAATGTGTTGCGTATGGTTGTGAGCAGCAGCGTGTGGAGCTCCTGGCTCAGGCAGAGGAAGTGGCTGAAGGAGAGGATGACCACCTCTTTGGGGTGAGCGTCCAGCCATTCTCTAATCTCCGTCAGAACAGTCTGCCAGGAGAACACAAATTACCATTTAGTCTGCTTAAATGCAAATTCACAGACTATCTAAAAGCTAACGGCTCATGAGAAACTTGTAATATTGCCATGTTCATTATCTGCTACGCCGTCATATTTGGATTTATAAAATGAGGTTCAAGTCTGCAACAACCTGCTTGCACACTTCTGACTAGATGACACTTTCTCTCTGTTGGAGCGGAGGTAAAGTGGGTCCTGATTTATGAAACAAGCTGCCTGAAAGAGTTTTAATCATTTTCTGCAGCCGACATGCTGAGAATCATAAAAATACCATGAAAATGCTTGCTGGTTGATTTAGTCCCGATGGGTCACATATTTCATAAAGAACAGCTGAAGGTCGATGAATAACTTTGCTATGCAGGGATGGCAAACTCTCTTGCAGTTAAACCTGAAAATGCTGCTTCTCTTGTTTCCTGTCGTCTTTTCTGCCAATGTGATGAAAAAAGATCCCGTCATTATGATGAGAAACTTTCTCAACAAAATAAGCATCACAATCACAAAATGAGAATTACAAAATGGTATCTCAAAATAATGTGCTACTCTTGTAAAATAAGAATTAACTTCCTCTAAATAATGACTATTCACAAAATTTATTTTCTGTATCTCAAAACTATGACTTAGTAGGGGCGCCCGGTGGCTCAGGTGGTAGAGCAGATGCCTCACATACAGAGGCTGTGTCCTCGCCACAGCCACCACAGGTTCGATTCCACCTGTGGCCCTTTGCTGCAGGTCATTCCCCCTCTCTCTCCTGTTTCCTGTCCACTCTTCAGCTGTCCTATCTAAGAAATAAAAGGCAGAAAAAGCCCCCCCAAAATAAAACAAAACAAAACAAAACAAAAAAACCAACTATGACTTAGTAGCTCAACATAATAAGAACCTCATCAAAATATTGACATCCCATAATAACCTTTCAGCATTTTGTAAATCAGCTGGTCTAAAAGAACTCCAGACTTCTGCTCCTCTCATTGGCTCATGGGACTTTCGGCCAATCACAGGTTATTTTAATAAGCGCGCGTTCCTATTGGCTGCTCAATGCTTCGCTTGTTATTGACAGCTGACATCGCTACGAGCTGATTGGCTGTTGAATCAAGTGAGGTGCCTCACGTTCTAAGCCCGGAACGGTTTGCTCGGTGCTCTGCTGTCCGTCCACACCTGCCAGCTGCGTTCGGGCTGCGTTTCAGAGCACAGCACAGCCGGAGTCACAAGACTACAGGATTTGCGTTCATTCCAGAATCACGTGCCACCGCGGCCTCTGAAAACTTCTGATCTGATGACTTCAGGCCTGACTCTGCACATAATGACGGTTTGTTTATGAAGTTAAGTGAAATATGATCAGGCTTCAACACCGAGTGTTTTATTCTGAAATTAACCGGATGGTTTAATGTGGTATCTGTGTCTGATTTCCTGTCTGGCTCAGTCTGCTCTGTGCTGAATTGCTGCATTGTGCGCCATCATCCCACATTTGTTAAGGATAGGAGAGAGGAGAGGACGCTGGCGTCTGTTTGTTCGCCGCTTCTCCGTCTCTGAGTTTTAAATCTAAGTTTTTTTGTTTGTTTGTTTGTTTGTTTCTCATCTTGTTGATGTTTACCTTGTTTCCTGTTTTCTTTACTTGTTTTTACCTGTAGCACCTTGAGATTCTCGAATGAAAAGTGCTTTACAAATAAAATCTATTATTATTATTATTATTATTATTATTATTATTATTATTATAATTAATACCTAGCTGCAGCCACCCACTACAAACACGCCCCCCGAATCCGCTCGTAAACACGCCCCGTCCAAACCACGCCCCTTTGCTACAGTGGCTCGCTCGCAAATGGCTGCCATTCGTTTCATTCGCAATGAAAAGTTCAGTATTTAAAGATAGTTTCGGCATTAAAGTGGGTTTTGATAACATTTCTAGCGAGATATAGGTGTTTTTTTAATCATTATATTTCTTCAGTTAATGTATATAACGTCTCGTTTGTTAGTTACGAAGATATTTTCTAGAGTTCTACTGTTACTATGGTTACCATCAACGCTGCTATCGTTGTCTGGCCATACACGCTTGTATGAAGGCGCACTGCCAACAGGTAAGACGATGCCACATGGCTAATGGCTATTTTAAAATTTTATTATTGGCTTTTGTTTGAAATATTTTAGGCTG
>JAPQLA010000020.1:25502965-25517995 GCA_029822935.1 Naso vlamingii
AGTGGACAGGAAACAGGGGAGAGAGAGAGAGAGGGGGAATGACATGCAGCAAAGGGCCGCGGGTGGAATCGAACCTGGATCCGCTGCGGCGAGGACACAGCCTCTGTATATAGGGCGCCTGCTCTACCAACTGCGCCACCAGGCACCCCAAGTTGTGCACAGTTAAGCACAATACTCACACTTTGCAATTAATCTTTGCTGACCAATTAACAGAATCCTCCATGGCAATATGTATATTGTGTAAATTATTATAATGATGAAGAAGTGAAAGAGAAATGAATGTTTCATGTCATCATGAAGTTTCAGAGGTACACCACCCCTCTGCTTTGAACACCACTCTTCTTCTTTGTGAGTTACAAATGAGGCATCTGAATAAAGTTCATCTGCTTTCATTTGGTTCTGTGTTGTCCTTTAACACAGATTGAGGGTCTATCAAGCTTTTTAAGTCATAAAAGAAGTGTTCCTTACATTTTAAACTGTCAATTTAACTGAATAAGGGACCAAAAAGTACTGATAGTGGGCACCAAACTCTTGGTCAAATGATTTATTCTTTGATCAGATGATTTATTATCAAAAAAGGGACACAAGTAACAGAAGAGACTGTAATATGTCACGTTCCAAAGGTCATTTTCAGTTAAAAGTCTGTAATAACCAAGGCTTTTGATCATGTGATGATCTGTTACATTTCTGTCCTCAGTCTTTGCTTTGATGCATCCACTTCTAAACACATTACTTGGGGATACATGAGGTCATGTCAGGAAGCTTTCTTACACTCTTCCCTTTCCAGACAAGAACTTGAAAGCTTTTGATGATCCTTTAATCTAACCACCACAGAAGGTAACAACAGCATGAAACTGCATTCTGACACAAAAGGCATTTGTGTTCATCAAAATTACTCCACTACTCAACGAATATCACAAGGTCACCAAGTCGGTTTATTACCTGTGAGAAAACAGGTCGACTGCAACAGTGCGCAGGAAACAGGTGCACATACAAGAATTCCCTCCAAAAGTCCCTCCAGCATGTTGATTTTAATGTGTTGATTCTGTTTCTGAAGCATCATTGAAGTGGAATGTTTGTGTGATTCAGTTTAACATTATTTACATTCCAATCTGAACATTTTATGTACAGCAGTTTTCATCAAAGGCAGACTGAACCAGTGTGGCTCTTTGCAGGAGTGTTTCATACAAAGTTGAGTACAAAATGTAACGCTGGCCACAATGAAAGGCAAAAATGATACTCAGAAGACAGATTCGTTCCTCTTCAACCCACACTTACACAAGGCTTCGTTTTGGTAAAATCCACCCGCAGATGTTCTTGTTGTTCTTCACACATCTTCAGCTTCACGTCTGCAGCACCATGAACTAGGTCTGGTTCTGGCCCCTGATGGAGACGTGTTCACAGAGACGGCCTGGCATTTGGGAGGACAGTCAGGAGAGAGCAGCAGCAGTGAGCAGAGTGAACAAACAGCTGTCACCTTTGCACAGGGTGTCTGGATCCCAGCGGCTGTTTCCCACGACTGACCCCTTTCCTCCGAGCGTCTGGCTGTGGCAGCCCCACCTGCTGCCTGTGCCTCCCTTTGGCCTCTGGCTCTGAGTCACTGAGCTCCAGATCGGGACAGTATCCATCACTGTCCTGGTATGATTTCACGCTTTTGGCTTTGTGTTCGGACACAGGTTTAGCCCACAGTGTCTCCTTGGCTGAGCCCTTGCGGGAAAGTTTGTCAGAGGCCCGCATGTCCTTTGTGGTCCGTACTAAGTTAATGGTTGCCTGTTTGAAGGACCTGCCAAAGTGCTCCATGGCAGACTTGCGGAAGCTGCTCTTGTCCAAAGTCTGATTTGAAGCATCCTGGTCACCGGGTGTTTGGCAACAACTGTCCCTCTGAGCCACTAACTTCTCATGGACACCGTTCGCTTTAGCTATGCATGCTCTGTCTTGGTCCAGTTTGCTGTGACTGTTGGAGGACTGGCCATGGAGCGCAGCGTGCAGGGCTAAAGGTTTGCCAGTGGGTTTGACAGACAGTGCCGTGCTGCTCAAGGACAACAGCCGTCCGTTAGAGCGCTCATCTGTCCGACCTCGTCCATGCAGCTGCGGCTTTCCCTGACCCAGCCCTTCACCTGCATGTTCACTAACATTAACGCTATTGTCCGGGCAGAGAGGCCCATTACCTGACTTGGAACCAGAAGTTCCATTTCCAAGACTTGAGGATTTGGGCATTTTCAGCTTCAGTGTGATCCTGGGAGGAGGACGAAACAGCAAGCTCTCCGTTGGGTATGAGGGAGGAAGACCTGGTGACGAAAGAAAGATGGTCATGATTCGAATGTCACAACTAAATATCAGAATAAAGAAAATTATTGGAATCAACTTTTTTTATTCTGCAGCTTGTCCTTGTGGTGACACAATGGCTGCGCTGAAGGGTGACAGAAGGCTCACCAGCAGAGAGCTCCTGGTTCACGAGCTTCACGTGCAAGTTGAACATCTGCTCCTGGGCTTTACTCTGCAGCAGCTTCAGCTTCTCCCGCCGACTCACCATGTAGCACAAATTCCTCACCTGCACAATGAGGGAAATGACAAAGACAAGTCAAACACTGTTGATTGAAAACAAAGACATCACTGCAAGTCTGTGAAGCTTCTTCCTGCTCTCTCTGCCTTTAAAGAAGACAGTGACTGTGTTAACATGGACTGGAATATCCCGATGGGACCGGTCTCAGATTTGATCATATTCAGGATATCTTGTGTTACATGCACACAGAGAAACCTGGTTATTCTTATCCTCCTATACATGAGAAATACTAGAACCCCACTTTCCAATTACTGCGACTTACGTATGCAGGCGCCTGTGACATTTATTGTTTACAACACCAACTGCAACAATTTTGAAATCTGGGAAAAATGAGACCGCTGTGGCAGACGAAGTACCATGAAATGCCAATATCGCACTGTTGGTATGGCTTGTCCACCTTCTTTCACAGATGCTCTTATTACCGCCGCAAGGTTTTTATCTTCTGGTATATCACTAGGCTGAGGCTGCACCTGTGCAGGTAATCGACGGCTGTCAGAGACCACCGAAAGGCATTTTCACGCCACAGTATCCTGTTTTCTTTTGGAGTATTCCAGGTAGCAAAATCTGGTTTCTCAAAACCAGGATATGATGTTTACATGCACAAGCACAAAAACAGGAAACATGCCAGTGAGTATCGTGCTACAGCTAGCTTGATTTCCAAATGTTGCCTACCCCAGCCTTAAGGGTTTCTATATGTGTGGTGGTGACTGTGTCTGCAGAGCTCCGCCCCCTGCCTGGATTCTGATGTTTTGGTTTAGTCGGGACGTTTCTGGGGGCGGAGTGGGTGTGTCTCCTCCAGCCAATGAGGGCGCGCAGGTGAGGCTGAGTGTGAATAAAACACGATGACTGGACGCCCTTCAGACTGCAGAAAATGGTGGATGTGGACATAGCGGCGAAGAAAAGGAAATATAGGCCTAGTGAGACGAAACATCAAGCGAATAAAGCTCGTTCCAGAATGAGAGAGAAACTCAGTTTGAGATTAATCTCAGCTGCTTTCAAGCACTGACGGAGAGGCTGGGGATGAAGAGCGACGCTGAGTTGACCTGCTTTCTGTTGGACAGGCAGGTGCCAGACACCAGCAGTTAGCTTGCTAAATTATTGACTTCCCATTAAAACAAATTTAATATTCCTAGGCAGCTTGCAGTGTAGGCACAAGCAGTATAAATACACGCTGTGATACTTCTGGTGGTGCTGAGCTGGGAGGGGCTTTATTTGTATTTACCAGATGCAACAAACAAATGTATGTTGATGTTTCAAAATCAGCTCGTGTTTTTCCCCTGCGTTCTTTATGGTGAAGTTTCTCAGTATTTATGTCTGTGCCACATATGGAGTTGTGTCACATGCACAACGGACTGCGTGAGACTTTTTAGAATAATTAAACGTGCTATAGTTTGCAATATTCCAGTTTACAATCCAGTGCTCATGAACTAAACAGTGAGCTCCATCTAAATGTGAGATCTTGCACAGAAACTGTCGGGCTCCTAAAACAGAATGCCGATTAAGCAAAATTAAATAAACAAAGTGAAGTAAACACACACAGTCTGCACTGAGAAATATTGTTCTTGCTCAGTCACCAAATATATGCCAACTCGGTTGATAAGACTAATCCAATGTCATGCAAAAAATGCACCCACCCTCTCCAAATCCTGCCGCAGGTGCATGAACATCCGCATGCGTGTGTGGATGCTGTCCTCCTGAGGCTGCAGCACCAGGTTCTCCTCCTCCTCTTTAGGGGGCAGCAGAGCTTTATTGAAGTTAGCTTTCCTTTTCAGCTTCCAGTACTGATAGATGAAGTCGGCCAGGCGCTCGGAGAGCCCGAGGGCCTGAGCCAGCTCCTCCAGCTGGACGAGAGTGTAGAACTCCTCCTCCAGCTCCTGCAGTCTCTGTGCCCGCTGGCCCACCTTCTCCGCCTCAGCGGGGGCTTTGGAGCGAGCTGGGCTCAGGCCAGCCTCCCCAGTTTTACATTTGCTGTGTTTGAGGCAGTAAGACTTGAACTTGACTTCATCCCCTTCATCCAGGATGGTCTTCATTTCGAGGCTGTGCTCAAAGGCACAGGTCACGTGGAAAGGAGTGGTGCAGTTCTTCACAGAGCACTGTGAGACAGTGGGAGAACAGGTTATGTCTACACAAACTATACCCCAGTTACTGTGAAAAACAAGATTATGGTACAATAAGAGTTTAAGAATTTACTGTTTTTTGCAGAAAACCATTTTCCCCAGAGACTTCCATTTAAACTTGATGTGATTCGTTTCATAACTGGGTAACTGTGTGGATGGATGGACAAGAATGGAACCAATCTTCCCTCCAACTCTCAGCAAAAAAGCAACAGTCATATCTCCCAAATGTTGACTATTAATCTAAGATCTGTTATTTGCAAATTCAACTTTTCAGATCCACACTCACCTGTATACACGCGCCTGTCTTCAGTTTGCACAGACTGCAGATGAGAGACCAGCGACTGGGGGGGATGTGGGACACTTTTGTGATGGGCTCCATCCTCTCGGGACAAGCGATGCTCACCTACAAAAGAGACAAACATCCAGCATGAGGGAAGTTTGTTCATTAATGTAGATAAATGCAAAAGGAAAAGAGAAGAGCAGAGCATGCAAGTGTTTGTATTTACCTCTGGGATCCACAGGGCACAGCTCACATGCGCCCACTTGGTGCCTGCACGTGTCGCCTTCATGGCCCCGCCCTTCTTCGGACACAGAAGGCACTGAGGGTCGATGCCGAGGACGCAAGTCCTACACAGCCAGTTTCCAACAGGCACTTTGACGATCCCATAACAGGCCTGTGGGGAGAGCAGCAGGTTGGAACGCTTGCGACAGATGTGATGCGTCAAGATGGGCAGTGTGTGTACAAAAGGCTCTCATCCCACTATGACTCTGCTAAATATATAAGGACTGGTACAACTCCATTGTGACTGGCAGTTCTGTTTTGTTCCTGTTTGCGCCGTATGGCCCTCACCTGTTGTTGTGGGGCAGTATTAGAGCGGACAGCAGCAGTGACGTCATCACCGCGGAACTCCGTGAATAACTCCGCATCCTCAGCACACGTGTTTGTTAGCTGGTGGCTCTGCCTGTTTCCTGAGTGGTCGAGTGGTCTTCAGAGTGTGCGTGAATGACTGGAGTAAGCTGTGTGTTTATTAGCCGTTAGCCGTCGTTTCAGAAGACTTTACTGTCGGGGTGGGTTTGTGAATGTGGTTGTAAGTTACTAGACATAACTTGGCTGCTCTGAGTGTTCGCTGTTTGTATTGAAGCAAGTGAGAAAACCCCTGTGTCCTTGGTTATTCGGTGAACTTCACAGAGTATATGCACAGCACATATTTATTGAAGATGACCACATGTGCATTTGCTGAGTTGTCTTGCAGGCTGTATTTTTGTTTATCTGACTATAGGACTGCTGCTTAAGGCGTTAATTGAAATATTATTTTAATATTATTGTGTCCTCATTATCTTCATTTCTCTGTTGACAGAAACCACACTCACCCAGGCTTATAAATACAAGCGAGTCAAACCATACTTACTGCTCATCATTTGTTCTCCTCATTCCTGTGCCAAGTCCCTGCCTCTACCTTCTCAAACACATCCCAGCTTAAACTAGTGTTCTGGCCGACACTCCAGGTTGAGAGTGGTGATAAACACGACCCGTGCCTTACAGTCTTATACCATGACTCTCTCATATAATGTGACTCGCCCTGTCACTGTCGACACGATTTGAACAGAGTCACTTGAAATAAGGAAAAGTGGTCACATGTGTCGCTTGAACTCAAATGATCAGACTGAAAGCAACAAAGAGAGTCAAGAAACTCTTTCGGAGCAAAGCTAGCTACACCTGGGAGGCAGCAAACACTGGCTGTTCTCCCCAGCAACAACTCAGCATCATCCAGTACTGGGCCTGATCAACAACCCGCTGAGCCTACATGTTGCCTGCACGAGTAAAGGTGTTCTCCTGCTCACCTGGTGCACACAGATGTTGCACTTGTCACAAAACACCATGTCGTTCCCCTCTTCGCTGTCAGGGGAGCGGCACACATCACAGATCACGTCCTCGTCGTATTCGATCCCCAGGCCTTCCACCGTCTCGATGGCGTGGTTCATGTTGTCATGGCACTGCCTCTCCAGGGCTTCCATGGTACGCTCCATTGTCAGCTCGTCGATGGGCTCCTCCCCTGCAGGATAAATGAGCAAAGTCCACATGATCAGAGAAGCCCCAGCAGACTGTTGAAACAATCGTGAGTCCAAATCTTAATGCTCTTACTTTGGCAGACAGATGTGCATGTTGGTAGGAAGTGACTTCACTGTCCAACAAATAGCACAGAGCGAAATTCATGGTGGATTATCCCTCTATGATCCAGTTCCTTACCCATGCGGTCAAGTTCTCTGTTGAGTGTGTGTAGCCAGTAAAGGTCCACGTCATCCAGATCGTAGCGACACATGGCCTCGGCCAGCTCTTTGATGCTGACATAACCTGGTTCTGTTGACTCCTGGCTCGAGCACTGGATGTACTTCCTCTGGTGGGTGTACAGCACCTCTTTGGGCCTCTCCGCGATAACTCTGAACAGAGAAGAAACAGTCCACATCTGTCTGTGTAGGAGCACATTTAATCTGCTGCGTCCAGTCGGGTCTCTGAGAGCCTGACAGTTACCTTAGTGACGCCTCTGGGATTGTGTCTGGACACGCCAGCACCTGGACTCCCTTCTCCCACTCCTGCTTCCAGGTGTCTGCTAGCAGGTAGTAGTCCTCTGGGGACACATGGTGCGAGTCAGGCAGCTTCATGGCACTGATCAGGTCTTTTCTGAACACCTGCAGGAGAAACCGCAGCACACAGTCAGTCACTCATGTTTAACTTCACTGAGCACAGACCCAGAAGACGTGAACTTACTTCAGCTGGTTTCTTCTGGTTGGAGGCGGGGGTTCCAGGTTTACTGCCATACTTGTTGGAGGAGCAGAAGGAGGTAGAGGGACCTGAAGAAAGAAAAGAGGTGTGAATGAAATGAAACAGTCCAGTTAGGTTATGGGAGCCATTTGACAGGTGACTCACTCTCATTGTCATCACTGTTGCTGCCGCTTGAGGACCTGAGACGTTTCATCCTGTAACATCCTGTAACAACAGGAGAACACAAATTTTTACTTTTTTTTTTTTTTTAAACTTACAAACCAACAGTGTTCACCTGCAGGAAGTGGTCACTCACCATAAATTTCAAGCTGAAAAGCATGCTAGTAGATTCCTCTGATAAACCTTTCACCACTTAATTTTGTGCCTGAAAATACAAAAAGCAAAATATGAACAGACAGAAGCAAAAGGAGCAAAACATTTACTGTGACTCTGCATGTTTTTGTCTGCAATCTGCATCTGCTAAATATTGGATTATTAGGCTGGAAAACTAAATGTTAAATCTTTCGTATACCGGTACAATAACAGCATCCAAACAGCATCATTATTTGTGCAATTTTAAAGTCATATTTTTCTGATTTTGGGGCAGGGTTTGGGGTTTTTTTTGGAAACTTGTATTTAATTTTACATTCCAGAAAAACAGACAACATTACACAAACACACTATAATACAGAGTTCATGTCAGTGGGATGGATGCAGCAGCTTAGAAACATCTGTTTCATCATCTGGGGGTTACAGTGGTGTCTCTTTGAAGAACCTTACAGGCAGTCCATTTCTCCCATTTCTTTGTGAATTCTGATTGCTGAATTCTCAGTATATGTGTAAGTCTTTCCATGTCATATTTCTCGTCCACTATTTCCAGCCAGAGTCTCAGAGAAGAAGGATCCTCTTTGTGCCATTTCCTCGTGACAGCTTTCTTGGCTGCCGCCAGCAAAATTTTAGCCAAATATCGGCCTTTACATTGAACATTATTCATTGTCAGGTTACATGGATGTAACACTGTAAATTCCTTAGGTAGCTCATAGTTCAACATCACTTTCAACTCTATCTGTAGATCATCCTATTGCTTTTTAATTTTCGTACATTTCCAAAAAATATGGCTGTGATGTGCGTTAATTTCCCCACACAGACTCCAGCATATCTGTTGTGTCCTTAAAAATTGCTTTTAGTCTTTGGTGTAATAAAGAATCTAATTATGTTTTTCCAACAAAGTTCTTTCCATATCCTGGAGCTGGTGGGTGTTCGTTGGATATGACACATATGATGCCAGTCTTCTGTAGATAACTGTAATTCAGACTCTTTCCCCCATTTCTCTTTAATGGAATGTGTGGAGGTAGTTAGTGGCGTCTGAGACTTGATGTGTTTTTCTTTGAGAGCTTTCTTGATCTCTGCGTATGCGTTACGCTTCTGGACCACTTCAGCTGCGTCATCATGGTCAAAAAACAACGGTTTGCCGTCCAGTTTAATCCGTTTCAGCCAAGCCTTCTTCAGAAGCATTTCTTTTGTATAGAACTGGAGGAAGTTCACCATTATGGATCTTGGCATCTCTCCAGGGTCCGGTTTTCTCGCAGCCGCTCTGTGTGCGCGTTGAATCGACAGGTCTGTCCCCTCTGCTAGTTGTAGTTCGCTCCGGAGCAGATTTTCGATAAAGCGGGGGACCGAGTCCCCCTCGGCTCCTTCCGGAACCCTGAAAATGCGCATGTTGCTTCTCCTTGACCTTCCTTCCACATCGGTTAACTTTTCCTGTAGCTTCCTCTGTTGTTGAATAGTTTTCACCAGCACTTCCTTTGCCTGAATATTCCATGTCTCGAGTTCGACAGTGCGTTTTTCGGCTTCATCGATACTTCTTTTATGGTCTTGTAGTTGGTTGTTGTTTGCCATCAGTTTGCTGGTGACATCTCCCTTAAAGCTAGCGAATTCTTGTCTAAAGTTTGTGTTGAAGTCGTCTCTGAAGGCAGCGAGGTCATTTTTCATGGCTTGTTTGAGTTTACCTCTTTCTTGTGTAATTTCTTTCAAACCTTTGTGCACCGCCCTGTCGTTAGCCCCTGCACTGTCACTGTTTTCACCTTCCACAGAGTTAGCATTCATGTCGAGTTCTTTCTTCTTTTCTTCCTGTATTTTTCGAATATTTTGTCTTCGTTGTCGGTTGTCCCCACTCATTTTTCGGTTTACCAACTATTGAATTTAGTTAATCGTGCGTGGGGATTATTTATTTATTTATTTTTAAATCTTCGGCTGGTAAGAGCTCTTTCTTATGCTGCCATCCTCAGCGACGCTAAACCGGAAGTCTGGCAGGGGGTATTTTTTAAATGTTGACAGTTCAAAGCGGAGGAAACGGACTCTACGGGCTCACAGTGTGTGCCTTTAGCCCAGTGAACCACATGGACGACTCATTAAAAGGTTTCTACTGAGGGACTCAAACTCACAGAATACAGAACGCTGTTTCAACAGACAGGCAGACAGGACATGCCGCACATTCCCCATGAGGACAGGAGGGGTGGGGGGCATGAAGCCAGCTCCACTCCACACCATAGTATCAGTAAAATACAGGACATTTATGCCAACTGCTGAGAAAAACATCCAAGCAGTGTGTTGCTGGAAACAACAAGCTACAGGCTGATCACGGTGACTCTGAGCAAACCTCTGCTGACAGACACTGAACTGTCTCAGACAACTCGGCTGGCTGCAGGAGGCCGTTCTTGAGTAAATCTTGATGCTATTTTTAAGATAAAATTACTCAACACAGTAAAGTGTGTGTTCAAGCGCCAGCATCTGCTGCTGACACGAGTGTTTCTGCCTCTGAATGTAGCAGAGCGGTGTGTTCATTTACTTCAGACTGGAAAATAACCAAAGGATGAGCGACGAATAATGAAAAGTTTTGTCCATTCAAACATAAAGCTGCAAACTCTGACTGCATCGAGACAAAACGCAGCCACAATACACAGAACTGGATGAACCTTACTGACAACAAATATATAAAATCACAAATATTCCCAGCGTCTCCACTCAGAGTTTCAGTTCTGTGTGACGAAGCAGAATTTGAATTTTTTCCACTTATTTTATTTTGTCCTCATTCTTTACTTTTTGCCTTTGAAAGCAAACTTCATGTCTGCTGTTAAGTCATCTACAACATCCAACTAGAACTTTGTGGTACACACAGACGGATCCATCCCAAAAGTATCAAAGCTTCTGAAGTCACTCGGAATATCGATATCGGTTTCAAAAGGGTCAGTTACAAAAAATGGATCCGTGTCCTGTTTGATAACATCCTGGGCACGTGAACATTCCTCTTAGTGTTGTAATATTTGCATCGCTGCTGCTGTGTGCATGCAAAGCAGCAATAATGAACATTTCTTTGTTGACTGCTAAAAGCTGTGTCGTGGATTTAAATGTATTTATAGTTGGTAAATGATCTGGTTATTACATATTTAGAAGCAGAATGGTTGTAAAAAATTATCTTTCATTCCTCTACATGATTGTTCATCAGCTACACTTCACCCTTAAGGTGGAGGCCCCGGCACTGGTAGTACTATGTACTACTGCCAGGCAACACATCAAGTATCTGAGGTATATCGATATATATTTTTAAACCAGATATAAGGTGAGACAATATGGTTTATATCGACATTCTGTTTACATTTTCATTATTGGCACAGCTGTGTGTATTTTGTTATGTAGGAAAGGACCTTTTTTGATTTTACTTATTTTATTTAAGGAACATTTTTAGTTAATGTTTACTGGTCGTTTTGGTCCATATCTTTGTATCCTATAGAAATTAAATGTTGCGGTGTTGTACACCCACAGTTTATGCCAGACATCTGCATACAACCTTACCAATCAACTTAACGTTGTTGCTGGAAACAGGAAATAGTTCGTTCAAGAGCACAAAGGTTTGTTTATTATTATTGACAATTACACTGATTATTTCACAGCTCAGGAGCAGACACTTCCTGCTGGCCTCCACTGAGTGAAGGACACACACACACACACACACACTCAGAGTACATCAGTCATACACACAGTACACACGGTTACGTGCACGGATATGACATCACAATAAAGAAAGCGCTGATATGAGTTTCTGAGGAAGTGATTACTAAACTGCGGTCGTCGCCTTAGTGACATTTCTTTCCTCCGATAATGTGTTGTCCCATGTGTACTCACATCTGACCTCTGCCTGTGACGGAACCGGCGGCGCTGAGAGGACTGAGGCCGTAAAAACCGAACGCTGCCCTGCCCAGAGAGCCTCGTTGGCGCCAAACACACACGCAGGCCTGTCGCGAGCTGCGCTGCAGGCTGTGGACAAATCAAACATGGGCGCCACCATCATACAACGATGTCACTTCCTTGAGCCATTAAGACCAATATTCACACAGCACTGCTGGCCTCAAGAATCAGCTGAACAGCAGAGAGTCGGGGACGCGTTCACTTCTTAGTCGCTAAAATCACAGCCGTAAAGACGCTTGAATAGTCGTGGAGAAGCAGGGAGCAGCAGGCCCCGTGGCCTGGATAAACCGTCCAGGGCAAATCCTGGCACACGGAGTCCACTGAAACACACGAGCATATTGTTCACATCCCTCCCGCTTTACCTTCAGTCCGCGCTCCGCCGTCCGCCGGATTCAAACCACGGATGAGCCCAGACTAGCCGCCCACTGCGGGCCTAAAACACAGAGTCTCTGGGTGCAGACAGACACTGAACTGAGGTTTTTTCCTGTGCCTCCACAGTGGGAACCTCCAGCGTTGCATGGGTAGCACTCCGTCCACCAACACGGCACAACACCTCTATTGTACCGCGCGTCCCCACGGGTCCTAAAGCCCGCCGCTTTCCGTTCAATGAGGGTGCGCTCGGTTTGTCTGCTGGCGTTGACCTGCAGTGTTACTAGTGATGGGAATTCCGTCTCTGTTTAGTGAACCAGATCATTTGGCTCAGATCACCAAGAAGAGCCGGCTCTTTCTGCTCTTCATCCGACCGCTTCTACCTTTTATAATTCAGCCCAAATCAACACTATGTTGACATATATGTATCAGTTATACATACATATGTCAGTTAAATTATTCAGGGTAATTGGATAAAACCTCATAATTAGGGTCATCATGTGACTGGTCGCCCAGCACGCACATCGTTGACACTACAGTCAGAGCATGGAGTGCCTGTGATGTGGAGAGGGTCGTCCTATCATTCTGCCATGTATTAATTTACAAAAATAAAAATAAAAACACACATCACACTGATATCAAATACTCAGTCAACCATGTGCTTTAAGATGTTCTTCAGCTTTTAATGTGAATCCATGTAGAAACAAATTAAAGACAAACGTGCATCTATACAAAGTGCTCTACAAAAACTGTATCCTCAAGTACAAAAGATTTTCAATTACAAAACACATCAACCCAATCAATTTCTTTTCCCCAAACACAACTGTACAAACTGTTTGATAGAGCAGGCTAAACTGAGCTAAACTACATCTGCAATGTGCTGCATGTTATCACTGATAGTAGAAATAAGTAATCAGTCCCAGTAGACTGAGGGAGCTCAAGCTGTGACGCACTGACTGCAGCGATCAGAAATGAGCCACACAATGAAAACGCTGTTTAAGTAAGTGGAAGTCAAAAAGCTGAAGTGAAGCTGCTGACTGTGATTCACTGAGGAAGACTTCACTTTGTTACTGAACTCCTCAGTTCAAAACCAGCGATTCACTCCTTATGTCCAAAACGTGGAACTAAGCAGCAAAGAACATAATTCACTAATGAGTGATATTCATACATATTTACTAGCTTAACACAAAAGACACAGTCAGACAGGAGTACTGACATTTACAGCTTGTTCGAGAACGCTAAATCGCTCTAACTGAACTTTGAGCTCTTTATTCTTTAAAGGAGGGATTGATCGTCATGTTACAAAGGTGAAATGAAAGGTTGCCCACATGATAAAATTATTAAACCTTTTTTTTGGGGGGGGGGGGGTAAAAGACTTCCTCAAACTCAAGTGTTTTTGCTGATGATAGTGACCAACTGAAACTACATAATCTGATGTAATGTGGCTCAAGTTTGTCACCCTGTAACCAGCATCGATGTGACACTGCTTTGTTTCAGTCATCTCACTTTCAGAGCACATGTGTGAGAAGTGTGACAACAAAATAAAGTCACATGTCATGAAACATTTACTAAAAATTATAACAAAGAGCATGAGTTTATGTCTATAGAAAAGCAGTCAGCAGAGAGTATAAAACAAATATTGCAAAATAAAAAAAATTGATCACAAAAACCCAGCAGGTGCTCACACCATCGGTGATTCTGAATGAACAGCAAGACACTCGCACACGTTCTCAAACTTTGGCCTAACAGACATCAGTAAAGACATATTTACTGTCTACACAGCAGGTCTCTAATATACACATTTCAAACCACACACACAAATAAATCCTTGTCAGAAATAAAAATCTGATTTACATGTACAAAATATTTTTCCACAGACATTCTTGTGCTCATGTTTTTTTCACACAGTAAACACCAATAAAATGAATTTAAAGCTACATTCACAATCAATAAAAAGCAACTGAATTACCATATACATTCATAGAAATATAAATATTCACAGCACTCTTAGCAACTTGTGGACATTCAGTGATTTTCAGCAGGTTTTTGGACGGGGGTGTATTTTAATCTGCAGACACACGGTCGATCAACTGAATTGTTAAATCCAAGGCTTCTTCAAACAGTCCTGATCTTTTTTCTTTCCTAACTGACTTTTGAAGACAAAAACAGGCAAATGATCAAACACCACTAATATTCAAACCAAGCTGGACTGCGTGTGGATTACGTGTCTGAGCAGCAGTTTTGTTTTTGATGTTTAATCATTCACAGGCCCATCTGCATGTCAGCAAAGTTGAAGAAGTTGTCCACATCTCGAGAGGACGTATTTTTGTTATCAGACACAAAAACCTGTAGAAAAACAAAAGACATTAGACATCCAAGATTTGACATTTTTGCTGGATATTCTGCTCAAGGAAGAGAACGGATCTGTGTCAAGTAAAGACACACGGTACAACCATGTAACTGTTACCTTGGTCCCAGCAAACACTTCGTTGGCGATGTTCTTGCAGGCTTCCACAACTCCATCACCGTTCAGCTCGAGGGCGATGACAGGACCTTCAGAGGAAAGACGACCAGTTTACATCAGCTGTCCAATCCACAGCTGAACACAGCTCTGCCTTCTCAATGCACAGTCCCGTTACTTTAACACACTGTGGCCATGAAACGGGAACTGCTGTCCACTGATCATGACGATTCTGACACTTGTCACTATCTATCACCCAGTTTGAGTGCCGCTTCAGTTGATTTCTGCCACGTGTACCAGACCGGCACTGGAAATCTAAATAAACATCATGTGAGCATGTCAACTGAGTAATTTTTACCTCTGAAAAAGATCAGAATGCAGCAGCAAACTTTGGTCAAAGAGGGAGTTAAGTTGCCTTTAAAG
Source organism: Naso vlamingii (assembly GCA_029822935.1). Classification (NCBI taxonomy): domain Eukaryota; kingdom Metazoa; phylum Chordata; class Actinopteri; order Acanthuriformes; family Acanthuridae; genus Naso; species Naso vlamingii. The sequence continues at coordinate 25,517,905 of JAPQLA010000020.1, forward strand.
CACCACACAGTCCGTCTCTGACTGGTCTCCATGAGCAGAGATCGTCTCTGTCTTCTCCAAATGTTCAAATGTGACCATGTGTTACTTCAGT
>JAPQLA010000020.1:25559600-25571439 GCA_029822935.1 Naso vlamingii
TTATGTTCGCGTTACCCTCGCTCATGTCATAGCGCCACCACGAGGAGTAATGAAGTAGTGACACTGGTGAGGAAAGCTGTTCACAGCAACAAGTTATTTTAAAAAAATATCATATTTGACGCCAACCGTTCGATAATCGTACCTCAAGAGTCCAGATGAAGATATATTTTGTATCGATATTTCGTCCCAACGTTAAAAGCAGAGAAGGTGTGATCTGAGGAGGACTCTGAACGCATCAAATCCGGGTGCTGTCGGCAGAGCCAGATGACCACAAGCTGAGCTTTGATGGTCACAGGTCAGCCGTGAGCCGCAGCCTGTCACCAGCTTCCTGTGACAGAGAGGAGGCTTTGAAACGTGACGCATGTGTGCGTCGCTCCTCCTCATTTCACACATCACACACTCTGATTCGAAACTTCACCCGCACGGGAAATAAACACACCTGTGTGATGTCACCGTACCTTCACGTCACTCCGTCACGTTGTTTTGTCCACGCTGTTCCTCTGATAGCCCAAATGCCTCATCACCTCGCTGCAGTAGGCCTCCACCTGACTGATCTGCTCCACGTTGAGTCGCTCGCGCCACGCATAAATGGCTTCCTTTGCGTCCCTGGATGATATGAGGAAGGGCCTGTCTGATGAGTAGCCCTGACCGTGCGTCATGTTCAGCGCGAACCTCTCCAGAGCGGGGAACGTGGACAGGTTGGAGAAACGGTAGAGCCTCTGGAGCTCCTCCATGGGCCGCAGGACCAGGTCCTCGTAGCGGATGCGGTGGTAGTTCCTCCTCACCCAGGGTGGCGCGTTCATCACCAGCATCATGTCACTGAGCCAGTTGTCGCAGATGAGCTCCATGGCGCTGGACACGTAACTCTCCGCCCGGTTCACCTTGCTGCTCGGCACCAGCAGCCGCTTGTACTTGTCGCTCTGCTTCTTGCTCCGCAGCACCTGGATGCTCTCCTTCACCAGGGCCTGTTTGGACTTCAGGCGGGAGTTGTGCACGGCCCTCGGGTCCCTGAAGAGCTGGATGATTTGCAGGTTTATCGCCGGGTCTTTCATCAAAGGAACCAGCGTGCTGAGGTCCAGAACGCGGACTCCTTTAATCACCATCACCGGGTACTTTTTGCACTCCCTCTCCAGCTCCCGTATGTCCCGCTTTTGGCACTTGGCGCACTGGTCCTCTTTCACCAGCCCGACTTCGTGCCGCTTGTGCGCGCTGCACAGCGGCTCCGAGCAGATCACCTTGTTCATTTTCCAGCCGAATATGAACGACGTGGTGATGTTTTGCGAGCCGGCGTAAAGTCTGAGGACGGAGAAGTCGCAGCGGTACAGGGCGTTCATCATGTCCCGCACTGCGCCCTGGAGGCTGCCCGCGTCCCCCGGGTACAGAGCCTGCCAGATGTGCCACATGGGCTCGTACAGGTAAAACACATCGGGGTGCTGGTTGAACAGCTCCCCCAGGAAAGAGGAGCCCGTCCTCCAGGTGGCATGCAGGTAGATGTGTATACGAGCCTGGCTCCGGTTGACGGCGTGCTCCGCGGTGTCGCTGCCGTTGTACCCGTTATCCCACAGCAGCGCCACCGTGTTCTCCAAATCTGGGCATCTGGACTGTTGCTGCGGCAATCCGTGTCTCGCGTGTTGGACGGATTTATCCCGGTAATCTAACACGTACGGGATTAGCAGGAGTAAGCCAGAATACGCCAGGATCAAAATCAAGTATTTCTTATGAAGCCTCCTCTTCATTTCCTTTCGCCGAGAGAGGCGGGCTGCTGCTCGGAAGGTCGGTGCGGCGCTGACTGAGCACGGGCTGGCTGTGTGTGTGTGTGTGTGTGTAAAGAGGGGGGGGGGTACAGACCACGCCCATTAAAGGCAAAAGAGCAGATTATTTCTCTTTATACTTTACACGCATTGTAGTCAGTAAAAACCGTTACAGCGAAAATAGTTTATGTTCAAAAAGCGTAAATAAATCACTGACAGTATAGAAATGTACATGACTATCGGCCAAATTTAAATAAATATGTCGGATGTCGAGCGGGTAGGACGATGGAGGTCCGACAGCCTTGAAGACAAGAAAGAGGTTTCAACCGTAACCGAGCCGCTTGCAATGAATTATGGGAATTCAGCAAGAGTTTAGCGCCGAAACACGAGTTAATTACTGTATTCCGTCTGTAGTGTGCTTTACTAAACTTTTTAGTTTTATCAACTTCGTTTAACGTTAGCTTTTTGTTTTTATGCGAAAACAAAGGGTAAACGTTGTTGGTATGCGCATGCGCATTTGCCTTCGTCTGCTGTCGGAGGCGGGCGGCGCGGTAACGTTACCGAAACATCAAAGGACGAACAACGTGAACAGAAGCTGTTGTGGTTTACAAATTAACGGCGTTATCTTGAGATGCGTTATTGTTCGTGCTAACACTTTAGCTCGCACAGTCACCAGCTAGCAGCTAGCCGGGCAGGTAGCTAGCGTTAGCTGCATGTAGATGCTAGCTGCAGCAGCACCGTGAACATGACCACGGCTCACTGGAGCTCCTTCGAGAAGGAGACAGAGAGGGAGACGAAGAAGTTGATCAGATGCATCAGCGGGTTGGAGGAAGATGAGAACAACCAGAATTTTCAGCTGGCGATGAAATTTGCCTGGTCGAATTTCAGGTGACTTAGCCGCTGATAGGATGGAGCTAGCTTGTCATGCAAGCAAACATCAGCTATAAACTGTGATGCTAACGTCTCATTTCTTGACAGGTTTCATCGTTACTTGGACGTTGACAGCCATAAAGTCCAACGCAGTATAAATGGGTGAGTCAGTGTTTTTAATGCCAAGGTTACATTTTTATGACTAGTGACAACGTGTTGCATAGCTCAGTCCTCAACCTGAAATCTCTTGTACTAAGTCCTTGACAAAGTAGATGTTTCAGTAATACTCATTACCCTTTTATTAAAGATAAGGACTCTGCTAACCTTTCCAGTTACTTCATAACTGCTGTTTTTCAGTAAAATTGGTACCTAGATGTGCCTTTAAAAAAAATCTACTCAAGAGTGCCCCTGTTTAAGAAATTTTGACATAAGAAGATGCTTTTCTTCCTTTTCCCCGTATATTATGCAACGGGTGTTTTGCATGACACTCGTGTTTCCAACCTGCTGTGTTTTCCAGAATCTACGAGAAGCTCATGGTCCACTCAGACTTGAGTAAAGCTGAAAGCTGGTTGAGGCTGACTGATGAGTTCCTGAACTCACCTTTACCTAATACTGATGGAACAAAGGTACAGCACTAATATAATCAGCTGATCAAGTGATTGTCCTCCCACCTGGTCCATGTTTCCCTCAGGCCACAGATGTTTTTTCCTCTTTGCAGACTGACGTCCACTTCAGTGTTCTGTCACTGCTGCTCTGTTTGTCAGGGTCCCCCTCAAACACAGACTTTACTGAGAGACCCAGAGTGAAGGAGGCCGGTGAGCTGATGTCTCACTTGTGAAGATTTTAAATTCACACTTAAATGTCCCTGTTGATCCTTGTTGCTTCATCTTGTGTCTGCAGAGGAAGAAGACAACTTTGACTGGGCCAGTTATCTGATGGAGGGTGAGGACATCGACACTGGACCGTACCCAGACACCCCTGTGAGTCAGTCACAGCCATGGCCACCGTTTCTTGACACAGATGAGCTCAGTGTAGCTGCACATTGATCCACAGCTCTGCACAACGTCACAGAGGTCTTCTGGTATTTTTCCTGATTACATGACTTTATCTGGGTGAATTGAGGTAGAGCTCTGCAGCGGTATGAAACTTGTGAGAATCAGAAAGCTGTAACGACATTCACCTGTGGAGTTTGGGTAATGTTGGTCAAGCACGGTCTATAAATGACCACACACACCTGAGAGGAAGTCCATTCAGCTGTATGTAACAGGTTTAGTATGAGTGTGCAGGAAGAGAAGCAATCCAGCAGAAATGAAGCAGTCTTGCCTGGTTTGTAGGAGTGGTCTGAAGAGGAGAGTGAGGACGATGATAGCCAGCAGCCAATCAGCAGGGAGGATTCTGGGATCCAGTTGGACCGAACGCCGCAGGATGAACAGGACAACAGCAACAAGACCGTCCCCGTCACATGGACAGGTGCAAATGGTTCACACAGCAAAACAACAGAATCATAGACAATAGATAACATATGTTAATATGACGATAACAAGCGTGTGCGTGCGTGTGTGTGTGAATGTGTTTTTGAAGATAATTGCAGTTTGTGTGTTCGCAGTGGGTGAGCGTGATGCCCGGGCCTGGCTGGAACAGCATGTAGTGACACCATACTGGGTGGCTCACGCGCCTCGTTTCCCTCACAGCCTGCATTTACACTCCAACCTGCTCAACGTGTGGTGAGACTCCAGACTGTGGCATTTTCATTTAGGATGAAGTGTTCAAACTCTGTGTACTCCAAACACAATGCTGACATGTGTTTACTATGTCGAGTACTTGGGCCAAATTTACTGTGACTACATATAAAATAAGGTCACAATCTTTAAAGGAAAAATTCTAAGAGCTTAACATTATGTTATTGTGACGTTGAGTCGATAAGATTACTTGTGAATATGGCAGTGTTCTTGTTTTATCAGGCTGTGTTGGAGAGCATTATCAGGTTGGGCATGTCAGCGTGGTACAGCAATCTCTGTGTCCATGTAAAATCTAAACTGAACCGTCTGGTCCAGGCAGCAGTGAAGGTCATGGGGAGGACTGAAAACTCCTCTCTGCAGTCCAGTCCTCAGACTGGCACAGAGAGCATTGTCCGACCCCGCCCACATCCTCAATTCAGAATATCAACTGTTACCATCTGGCAAACGATATAGAGCCCCTTTATGCAAATTTAACAGATTTAAACATTCGTTCGTAAACAGTTTAAGCATATTGATGTGTTGATGCTCTGCTCTGATTAGTGTACCTTGTACAGAAACTTGGGATTGTGCAATATGTGTATTTATTGTATTTATATTTATGTATCATTGGAGCAATAGGTCAGTATTGTATTTGTTTATATGCATTTATTTATATGTTGTGCAACTTTCTTATTTATACTGTGTTGTTGTTGTGCAAATGTGTTTTTTATCTTTTATTATGGCAACAGCTTGTTTCAGCACTTGGAGTCCAAGACTAATTTCCCTTCGGGGACAATAAAGTATATATCTATATCTATCTATCAGTGCTTTGCTGTCCATAATCCAAGACGACTGGTCAAGATTAATGTTGTACCTGTTTGTCATTGGATCGTTTTAAAACTGACTGGTTGGCAGACACTGAAGTGCAGTTTTATGTTTCTGTCAGTTGAAATGATTGGAGATGTTTACTCTCAGCATCTCTCCTCTCAGGGATCAACACTTGTACAACACTGATCCGTTGTATCTGCCAGAAGAAAAGGCCTTTGTCACAGAGACTCAAGTAATCCGGGAGACGTTGTGGTAAGATGTGATGATGCTGTGGTGTGTGACTGTGCTCTGTGTGAACACACTTTGAGAGATCTCCTACAATTTTCTCTCAAGTTCTGTCTTTTAGTAAATTATAGATCTCTCAGCATTTGAGTCTTTGTTTCATTTAGGAGAAATGTTCCCCTTCAGGCTCAGATTAAAATCTCATGTACTAAAAAAAAGGAAAAAAAAAAGAAAAAAGAAAGAAAATCTCATGTACTGACACTAAAACACGAAGTTGAACAATGGCTTATAACCCAGAAACAGCTGTTTGTTTGTTTCCTTCGGGGTTATATGCTGTTGTTTAACTCTGTTGTTTTCAGCTAGCGATAGCGTCAGTAACGAGCTCCAGCTGTCAGGACTGCACCGTTTGTCATGATAATGCTGTAGAACATCGTATATGATTGTAAATATGCTTATTTTAAGACTTAATGTGCAAGAAACCAAACTTCTCCTGTAACACTTTGGTTTTGTGTTGTAAAGTTGAGCTGTGTGACTGCTCTGTTGCAGGCTTCTCTCTGGGGTTAAAAAACACTTCATATTCCAACACCTCGATGGAAAAGTGTCAGTGAGGAACAATGTAGTGGTCACACATCTGACCAGTGTAAGTTGAAAATCTGAAAATGTCTTTAATTGAATCTTAATAAATGCATCGTCTGTCTGCTGGAGGAACCACTTCTCTGTGTGTGTGCTGCAGAACTGTCTGCACTCTGTGCTGGAGCATATTGCCGTGTACGGGCAGGCGGTGTTCAGGCTGCAGAGGTTCATAGACGAAGTGACAGGATACAGCTCAGAGCCCAGCCCACCAGGCTCCAGCTACTCCTACAGCTCAAAGAAAGGCTCCGAGCCTCCCTTCAGGACTTACCAGGCCTTTGTGTGGGCGCTCAACAAGTACTTCACCTGCTTCAAAGAGGAGCTGACCACGATCGAGCGAGAGCTCATATGCAACGGCAAGTGCAGGCTGCAGTGTTCAGGGTTAGAATGGTTGAGTACCTCTACATACAACCTTGAACCTATGTAAGGAAGCAAATAAAACAATTGTGCAGTGGTGTGTGGGATTTAACATACGTGTGCTGTTATGAAAACTACTGACTGGAATGCCAGAACACCGCAAAGTTTCAGACTTAAAATAATGACAGTTTGGGCATCAGAGTTGCCAAACAGAAATATTATGATAATGGTGTCACTTTATCAATACCAACCATAAATGAATGTTTTGCCGGTTTTTCACTTGGTGTCAATGTGAGATGAGCAAAACTGAAGAGGTTAGAGACTAAACCAGAATATTTCTGTAATGTAAACAGCATTAAAAAGAGAAGTAAAGGGTTGAAAATGTGAATTATTCAATGAGAGAAACCTCAGTGTTAGCTTTCAGTGCCTTATTAGCTTTTAGCTTGTAGTAACATCTGGTTAGAAAGCTGGATTTCAAAAAGGGGTGGATAGTTTTGCAATGAAACTGAGGAGAGATGCCTGTATTAATGTCAGATATTTCACACTGTTACTGTGAGTCTATGGCTCTTTAATGAACAGTGCGTTCATTCACAGTAAAGGTTTGTTACTCCTTTGCTGCAGAAATTTCATTTATGCCTATTTTACATTTTGTAATGCTGACGTCGCTTAAGGGAGCTTTTGTCTTACTAAGGCTGCTGCTCGTTGATGGATTTGAACCCACTCACAGATGACTTCTCACTACCTGCAGGAGCAGAGTGAACTTTATGCCATTTCTGCATGCATGGCTACTCATACGAGCTGCCATGTACTGAAACTCTGTGTGTCGTGTTACTTGTACAAGTTAGTAGGTTTGATCATGAAGGTCCTTGTCTCATGTCAGTGTTTGATATGTTTTCCTCTCCTGCAGATGAGACTTTGACTCTGTCTGCGGTTCTGGAGCGACTCAACCCTCACTTGGCTCAGATCAAAGTGCTGCACAAAGTTTTCTGTACCGGGATCGCCGAGGTTCCCCCTGAGACACCGAACGTCGTGCGGGCCTCTCACTTGCTCAACACCCTGTACAAAGCTATCATTGAGTATGACAGCGTCGGGGAAGCGTCAGAGCAAGCTGTGAGTTTGTCTGTAGTATTAAACAGAATTCATGGACCTTAACAAAGAAAAATCTGCATTTATGTTCGTTCCTGTGTGTTTTCCACTCTTGCCAGGTGGCCTTGTTATTTTCACTGTGGACAGAGACAGTCAGGCCATACCTGGAGATTGTGGATGAGTGGATTGTTCACGGCCACCTGTTTGACCCTGCCAAGGAGTTCATCATTCAGAGGTGTGGAGAGATAGTGTTTATAAAGAACATGAATTTTAAACTGTACATTTTGGTGGCTACGCTACAGTAACTGACTGATTTGATTAGCTGAGTTTTTCCTATTTTCTTTTCAGGAACAAGGACGTCCCAGTGAACCACAGGGACTTCTGGTACGCCACCTACACGCTGTACAGCGTGTCTGAGACAGTGGAGAATGAGGAGAAGCTGAATGATGCAGCCAGCGGGAGCTCAGGAGGGGATCAGAGCTCCAGCAACAGGCAGCTCACCATGGTGTCCTTCCTCAAACCTGTGCTCAAGCAGATCATAATGGCAGGGAAGTCCATGCAGCTGCTCAAAAATCTGGACTGCAAGGAGGCTCAACAGTCTGAGAGGTCGTCCAGAGGTTAGAGTTTGCTCCTCTTTGCTCCTCAAATAGTTAAAGAATCAGATCTTTTTTACTAAACAGTTACAAACCGACACATTACAGATGCAGAGAGGAAGAGTCTGTACACATTGTTTCTGGAGTCGGTGCAGTCGCGCCTCTGCAGCCGAGAAGAGTCGCCCACAGACACAGTAACCGAACAACAGGCCACGAAGAGGAGCCTCATAAAGATGCAGTCCATCATAGCTCAGCACCTGGAGATTGAGGACATCCACGACCCACTGTTGGCCATCAACTTTGCAAGGTAAGCAAAAAAACAAACAAACAAAAAATCCAAGAACAAAGCTGAAGGCCTCAGTGTGGCCACCTTTATTTAACAGCCGCTTCATCATCTCTCGAGTGGTCCAAAGATAGTGTCAGATTATAAGCCATCAGGTTGTCATGGTTTGAGATGTGTGTTCTTCAATTCCAAGAGTTCTAAAAATCTTAAGGATCTCTGTTGTGTCTGTGTTTCCTCTCAGGCTGTATCTGGAGCAGAGCGACTTCCACGAGTGTTTCTCCAGAGGGGATTTCATCGTGGACCGCTCGTCTCAATCTGTCACATGCCAAACCTTTGAGCTCACCCTGCGCTCCTGCCTCTACCCCCACATCGAGAGGCGCTACATCGAGTGCTGCGGGAAACTGATGAAGACGCTGAAAAAAGACTACAAGTAGGCGTCTCTCTAAGGGTTATACTAGTGAGAACTTTTTGTTTTTTTCTGCAGGTGGATCATTTGAGTGCCTTGATGTCTCCATAGGCTGCTGGAATACCTCCAAGCTATGAGGAACTACTTCCTGCTGGAAGCTGGAGACACCATGTACGACTTCTACACAGCCATCTTTGACAAAGTGCAGGAGAAGGAGAGCTGGCAGCAGCTGTCTTTTCTCAATGTTCAGCTGCAGGAGGCAGTTGGACAGCGCCACCCTGAGGACAGCAGCAGGTACTTCATGTACTTATTAGGGAAGACATACTGATAAGTATGTGGATAACTCCTTTTTATGTTATTGAGAAATTGAATATTATATTCATTGATTATAGATTGTCAGTCTTCTTGGAGACGATTGATCCTGCCAGGAAAAAACATCCTGTGAATAATCTTGAAGTTCTTACTCTGAGCTACAAGGTAGAAAATGTGAATGTGTTTTCTTACATTTGGTTCGACTGTTCTGACAGCTGCCATGTTGACATTCACTCATGTTGACTCTCCACAGGTTCCCTGGCCAGTTGATATTGTGATCAGCTCTGAGTGTCAGAAGATCTACAACCAAGTGTTTCTTCTCCTGCTGCAGATCAAATGGGCCAAATACAGTTTGGACACACTCAGATTCAGTGGTATGAGTTATATGAGTTATAGTGGCCCATTGAAATCTGCATCATGTCGTACATTTTCAATATGCAAACTGTGTTTGTTTCTCATAGATTTCACAGGTGTCACTAAGAAACTGGAGGGAAGTCTGACTGAAGCATTGAAGATAAAAGAGCCAATAAATCAGCAGATTCATCGAATGTGTCTGCTGCGGGTCAAACTGATGCACTTTGTCAACAGCCTTCATAACTACATCACGACCAGGGTGAGAGTTCATGCAACCCACCTTTTCACAGCAGACTCTTCAACAGCACTGGTGTCACTAATGAGAGGAACGATGCACGTTATGATAAATTTAATTTTATTATTTACTCCTGTGCTTTTCCTACTGTGATATGAGAAAATGTCTTCATTATTAGTAAAAAAGGTGTACTGTACATTTGTATCTGACCTGTTCTTAAAGCATATCATCCTGCAGGTACAGTACAACCACTGAGTGGTACACATTATTTGAAAACAGCTGCTCCTCACGCTGTCACCCCAGAGAGAAAAGTTACCAATAAACTGATGACCTGTGTGGCATTTGAGAGTTTAAATGTTGGCCGTAATGTTTCCGTAGCATTTTAAAATATGATGTTGTTACTTTATAGAAAAATGAATCTCAGATAAAATCTATAATTGTAGCTGCTACGTTAGTTTGTCTGAATGTTCAGTTAAGACAGAACACAGCTGCTGCCTCTGAGGCTCTGTATGTACAGGTAGCACCACGTTTCAGTAAATAGATATATTCATATTAATGTATCAGTCTAATTTTGTTTTATTTTACTACGATACATCACAGTTCAGATTTTTATTACAGCTACATTACACACTAAGCAACAGAAGTTACTGAATCTCTGTAAACTATGTCATTTTTGTAGGAAAAATTTAAGAACTGAGTTGGATTATTTAGTCAGGTATGATGCTTACGAAGCGGATGTTGCTGTTGCCATCCGGCATAAACCCCGCCTACCATGTAAGGGTATAGTCTGCGGTGAAAACACAAGCCTGATCAGAGTTTACTCTTCCAAATGGTAACGTACTGAGCCGAACTGAACTGAACCACTTAGTGGAAATGGGGCTTATTGCTGCAGGTGAAATAACTGCTTTGTAAAGTCACATTGCTGAGTCAAGCTAGCTGTAGCCTGAGACTTCTAAGGAATCAACTCTGCAGCCCCTCCCCTCCCAGTTTTTGCTCCGGCTCGTGTTTCATTCCGTTTGTTGTCTCTCTCTCTTTAAGTCCAGTTTGCACCAAAGATTCATGATGAGACCAAACGGTTGCAGGGAAAGTTGCAGCGGTGTAAACTGGTCCGTCTCAGCTCAACTCAAGCCGGCTGACGGCGTCGCCTGCAGCTCAGTGTGGGTGCGTCCCTTTTCCTACAACCAGCGCACAACCTGGCGAGGTGTGATGACAAGTGGCGAAGGAGGAGCAGTTCTTTTAGATGGAGGGGAAGATATCTGCCAGTGGAGGATGAGGCATCACGAAACAAAACATGGATTTCTCAGAGCGATCCATGTTCATTGTTTCATTAATCGCCGATGAATTAACATCGCCATGGAGAAAAAAATGATACTACCTATCACCTGCCGGCTTCATTCATTAATTTCAGAGTGCACTGTTAATTGTCACCACAAGACTTACCCTACATTTGTAGTGTTTGTATCAGCCACGTGCTCAAGGTAGGCGTACATGCCGCTGTCGCTGGTTGAATTCAGCGGGGCATTCAGTGTATGCGCCGACTTTTATACTGTTTAAATGGTGTGCAGACTCCACCTACTTGCCGTGCTGCAGGCGTACACCTGTGCGATAATGGTGTGGACCCCTTGTCAAGTCATCAGAGGCCAGTTTTAGAACGTAAGGCACATCACCTGTTTCAACAGCCAATCAACTCGTAGCGACATCACCTGTCGCTAAGAAGCACAATATGGAGCAGCCAATAGAAACACACGCTCTCTGAAATGAGCCGTGATTGGATGAAAACACTCCGTCACAGTCTGAATCCAGAGCCAAGGAGAGGAGCAGAAGTCTGGAGTTCTGTTAGACCAGCTAAATTACAAAATGCTGAAAGGTTATTATGGGATGTTAACGCCATGACACCAAAGATAAACTGCCTACTTCAGCTTTAAGGACTTAAGGAGCGCATACACATTTTATCAAACCCACTTGTATTTTTCCTTCATGAAAGAAGTAACCAAACTTTACGGACTGTGTTTTTAATGTTGGTAGATTCTGCACAGCACAGGACTGGAGTTTCAGCATCAAGTGCAGGAAGCAAAAGACCTGGACCAGCTGATCAAGATCCATTACAGATATCTGGCAACCATTCACGACCGTTGCCTGCTGAGGGAGAAGGTAAACAGCAAAGCTTTTCTTTAGTTGAAGCTGCAGCTTAACA
>JAPQLA010000020.1:25631296-25652604 GCA_029822935.1 Naso vlamingii
CTATGAGTCTGTGGTAGCCAGCGCTATCTTCTATGCTGTGGTGTGCTGGGGCAGCAGGCTGAGGGTAGCGGATGCCAACAGACTACACTTTGTCATTACACTTTGTCTTCAGAACACATTCTTGATACACACTATTTCCTCATAAAAAGTTTGTGACCCTATATGTAATAATCCTTCTATAAAATGACCACAGATCTGTTTCTGTCTGCATTCATCCATTTTAAATAAACAAACAGGTTTTGACCCATTATGCTGAGGCAGAGACTGACAAAGCAGAATTTCTTTAGCCTGTTTATTGCCAATATATTATTGGTCTGTGGTCTGCATGAGGTTGTGGTGTGCACATCCTCTGAAGTCTGCATGTAGTTGTGGTGCACATATCCCAAAGAGTGGCCGAGTTTAAACTAATGAAGGAAAAGGAGCAGAACCCTGCGTACACACATACGCTGTCAAAAGAGCTCAAGGGGCTTTCCAGTCTGTATAATATATGACACCCTTTATACTTCCAGCTAAATGTTAGAATTTAAAAACCAGATTGCGACATGAATAAACAGCAGCAGTATGTCAAGAGAACACATTTACATGTGGGACAGCTGGAGACAAATTGCTCAAGGCTCTCTTTTTGCAGTCAAATTTAAGTTATGTAATGATGTCATTTTCTTCTGAGACGTAATTCAAGACGTGGCAGACAAGTTCCATGATGTTTTGGATAACATTGCATTCGTTGGCCTTTCCTTACGTGTGTAGATGAGACTGAGCTGAAGGACTGTCTGATGGTCCTGGTGGACGACCAGCAGAAGCTCTCAGCTCAGATGGCCAAAAGCACTTTGTCTGCCCAGCGCCTCCGCCAGCGCCTGGTCATCCTGGAGCGCTACCTCATCTCTCTGAGCCACAGCATGATGGAGGAGAAGTACAAGGTCCGCTGGAAGACGCCCCCCAGCCCACCACTGCCTGCTGCTGACAACAAGAGGTAACAGTAATGAAAGATGAACCACAGATTGAACCGATGCACCTTCTTCCTGCCGTGTGCTGACGTCTTCATAACTTACAGGATTGTTCATGCTTGAATGAGTGAAAGCCTACAGCTTGGTGTGTTTTCTCCTTACTGAAGCCTCTTAAGCACACGCAGAATGCATCTTGTGTTAAGTCCTGTGTACTTTGCTCCATCTTTCAGCCCTCGTCCTGCCAGTAAAGGTGTTGAAGGTTTGGCCAGAGTTGGCTCCAGGGCAGCTCTCTCCTTTGCCTTTGCTTTCTTGCGGCGGGCCTGGAGGTCAGGTAAGAATGTCCCTGACAGGAGCCCCATTTACACAGCCTGTTCACAGTGGGTTTAACACGCCTTTAACCCGCCTTGCTGTTCTGTAGAAACAGCACAGACACTGGGGGGGGGGTAATTATCTCTTATTATCTACAGAACATGAACGCATAAACGTTCAGGAAAAACTGAAAAACGGATTTATATTATTTTATGAACCTTTCTCTTTAAAGTGAAGTGTTGAGTTAAAGTCTGATGTGTTAAAGGAATAAAGGAATGAGCCAGTGGACAGTTTCACTTTCACACTCTGGATGCAGCGCACCGCTGACAAACAAGAGGGATAAAAGTCCGGTGGATAAAACGTGTACACGGCAAAAATTACCCACTGTAAACATGCAACCTAGAGATTTTTGCACAGCCTACACATCTCTAGTTTGTGACGCATGTCGGGCATTCTCATTAACAGAGGACAGGTGAAGCTCAAAGGAACAGAAGTAGGCCTGTGACTGTGTAACATTACTATTATCAGAGTTTTATGAAACACACACGCAATGTCAGGCATTTTTCTGAACAGAGGAAGCTGAAGCTGACGCTCTCTGCATAAAAACAGCCTCTGTGCGCTGATCTCGGTGATGATAGCTGTTGTCATGGTAATGGAGCTGTGCCCAACGGCTGTGAATGAACATGCAGCATGTTACAAGCTGCCGCATAGTAAACAAGCCAACATGTTTTCAGTCTCAGCTTGAGCTGTTGGCTAAGATCACAGACTGCATGAGTTTTTCACTTGGTGACTTTTACACTGTTGTTGGACAGAAATGCAGAACTAACCAACATTTAAAACTTTAGGCACATGAAGCTTTGAACCTGCATGCATTGGCAGTAGTGTTTGAAATACAAGTACATTAACAAATACAAAAAGCAAACTCAACAATCAGTCTCGAGTAGAAATGCTGTTTCTGTTGCGTGTACTACTGATGTGAGCCTGTCCACAAGGGACTGCGCAAGAACAAAGAGCTGGGCCTCCTCTCTTTAGCCTTCCTGTAACATGAGCAAGGACACACACACACACACACACACAGAATTAAGCCTCTCATTCTCAGCCTAGCTGTATTCCTGGAATATACTATAAGGAAAACAGAAGTGTAACAGAAGTCATTTGACAGATTACGTCATTCTTGCACCTCACTGTTCTTTAGCAGTTATGAAGCGCTAGCAACAGTTAGCAGCTAACTCAAAGAAGAACAGCAACAGAACACATCAAAGATCTTGGGAAGAGAACGAGGTTAGGGAGCAGAGGAGAGGATCAGCCACGTTGTGAAGTCGTTTTTGTTTAGGAAGCGCCATGCGGGGCTTATGTCATACGTTACATTTAATGTTCAGTGTAAAAGTAACAATGGCAGAAAAGATGGAAGCCTGAATTATATTATAGCTGAATTATATGAAAAATCCTGGATATTTTTATTGCGCAGGTCATTGAAGTGGCAGGATAACGTCCGTTTAATCTGATTGGTTACTCGTTGCTTAAAGGTCATTGCCTTTAAATGCATGCGAGGTTGAGACCTTATTCTTCTTGCATCTTAGAATAAATAAGTGATGTGTGATAGTTCTCATTTCCTTTTTGCAGAGTACTGTGGAACACGGGGACCAGATTTGTGGGAATTTGTAATCTGTGTTATTGCATGTTTTTGTGCATTAATTGTATTTTAGTTTCACATGCTGAAAACTTTGGAATATACTGTGAGCCTCCTTTTTCCCTCATGCTGGGCTTGTCAGATTTTATATTTTTGAAACCCATCTGTACAGTGTGTCATGTAGCTGTATGAAACAGAGGATTGTTTTGTTTTCCAGGAGACGATGCTGATCTCTGCAGCGAGCTCCTCCAGGAGTCTCTGGACGCCCTGCGCGCTCTGCCAGAGGCTACGCTCTTTGACGAGGGAACTGTATCATCAGTGTGGCTCGAAGTCGTTGAGAGGGCCACCAAGTTCCTCAGGTTTGTTATTTACTGATCGCTCACTAATTCTGTGCATTGTAATATGTGCTGGACAATCTTTCAGGAATTGTCTTGTCTCTTTGAAACCAGTGACGTACATGGAAGTGCCAGCACCAAAGGCAACATTCCTCTTCAGGACCAGCACCTGGCCCTGGCCATCCTGCTGGAGCTGGCTGTACAGAGGGGCACTCTCAGGTAACATGATACCCTTCATACCTGACTCACCTGTGCTGACATCCTCCTGCAGTGGAAATGCTCTGTGGCCTCAGTGCTCACTTCGTCTCTTTGTTACTGCATCCCCCCAGTCAGCTGCTGTCTGCTGTGCTGCTGCTGCTGCGCCTGTGGGAAAGCGGCACAAGAGAGATGGACAACGAGCGCTCCACTCAGGGAACCAGCGCTCCTCTGCTCCCCCTCCTGCAGCGCTTTCACAACATACACAGCAGCAAGGAGGAGCCCGTCCCTGAGGAGGAAGCTGAGGTGAACATTTCCTCACAGTTTTTCTTCTCATGTCACTTGACAACGGGATGATAAAACAACAAGGAACCTCTCTGTTGTTTTTATGTGTTGCGTGGAAACATTTGTCTAAAAATGCTGCTGTTGACTGACTTCTTGTTTAGAATCAAGCTAATAAGAACTTTGTGGTTGATTGCTGTGATTTTCAGATTCTCACAGCCCCCCTGAGCCCAAATGAGAGTTTCCTGCGCTACCTGACCTTGCCTCAGGATAATGACCTGGCTATTGACCTCCGGCAGACAGCTGTGGTGATCATGGCTCACCTGGACCGCTTGGCTTCACCCTGCAGCCCACCACACTGCAACTCCCCCTCATCACACAAGGTGCCAACTCTTTTACTCAGCTGGAAATATGTGAATCATCAGTTTGTTATTTTAGAGATCAGTGATGCTCCCTCCCTCTGTTGTTTGCATCCTTGTTTGTCTTTGTGCTAAATATAAATCTTGGCTGTGTACTCTGTGTCCTGTATGAATCCTTTTTTGAAAAAGCTTAGTTATAAAAATGCCATGAATATAACTCTCGTGTCAACCTTACAGTTTGATAATGGTCAGTTATTTCTGTCAGAACACATGGTTTGAATGACTTTGTTTCGTCTCATTCCAGGGAACCTTGCAGGAGGTGATCGCCTGGGGCTTGTTGGGCTGGAAGCTTTATGCCAATGTTAAC
Organism: Naso vlamingii; assembly: GCA_029822935.1. Lineage (NCBI taxonomy): Eukaryota > Metazoa > Chordata > Actinopteri > Acanthuriformes > Acanthuridae > Naso > Naso vlamingii. The sequence continues at coordinate 25,635,718 of JAPQLA010000020.1, forward strand.
GGACCCATTCAGTGTAAAGCTCTGTCGAGCCTTGGAGTCACACAGATTGTGTGCTCAGAAAAGGGCTTTCTCGTCCTGTCCAGCAGCGGTGCTGTTTACACCCAAAACTACAAGAGCACAACCCTGGTCAGTTCTGTTGCATGCATTTCCCTCTCCAATGAACGAGCTTTATTCTAAATAAAAGAAGTAGTGCCTGTCTGTATATTCAGTCAGTGAGGTTTTTTTTGTTTGTTTGTTTGTTTTTTGCAGGCTCCCATGCTAATCCACGGTCTGAGCTGTAGAAAGATTGTGAAGCTAGCAGCTCATCCTGATGGGCAGCACTACTTAGCCCTGTCATCCAATGGGGAGGTCTTCTCATGGGGCTGCGGTGATGGAGGACGTCTTGGACATGGAGACACCACGTAAGCAGAGAGAGAGAAATGCTATCTGATGTTAAATTTCTGTAAGGCTCCCATCAACTTATTGCATTTTTGCCTTTTCATCTAATTTTTTACAATATGCAGTCATATGCAAGTTCCAGATTGAAAGAAACTCTGTAATTGTGTCTTTCAGAAACCTTATAGTGAAGCTGTAGATTCTGGTCATTTGAGGCACCAGTTCCCGTTTCTAAAGATTGTTCCTCAGCTGAATTTGTGATCGAACAGATGCTGAAGTTATACATTGCATTATATTCCTAAAGTATGATGTCGTTTTTAAGCTTTATGCCTTTACACCAAAGACAGCTTCTACAGCTGCCATTAAATGGTACAATTCCCATTTAAAAAAGCTTCTTTTATAAAAATTACTTTTCACAAAGACTTGTAAAGGGCCCCCCATATGGTCCGTAGAAGCATCACTCTGCAACATCTCTTTCTTTTATTACAGATATCTAGAAGAGCCTACAATGATTGCAGCCTTCAATGGGAAACAGGCTGGAAAGCATGTGGTGCACATTGCGTGTGGGAGCACATACAGCGCTGCGATTACTGCTGATGGAGAGCTCTACACGTGGGGAAGAGGGAACTACGGCCGACTCGGCCACGGTAAGCTCCACCTGCATTCAACTTCTGGACGCAGACTCAGCTTAAATAACATGTCTGTCTGTCTGATGGCTAAAAAAAAGAAATGTGGCTCTGTTTGTAGGCTCCAGTGAGGACCAGACAACACCCATGCTGGTAACGGCACTGAAGGGGCTGAAGGTGGTGGATGTGGCATGTGGGAGCGGTGATGCACAAACACTCGCTGTGACAGAAAATGGTGAGAGTCTTTTTGGCTTGTCTCTTGATAAGGACCTGACTGACATGGGATTTCTTTGGCCTATACTGATATCTCAGCTGAATGTGGTTATCAAATACTTCAAAGCTATGCAATGGAGACAGGATGTAAACACTTTACTTACTAGTTATTAAATAACAGACCCGTCCATGCATAAAGTCCAGCCTTAAAAAACAGTTTTAATATCGGCACATATCAGAGAACATACACTCTGATACTGATATATCTGCAATGGGCCAATACTGGCTGATAATATCAGCCGCCTGATATGGCGGCCAGGCCCAACTTCTGATCATATAATCCGACAGTGTTAAAACGGAAGTCTTACAATGCAACATCACTTCGTGTTTCACAGGTCAGGTTTGGTCCTGGGGGGATGGAGACTATGGTAAGTTGGGCCGGGGAGGCAGTGATGGCTGCAAGACACCCAAACTTGTGGAAAAGCTGCAGGACCTGGACATTGTAAAGGTTTGCTGCGGCAGCCAGTTTTCAGTGGCCCTCACCAAAGATGGCCAAGTGTACACGTGGGGAAAGGGAGACAACCAGCGCCTTGGTCACGGCACAGATGAGCATGTTCGCTACCCGAAGCTGCTCGACAGTCTACAGGGTAAGTTTGACTGCTGTCTTATATATGGATATTATCCTCAGAAGCTTTTAGAATACAAGGACTGATATTGTTTGTTTCCAATCAGGGAAAAAAGTTGTGGATATTGCTGTGGGGTCGACACACTGTCTGGCCCTCACTGACGATGGAGAGGTGCACAGCTGGGGCAGCAATGACAAGCTGCAACACTTTGATACACTGTTTTCCAACAAGAAGCAGCCAAAGGCACTCCCCGGGCTCAACACCAAACACATCGTGGGAATCTCCTGTGGCCCAGGACAGGTACTTCGTATCTGTCACTGATGATTTTTAAATGCTTCTGAAACCTAAAACATGTTTGCTTAGTGTTTTTTTCATTTTCAGAGCTTCGCCTGGTCCTCGTGCTCAGAATGGTCTGTGGGGCAGCGTGTGCCCTTTGTGGTGGACGTTTGCCCGATGACGTTTGAGCAGCTGGACCTGCTCCTGCGACAGGTCAGTGAGGGGATGGACGGCAGCTCAGACTGGCCTCCCCCGCAGGAGAAGGAGTGCATGGTGGTCGCCACACTCAACCTGCTCAGGCTGCAGGTAAGTGACAATCTGTTGCCCATCGATGTTTTATTATAAATGCGTCAGTTCTTTTTTTGCTGCTTTGAATTTTTGCTAACGATAGAGTTTGGCATCTTTTCACCTTCTCTCACATCTAGTTTATCCCAACATGATGTTGCCTAATTTCAAACTTTGGTCCACTTCAGCTTCATGCAGCCATCAGTAACCAGATGGATCCTGAGGAGCTCGGACTGGGTCTTGGCAGTGTGCTGCTTAACAACCTCAAACAAACGGTGGTGGTGCTTGCGAGCAATGCTGGGGTGCTTAACACTGTGCAAGCAGCTGCCCAAGCAGTTCTTCAGAGTGGCTGGTCAGTGCTGCTGCCCACTGCTGAGGAAAGAGCGAGAGCATTATCCTCACTTCTGCCTAATGCTGGTGAGTGCAAATCAAAACATCTGCTAACACTGATTAAACACAATAATGGACACTTAATATTTCATTAACTGTGTAATAAAGTGAAAAAGTGGACAGGACTGGAGACACTGAGACTGACATTTTTTTCCAGCATCCGGAAATGAAATGAGTGTAAGTCCTGGACGTCGCTTTATGATTGACCTGTTGGTCAGCAGTTTAATGGCTGATGGAGGGTTGGAATCTGCACTGAATGCAGCCATCACTGCTGAGATACAGGTCAGTGTGTTAAATGCAAGAGTCATCACTTTCACATACTGGATTCAGCCTCATTTACACATTTCTCATGATATGTTTACTCTAAGCTCATTTGTATTATCTTAGCACTGCTATTGAACTCCTTTAACTAATGAAGTATATTAGACATCAGTGGTTTAAATCCCTTGCATCCACATCACTGATGTCCTGAAGGAACCCACTCACTGGACACAGGAGTCACACTTCTGTCATTTCTCTTCATGGCAGGACATTGAAGCCAAGAAGGAGGCTCAGAAAGAGAAGGAGATCGATGAGCAGGAGGCCAACGCTTCCACCATGCACCGCTGTCGCACCATGTTGGACAAAGACCTCATCAACACAGGCATCTACGAGGCTGCGGGGAAGCAAAGCCTGCCCCTGGTGCAGCTTGTACAGCAGCTGCTGAGGTACCTGCTCCTGCACCCACTCATGCTACAGCCATACCAGTGACACCCTGCTGTTTGCTAGCAGATTTAACCATTTGTTTTCTGCAGGAATATTGCCTCCCAGACCATTGCAAGGCTGAAGGATGTTGCTCGGCGCATCTCCAACTATTTAGAGGCAGAGCATGTCAGCAAGGAGCGCTCTGCATCGCTGGACCTGCTGCTACGCTTCCAAAGGCTGCTGGTTAGCAAACTCTACCTGGGTGTCAACGGCACAGAGAACGTCAATGGATACAGTGAGTCTTCTTTTCTTCTAGCTGTGCAGAAAAGAGTAACTGGCCATCAGAGTTGACAATGAGCTCTTGATGGGTAATATTTGATCTGTTGTTTTTGCAGATCCGGAGCTTCTAGGTGTCGGCTCCCTGTTGAAAAAGTACATTGCCCTGCTGTGCACTCACATTGGAGACATCCTCCCAGTGGCTACAAGTATCGCCTCTACTGGTCGTCGCCACTTTGCTGAAGTCTCTCGTGTTATTGAAGGAGATCTGACGGGTAATCCCGCTCTGTCATTGTGCCAGATGACTTGCATGCATGCATGCCTGTAAATAATTTGTGACGTTAAGGCTGGACGTGTTGGTGTTTCTTGTATGACAGGAGTGCTGCTGCCCGAGTTGGTGGTGTCCATTGTCCTCCTCCTGACCATTGATGCCAGTCTCATGCAGGAGACAGGTTCTATCCCTCTCCTGGCTGGACTCCTGGAGCACCTTGACCGTTTCAATCACTTGGCCCCTGGACACGAGAGGGATGATAATGAGGATCTGGCCTGGCCAGGCATTATGGGTATGACAGCAGTTGTGTCTTACAGTGACACTGATGGGAAATTATTCTCACCCTAATCCTTGAGTTGAAGATTAGAAGATACCCACTGCGTGTTGGTTTGGATTGTAATTAGCTCCTCTACTGCTGTGACAGGATCTTTCTTCACTGGGCAGAGTTCTAAGAACAATGAGGAGGTTTCCCTCATTCGCAAAGCTGACCTGGAGAACCATAACAAAGACGGAGGTTTCTGGACTGTCATTGATGGAAAGGTCTATGACATCAAGGACTTCCAGGCTCAGTCACAGTCACTTACAGGAAACAGTATTCTGGGTAATGAGATGTAACAAAATTAGTCCGATTAAATTTGAACTTTTCACTTCAGTCACTGACCGATTTCAGATCTCATTGTATTATTTTCTCCTTTTGCAGCCCAGTTCGCAGGAGAGGACCCAGTGGTCGCTTTGGAAGCTGCTCTGCAGTTTGAGGACACGAGGGAGTCGATGCAGGCCTTCTGTGTTGGCCAGTACATGGAGGTACTGACTAACTAAACGCAAACTTTCTAAATTAACTTCATTTGAATTTATAATTGGTTGCGCTCTTTGGTATTTTGATTGGCTGTTTTTTTTTTTTTGGTTTTTTTTTTGATTTGTTTTTTTAAATCATCTACAGCCTAACCAGGAGACAGTCACCACTCCAGACCTCAGCAGTCTCTCCTCCCCACTTATTGACACAGAGAGGAATTTGGGGCTGTTGCTGGGTCTCCACGCCTCCTACTTGGCCAAAAGCACCCCGCTGTCCCCCATGGAGATTGAATGTGCCAGTGAGTTCAATGATTTTATAATCCCCCGGTTTATGAATGAAGTTGTGTCTTTGCCAGACTCTGTATTTTATTTTAATTGGTTTAATGCTATCTGTCCTTGCACAGAATGGCTCCAGTCCTCCATCTTCTCCGGAGGCCTTCAGACCAGTCAGATCCACTACAACTACAATGAAGAGAAGGATGAAGACCACTGCAGCTCTCTGGGTACAACCACTCCAGACAAGGCCAAACTCTACTCCAGAAGAATTACTCTCAGCGACCACGCGCAGCCTTTCCTGCAAGCTATTGCTGACAACAACACTCAGGACCACACTGTGAAGGTACAGACATGACACCTGCAGCTCAAGAGCAAAAAGCGTAGCTGCACAGGAGCCATGAAGCTGAAAGACGCAGACAAGCTTTCATGTTCTGTCTCTGTTTGCACATCGTAGGACTTCCTCTGCCAAATAGAGCGTTGTTGTAAGCAGTACCATCTTATTACACCCATCACCTTCCCTCCGGAACACCCTGTGGAGGAAGTCGGTCGCCTGCTGCTCTGCTGCCTGCTCAAACACCAAGACCTCGGTAACCTAGCAACTGTTCTCAGACAGGCTGTTTGACAAGGAATTAGAAGCTAACTTTTGGCTCACTTCACTATTGAAATGGCTTTTCATTGTTATCAGTTATGCAAAGATGTATTGAAATCGTTCCTCTTTGCACACCCACAGTCGCCAGCACTTTCCTCAACAACTGTTCACACTTGAAATGATTTGTAGTTGTGCAGCAATTGAGTGTAAAATCTCTTCCCGTTACAGGTCACATTGCTCTCTCACTTGTCAGCCAATGTGCCTTGGGTGTGGACCAGGGGAAACAGAGGTCCCTCCCAAAATCTGTGATTGACGTGTGCCGCATGGTCTACCAGGCAAAGTGCTCTTTAATTAAGGTGTGGACTGTAACACAAGAGCTTGTGTTAATTCCTCTGTGAAGAATTTTGTTCTGGTAATATTGTGACACAAAGGGGAATGAGGCTGACATGTAAATGACATTTTTGTTGTTGTAGACACATCAGGAACAAGGTCGCTCTTACAAAGAGGTGTGTGCCCCTGTCATCGAGCGTCTGCGCTTCCTGTTTAATGAGCTGCGTCCGGCTGTTAGCAATGACCTTTCTATAGTATCCAAACTGAAGCTGCTGAGCTCTCAGCCGCGCTGGAGGAGGATCACCCAGAAGCTGATCAGGGATCGCAGGAAAAAAAGAGGTGAGTTTTTCATGACCTACTACACAGTGATAGCATTTCATATTCTTATCATACATTTGTTTTTATGTAAATGTATTCTGGATTTAGTGCCTAAGAAGTCAGAGTCTGCTGACATTGAGGAGCCAAAGCTGGAGAATGAAGGGACCAATGAAGAAGAACTTAATGTCCACATCAGCCCCACAACTGGAGACAGGAAATCACCCACAAGCAGGACGTCAAAGGCAATTTAATGAGACTCAGTTATCGAAATATTTGAATGAAATAAAAAATGTAACTGACTTCTTGAATATATATTTTTGTAATAGTGAAGACTGATGCAGGTCTAGTAGGATGCAGACACCACAGTGTCTGTGTTTGTGCAGTTTCACATTCTTGTATCGTTTTTCAGCAGGACAAGTGGCATCCACTTCTTAACACTGTGGCCAATGTCCAAAAGTACCGGTGGCTGAAACACAGCGTTCAGGGTGCCTTCTCTCAGTCCAGCCTTATGGCCACCATCGTGGAGTTTGCACTAAAAGAGGAGCCCCTTGATGTGGAGAAGATGAGGAAGTGTCTTCTCAAACAGGTGATGGAAAACAACGGATCAACACCGACTTCATAAGGAGTCATTGTGATAAAGCAGAAAGCACAGAAACGGAGCAGATGTATTTGATTTACATGTTAGCTTATGAAGAAAAAGCATGACAAATGTGAACTGTTTGATTTTAGCTGGAGAGGGCTGAGGTGAGACTGGAGGGCATCGACACAATGCTGAAGTTGGCCTCCAAAAGCTTCCTGCTGCCGTCTGTGCAGTATGCGATGTTCTGTGGCTGGCAAAGGGTCATACCGGAAGGGACCAACATCGGGTAAGACAACACTGTCACACCTGTGGTAAAAACAAGAAATTTCCCTGAACCTGTGAAGTGAGTTGACTTTGTAGTTTGTGTATCCTCATGTTAAATGTCCAAAGCTCCTAATAATGATGTAACAATGTTTTAGCTTCAGTGTTTCATTTGGTCTTAATTGGCCTTCTAATTTTTTAAATGTCCTTTTCAGAGAGCCGCTGTCTGACTGCCTGAAGGATGTGGATCTGATCCCGCCCTTCAACCGCATGCTTTTGGAGGTGACCTTCGGCAAGTTGTATTCCTGGGCTATCCATAATGTTCGCAACATCCTGCTGGAGGCCAGCGCTCGCTTCAAAGAGCTCGGTGAGCAGCCACGTCAGAAAACTATTGTCAGTTGTTGTCCCATAATCGTGAAGGAGATATCTCTGCAACTTTTTAATGGACTTCCACTTAGACTGAAGGTTAAAGTGTTTAGATTTTGAAAGTCAAAGGTCACTTTACCCTCACAAACCACTTTTTTGTGCCAGCTAGAGGTGTGAATCTTCACTGGATTTGCAATTTGATGACGATTCGAATGCAAAACGATCTTCAATGCATCTGCAATGTGTTGCATTCCAATTTTTTATATTTCTGCACAGTGCACATGACTACTTATTCTTTAATTAATATGATCATTCAGATAAATCTGAACTCACTTTTTTATTTAGACAGTGCTTTCAGCACACACCGCAAACACACTTTTCTAGTCATTGTTGAGCTTCATAACTCAGGAACTGAAAGGGAGATTGTGATTATATTTTTTATGGTCTTATGCTGAGCAGGTGACGTTAATCGTGGATTTCCATCTCGAAAATTTGCTGATTGTTTAGATCTTCTGACCTGCCGAGTTGCACATGTTTGTGTAGCTTCTTTGCAGCAGCGTCCAAAGTAGAAGCACTTTAGTCTGATATAAGTTCATCTTCTAAGTGAAGAAAGCCTTGTTCTCACTTCTGGAATCATGTCAAGATGTAGATAATTTTGTCAAAAAACAAACTACAGATGCTTCATACAGTTAATTTAAAATCTTCACTACATGTGTCAAAAGTCTGGACAAACACTGATGTAAACTGTAACTTGATGGAATAGAGGCCTACGACTGTGAAGTAGTAATTCTATTTCTGCCTTTTTTACAAACACAAACTAACTGACCACCTGTCCTTGTCACCAGGTGTGCAGCCTGTTCCCTTGCAGACCATCACCAATGAGAACCCGGCAGGACCAAGTCTCGGCACCATTCCACAGGCCCGCTTCCTTCTGTCCATGATACACATGCTGTCTCTGAAACATGGGTCCAACAGCCTGAGCCTCTTGCTAAATTCTGGTGTATTGGCCCTCACACAGAGTGTACTGCGGCTCATAGGTGAGAACATATGGGCTGCCGAGAACAGAAGCTGGTGGTTGCAGCCATATTTTGGATGGAGATGTTTAATGTCTCGTGGCTTTGTATCTCCAGGGCCGAGCACAGACAGCAGTGAGGAGGATCTGAGTTTATCTAGACTTGGAGGCTCAGCAACAGTCCTGGAAGAGTCCAGAAAGGAGGCTGCCCCCGCCCCCCTACCTGCCTCCGGCCCTGAGCTGGCTGCCATGATGAAGATAGGCACCAGGGTTATGAGAGGGGTGGATTGGAAATGGGGAGATCAGGTACCTGAATTTGGGTTTTGGACGGATTATTGCTTTGTAATTACTAACTAAAGCTTAGAAGAATAAAACCTGATGTGTGGTATTTGACCCCATGCATGCTCTGTCCAGGATGGACCAGCTCCCGGTCTCGGTCGGGTCATCGGGGAGCTGGGTGAGGACGGTTGGATCAGGGTCCAGTGGGATACGAGTAGCACCAACTCCTACAGGATGGGCAAAGAGGGTAAATATGACCTTAAACTGGCAGAGCCGCCACCAGCTGCTCAGCCCCCCACTGAGGACTCTGACACCGAGGATGACACAGGTCAGTTCACTGCGTTGCCTCGGCACAAATCCCCACAACTATAGCACCGTTTGAGGTTTGATTAATGAACTCTACGATCTGCTCTCGTCATTTCAGAAGGTGAACTGATGGAGAAGAGCAGCCACCCGACAGCTATGATGCTAACCAGCACAGTGAATCTGCTGAAAACTCTGTCTCTGTCAGCTGGGATCTATGCAGAGGTGTTGCAGACGGACGCTACGCGGACCCTCTGTGGACTGCTGAGGATGCTTGTGGAAAGTGGAGCTAATGACAAATCAGGTAGCTGCACCGCCATATTAATAAAGAGCGAGACAAGTTGTTGTGTTTTTCTGAGTGGATTTTGAACCATCTGTGCTTGCAGGCTGTCACTCCCACAGGCTGGTCTCTCGGGAGCAGCACAGGAGCTGGTGCACGCTGGGCTTCATACGCAGCATTGCTCTCATGCCCCAGATGTGCAGCACCCTAAGCACCTCTGCTTGGATTAGCCTGCTCATCCGAATTGTTGAGGGACACCAGTCCTTCAATGCCATTACTCTGCAGAGACAGGTAAGATACAATGATTGTGTCGAATGTGCTTCTTGTGTTGGTGATGATATATTTTATTTTGGGGGTTCTGTAGAAAAAAATCTAATGAGGGAGAACCACAGAAAAGTGAACTTGCCTGTTAATGTGTGCAGCTGATTTATGAGTCATTTATAAAAATGTAACAGTAACTCTTGTTCTGCTTCTGTTTCTCCAGATTCTGGCACTGCGTCTCCTGCAGGCCGTCCTGCCCTCGTGGGACAAGACGGAGCGCTCTCAGGACATGAAGTTCTTGGTGGAGAAGTTGTTCAGTTTCCTGGGAAGCCTGCTAAGCACCTGCTCGTCAGACCTGCCGCTCCTCAGAGGTAGGATGATAAATCATACCTGGGCTCTTAATGTGAATATAATGTTTGTGGGAGTGTTTCTTTAGTGTCTTACCTGTTTTGAAATTGCTTCTTCCTCCACACAGAGGGTTCCCTGCGCAGGAGGAAGTCCCGCCCTCAGGCATCTCTTACAGCCACTCACAGCAGCACACTGGCTGAGGAGATTGTTTCTGTCCTACGCACTCTGCACTCTCTTGGCCAGTGGAACAGCATGATAAATGATTACATCAACGCTCAGCTGAGCTCCGTTGGAGACGTAATGGCAGGCTGCCAGTCAGAAACAGTAAGAATTATTGCAGTGTAATGCAATATTCATTTGTTTTAATTAAGTTAATTTGCATGAGTGCTTTTGTGGATAAAATCAGTCCCACAAAATGGTGGTTGTCAATGTCCCCTCTCTGGTTCAGTGTTTCCTGGAGGAGTACTTTCCTGATTCGGAGGGTCCTCGAGTGGGCAGTCTGATGGCAGTGCTGGCAGTCATTGGAGGGATTGATGGGCGCCTCAGGCTGGGAGGCCAAGTTTTTCATGAGGAATATGGCGAGGGAACAGTCACTCGGATCACCCCGAAAGGCCGCATCACCGTCCAGTTTCATGAGATGAGGACCTGCAGGGTTTGCCTGCTCAGCCACCTCAAACCGGTACAGAAGTCTGTAGATGCTCGTGTGTACATACAGTTTGCACATTAATCAAGTTGATTATCCATTATAATCCTAGTTTTCTTTGCTGTTGTCCTGTTGCTCAGCTGCCTGCAGTGACCTTCAGTGTGCAGAACCTGCCGTTTACAGACTCAATGCTGGCAGTCTGGGCCCAGCTGGTGAGCCTGGCTGGAAGTAAACTGGAGAAACAACATATGAAGAAGTCCCTCAGTCGAGGGCTTACAGGTGCTGAGAGACACAATGAAAATGTTGTAGATCATTAAGTATCGTATACAAAAATCATTGCCTGTATTAGACTAGTAGTGCCTTGGATATGCACATCGTTTTGTTCTTCTGAGTAATAATCCCTTCATTTCTTATTAAAAATAATGACCATGACAAAAGGTTTTAATGTGTGGAGGATGCTTTGATTTAGTGTTCAGAACTGGCGGTCTGTTCCAGCAAACTCAGTTGAACCCGTTGTGTTTTTAGCCGACCAGGTGGACATCCATTTGCTGCGGTGCCAGCAGCTGAGGCTGTACATTTTAAAGGCAGGACGGGCGCTGCTCTTACATCAGGACAAACTCAGGCAGATCCTCTCCCAGCCTGCAGTTGTGGAAGTTGGACCCAACCCCAGTGGTAAGACTTCACCCAGTGAAGGGTTGTGCATTTGGGGGGCTGGTCTGGGTGGTTTTCAGAGAGAACTATTGCTGTTTAGTCCATTTCAGTGCCAAAAAGCCTTGGATTAGAGAACCTTTATACACTGTTGTTTATACACGTCAGTTATATTTAACCATTGAGTCCGTTTGTATTCATCAGAACTTTTTCATGAGATTGAAATGATTATTTGGCCAAATGAAGTGCAATGTCCCATCAAGCTCTATGTTGCTTTGGCACAACATCATGGCTCTCTGTAGGTGGACTGACATTTGGTCATGATGAGCTGTGTTTTGGATACAGCACAGCAGCTACTGTGAATGGGGACAAACTAACCAAGTCTGATTAACCAGTGGCTGACCTTGCACTCATGTGCATGGCTTCTGGGTGAATGTAACGAAACTTTGAAGCACTGTCTTTTCTGTTCAGGCTTTTTCACAACGCCTCTTGTTTTTGTTTTGTTTGTTTGCAGAGGATCCAGTGGTGTCGTCTCCTGATGTGGGCGATTTGTCCCCTGAGGGCCCTTTACCTCCACTCATCCTCCTGCAGCAGCTGCTGTCTGCCGCCACTCAGCCCTCCCCCATCAAAGCCATTTTTGACAGGCAAGAGATGGAGGTGAGTCAATAGATCTTTTAGTCTGCCGGTGTTAAGTGTCAGTGGTAATGTTGCATACATCAGAGTCGGTGTAATCGGTCTGACCCCAGTGTTTTCTGTGTGTGGCCGTGTCTTCAGGCTGCGGCTCTGGCAGTGTGTCAATTCCTGGCTGTGGAATCCACCCACCCGTCCTCTCCCCTGTTTGAGGAAAGCAGCTCCAGCGAGGCCACCACGCCCGTCACCGTACAACACGTCCGCCCTCCAAAACAGAAAAAACAGAAGACCTCCCCCGTCCCTCCCTTGCCCATAGTCCTCCAGCTTATGGAGATGGGGTTCCCACGGAAAAACATTGAATTTGCCTTGAAGTCACTGTCTGGAACTACAGGCAGTGCTTCTGGTGTCCCAGGTACAGTTATTTCTGATACAAAGCCGAGTTTATGAACAGATTCAAATCCTTCCTTGTGTCATCATAATTGCATCTGAAACTGTATCTGTCACTGCATCAACATTTGAGATAATGAAGTAATTGAGCGTATTCATCAGGTGTCGAGGCTCTCGTGGGCTGGCTGCTGGACCATCCAGACATTCACGTCACCGAGCTGTCAGATGCCGACACCGTGTCAGACGAATACTCTGATGAGGAGGTGCTGGAGGAGCTGGAGGAGGCTGAGCCGACATTCCCTGTGGTACATTACCCTCTCTTTGGTTTTTGTTATTAATCCACTCGACAATGGACTGAGTTGCCTGCCACTCAGCCTGCCAAATTCTCCTTATGACATCATTGATAACAGCTTTTGATGTGTGTAACATCAGCCTCCTGGTGCAGTGGTGACTGAAAGCCAGACGTTCAAGAAGAGATCAGATTTCCAAACCAACGATGATTATGCCGTGTATGTGAGAGAGAACATTCAGGTGAGAGCTTTGAAAGATTTTCTAAAACTTTTTGTAGCAAATATGACTGAAGTCTGATGGGTCAGTGACTCCTCTGCAGGTGGGAATGATGGTAAAGTGCTGCAGAACGTACGAGGAAGTGTATGATGGAGATGTCGGGAAAGTGATCAAGCTGGACAGAGATGGACTTCATGACTTAAATGTGCAGTGTGACTGGCAGCAGAAAGGAGGAACATACTGGGTTCGCTACATCCACATTGAGCTTCTTGGTAAGCTTGTGTGATCTGATCAGTGCGTTAACATGCACAGCTGAGATGAGCTGCTGTCCTTTTTCCAGTGTGCAAGAACAGAGGAAGGCACAGTAGGTGGTAGGGATATATATATATACACACACACATACACACACATGATTGATAGACATAGATAGATATAATATAAATATACACAAGAGGTCCGTGTCTGACTGAAAACACAAGGGATACCATTGTTTAGCAGAGTAAATATATTAACAGCCACCTCGTCGACACGTTGCTGATCAGCCCTCTGTTCCGCTTTCACACATCTTTTCCACTCTTGTAGCTGTTGTTTGCCGTGATGGAGGCTTGTTACGTTACTCCGGCTTGACAGTCACAACCTGCTTGCGGAAGCCTTCTGTTTCTACAAAACTTACTGGCAGCATTGCTCCAGTCACCATCGTCGGTATGACCAGGCTAATCTTCTCTGCTCTAGTTTCATCGCAATGATGTGCGCCAACAGCGTGAGCGAATGACGTGATGTGAGACAGCCTGTTAACCTCATGTGGTTAAACATGGAATCAGTGTTTCTGTGATACACAAGTTCAACGCCAAGTGTCTTGCTCTGCACGGTATTTCTGTCAAAGTATTTGCAGACATGACTTTTCTGACATGTTGCATGTAACGGCAACTGAGTTGAGCTATTTTAGCCAGGAACAACGCGTGTGCAGCTGCGTGAGTAGTGAAATGTTACTCGAATAATAACATTAACAATGAGTACTCAAGTACATGCTCTTTTTCAGCTGGTTGCAATTGGACTTTCCTCCAGATGACCTAGTATGTCACATACTGAACAAGCAACAAACAAGTTAACATGTGACAAGTGGGTTCCATGTCTAACAGTGAGAACGTGGACAACTTTGCAGCGCTGTACATTTCCTTCATACTCTAGGCTGTACTTACTTTCTGGTGCTCATAGTATTGTTTCTTATTCGCTTTCTCCAACATATGTATGCTGTTCAGGTGTGTTAGGTCTGTCTCCGCTCCGTCACGGCAGCAGAGCTGATAGGTTTCACTCTGATCAGTGTGTGTGCTTCTACTGGCTCTGCTGCGTCTCAGGTCTACCCCATTGCTGCTCCGGTGATCCACAGATGTCCGCAGCAGATACACAAGGCTTCTATTTCTGCCAGATGCTGTAGCACAACGCAGCACTTCAGCACAGAGCAGACTGGGGGGGGCTGGAAGTCAGACACAGATACAACATCAAAACGTGGCAAATTTTCAGAATAAAACAGCCAGATCGTATTCCACTAAACTCCATAAACAAAACATCATTATGTGCAGAGCCAGGCCTGAAGTCAACAGATCAGAGGTTTTCAGAGGCTGTGGTTGCGTGTGATTCTGTCGGGCCGTTCTGCGCTCTGAAACGCAGCCGATGGGTGTTTAACAGATGATGGAGCATGGAGCAATTCTGCAGCGGAGCCATTACGAAACGCACATGCAACCAGAGAAATCCCAGAGTTAGAAAACCTTTGACATGTGTTGGGTCTTCATCTGCTCTCTCCAGGATTCCCACCTCAAAGTTCTCCCTCTCACATAAAGATTGGTGACAAAGTGAGGGTGAAGCCTACAGTCACCACGCCAAAGTACAAATGGGGCTCTGTCACTCACAGGAGTGTCGGGGTTGTGAAAGGTACGTCGTTCTCAGAGCCTTTAAACTTACTTTCCTTCCAGTTTTGATTCTAGTTGCAATCTACAAAATACCTCATTTAAAGATGCTGTGAGCTGAATCTACTGTCGTCTCTGCTAAAGGAGCTTGTTGGTTTGTTACAGCTTTTAGTGCCAATGGAAAGGATGTGATAGTCGACTTCCCGCAGCAGTCCCACTGGACTGGCTTGTTGTCTGAAATGGAGCTGGTGCCCAGTGTTCACCCTGGAGTGAGGTATGGGTGTGTTTAAGGCGTCTGTCAGCCCAACTCTGTGTCTCTACATGTTGCTCAGTTAACACTTTGTGTTGTCTGCAGGTGTGATGGCTGCCAGATGTTCCCGATAAACGGCGCCAGATTCAAATGTAGGAACTGTGACGACTTTGACTTCTGTGAAAACTGCTTCAAGACCCGCAAACACAACACCAGACATTCGTTTGGTAGAATCAACGAGCCCGGTTAGTCACGCAGTTGCATCTGATTATCTTCTCCACTCACCAGCGTAGTACCTGCGGTGCTTCTGTATGTACGAGTTTATTCATGTGCGTGAACTTGTTGCTCATCTTTTCTACGACCAGGCCAGCCTCCAGCGTTCTGTGGCCGCTCAGGAAAACAGCTTAAAAAGCACCACAGCAGCCAGCGAGGGATGCTGATTGACAACTGGTCTAGAGCTGTCAAGAGCCTCAACGCCTCATCCTGCGTGTACCAGGCCTCCCGCCTCATTGACTGCAGTGATCAGTGCTGGCAGTCCTCCGGCTCGCAGGGAAAGGCAGGAGATTGAATTGCATTCTCTAAAAAGCTGAATGACTGTGTTTAGTGCAGCTTGATCACCTGACAGTATCTGTCATTGATTCCCTGCAGCACTGGATTCGTCTTGAGCTCTTCCCAGATGTTCTGGTGCACAGGCTGAAGATGATTGTGGACCCAGCGGACAGCAGCTACATGCCGTCACTCGTCGTGGTTTCAGGTGGGAGGACTTTGTTTATTTCTGAAAGAACTTACCACATTAAGATTTAGTTGCTGTGTTTGGATGCATGCTAAGAATGTTTGCCTTTAGAAAATTCTGTTCTGTGTTTGTAATCGGTTAGGTCTCAAAAAGTTCCTCTTGTTTTAGCGGCAGACTGTTCTCAACATTTTCATGTTTGTAATTGTTTTAGTAGAACCTGACCAGTAGGGGATTTTTTGGGCTGATGCAGATACCAAAATTGAGGAGTAAAAAAATTCAGATATCTGGTACATCAGCTGGTATATAAATTCTATCGACTGAATGTGGTAATCAAATTTGTGTGACAAAGACATTTAGCGGAGGCAGGATATCTTACATTTGAACAAATTTTATTCCAAATATCAGAGCACTGAACCAGAAACACTTGACTTATTAGTTATTAAATAACAGTTTGTCTGCTGGACAAACTATGTAATTACACATTTTAAATCATTAGTCCAAACATTTTTTCCAGCCTTAAAAACTGTGCTAATATTTGTACTTATATCAGAGAACATGAAGATGATTGTGGACTATACTGATGTACTACAATCGGCAAATAATATCAGCAAACCGATATGTCGGTGGGGCCCTAAAAATGATTTTTCTCCATGTAAAGGTGGAAACTCTCTGAACAACTTGATTGAGCTGAAGACAATCAACATCAATCCCACAGACACCACCGTCCTTCTGCTCAGTGACTGTACTGAGGTTGGTTGGTTTGAAACGTCTACTTCTAATCAGTATTTGTTGCCTTTAAAATAATGCTGTAATAACTGAAATTACGTCTTTTTCCCTAGTATCACAGATACATTGAGATTGCCATCAAGCAGTGCCGCAGCTCTGGTATAGACTGCAAGATTCATGGACTCAGCATCGTGGGACGAATCAGAGCCGAGGATGAAGACCTGGCCACAGTGCCTTTCCTGGCATCGGACAATGAAGAAGAGGATGATGACAAAACTGCCACTGGAAGGTATGACAGCCAGGATAAAGAATATTTTTTGTGTCAGTGTGACGGGAGTTTCTGCTGGTGCCAATCTGTGTGTCTTTATGTCTGTCTGTATTTTCACATCTTAAAGAGGTCATATTATGCTCATTTTTGGGGGTTCATATTTTATTCTCGGTT
>JAPQLA010000020.1:25688690-25702155 GCA_029822935.1 Naso vlamingii
AAACCAGCTGACAGGACGTCACAGCAACATCATGTGACACTTCTGAGGAAGTCAGCAGGAAGTCAGCAGGAAGTCAGTGGTCAAAACGTCAGGGTACAAACTTTTCTACTAGTCTGAACATGAGAAAGTTTTAATACAATTAGAAGATTTTAGACAAAATGAACCTCTGTGGGTTGTACCGGGTGGCTTGTGTGAACAACAGTGTTAAGTTCTTGTTGATGTAAAAGACACGAATGGTTTCCCAAATTACTCAAAGTGGAACGGATCAGTTGAAAACTAGAGGTATTTTAGACCACGGGTCCTTCAGTGGACTCGATCTTCTTCATCTGCTCTCCTCTGAGCCCTCGGCAGCCCGGTGACCTGGCGGCGGTGACCTCGGCCTCGCCTTCGTTGAACTCAAATGGTTGGTTAGCTCTCTGCTGAGCCAGAGAGGCCACAGAGTTGGTGGCACATGATCCTGCTCATCTACAGTATGAGAGGGAGGTGAGTGAGTACAGTGCAGCGCCTGAAGGTCAAATCGAGACAACATCTTATTCTCAGCTGTCTCACGAGGAGCGTGCTGATAAAGTGAAGTGAAATAAGTTATTCTTAACCTTTGAAACAGCAGTTCAGGAAACTATCTCAGCACAGGGTTCATTCATTTTCTCGACTTTTTCATCATATCACAGGATCGTCTTCAGCAGATGGAGCATTTGCAGGTGTTTAAATTTTCTTTAAGCACCCTTAAGACTTTTCATACTAATGTCTCTCTTTCTGATGATCTTACATTCTGCTGTGTATAGTGAACATTAGTTGTAAAGACTCCAGAGCAGCTTCTGAATGGTTAGGATTTCTTTCTCATGCAGCTGAAGTGAAATGTTCAATGTGCAGCAGCTGCAGGAACATGAGCTTCATCACACGTAACAGCTCCTCATCCGGCAGGAGCAGCTGTTTGAATGACAGAGATCATCCTGCATCAAATACAAAGCACAAGAAATACGCACATATCTACATCTATCAAGACAGACAGACAGGCAGACAAGTAGAGGTGACTGTCAGGTTTAAAGTAACAATGACCTTTTGACATTACACAAGGGGGCGCTGTTGTGCTGTGTCTAAATAAAAGTGTCAGCTTCTCCTAAAGGCAGAGGATGATTGAAATGATTTGGGGTTCACTTTGAGAGAGCACGTGAGAATTCAAGACGCTACAGTGGACACAATTTTGAAAAAACACAAGACTTAAACAGAGTTTTGTTTCCATCGCTACAGCATGTGAGCTAACGGAGCTCACCTGAGCACGCAGGAGGACTTGAAGTGGGCGAGAGAGGCTGGTTTGTTGTCCACACAGGAGTCTCACTCAGCCAGTCCTCTCTCCACATTTCCCTAGTTCTCTTCAAGCGCTGGTGATGTTACGTTGGCAAACAATCTGATTCTTTTGAACAGAACCGAGTTGTTCTTTTTATCCTTTTGCTCAAATTTCACTGCCCATCGCCTAACGCCCCAAACCGTCACATGATGCGGTCACTCGTTGAAAATAACAGATCTACAAGCCATAAATGTGGCACTATGTAGCGCCCTGAGTCACAGCCATCTGCCAGAGAAGTGTGACAACGCTATGCGTCACGTTTATTTGAGCCGTTCTGTTGAATGACTCTCAGGAGGAGGTGGAGCCATCGGACCCAGCTTCCTCAAAGAGCTGTAATTCCTGTCATAAGCCGGAGAAAGGTCAGGATCAACCAGTTACTATTCTGGAACAGGGAAAAAAGACCAGAGTTCGTTTGTATTTCCCTAAACCAATCACAATCATCTTGGGCGGTGCTAAGCCCAGGATGCAGGAACGTTGGAAATAGTTGCGCAGTAAAGGCCCCCGGAACAGTCAGCCAATGAGAGGCTTACATCCAACTTCTATTTCCTGTTACTTCGACCATAAACCCTGGGAACAAGATCACTAGCTTGCTAGCCTCTGAGTTAGAATTCATCACGAGCCAGGTTAGCTAGCAACATAACGCCAACGAGCTAGGCTAGGCTAAGAGGCTAGGCTGCCTAGCTGGCAGACCCAGTTGTCTGTTTAACCCCTCACAAAAGTGTTATCACCCTAAATTCATGCACTTCTCCGTAATGTTTTGACCTTGGGGGATGGTTTGTAAACTGAAAGAAAATGTATAAAATTTCATTTTCAAATCTTAATTTCACAGCCCATGTGAGCTTCACATTATGTCCTTCTGGGAACATTTAAAGTACCTCTCCTGATTTGGGAATAATCTGTTGCGAGACTTTAGGGAACATTCCTCAGAAGTTCTATAGGGTTTCAAAAAATGTGGATTTTTTTGCCAGCGTTCCTAAAACAAGTATGCTTAATAGGAACATTAATACTATAAGGTAATAAGAACGTATTCATCCAGGAAGATTTTCTGTTTGCAGGGGAGGTCATCAGATCTGACAACTTGCAAAAATTGAAATGTTTAAAAATACGAGGATGTGAGCATGAAAAAGACATTTTGTGTGAACTGACATGGATCCTTCATTCTTCATTAGTTCAAGACTTCAAGTTCTTTATTCGCCATGTGCTCCTGTGCTTGTCCATGGCGTTGGAATTCTTGTAGTTCATTGTAAGTAAAAGCAGCGGCAGCAGCAGACCTGTTGATGACTGTCAGGCTCTCATCACAGTCCCCTGAAGGGTTAGCGGTGCACCTTAGGGTGCACATTTCTGTCCAGTCTTATTGTGCATCACATGACTTGAACACTTATATACGTGACCAACAATATTCTTCAATAAGTGACTGACTCATGCAGGAATGTCGGAGTCTGTGGTGACGCCGTTAGCTTCACTAAGAGCCCCTGGCTCGCTCGCCTTTCTCCCAGTGGACATGTGATTTTCCCTTTCTCGCTACTATATCTCACATCAGCCCACAAGACCCGTGTGCCGTCTCCCCCCTGGACATCTTCTCTGTGTAGCTTTCATCCCCTGTGTCACAGGCA
The DNA here is from genome assembly GCA_029822935.1 of Naso vlamingii. Taxonomy (NCBI): domain Eukaryota; kingdom Metazoa; phylum Chordata; class Actinopteri; order Acanthuriformes; family Acanthuridae; genus Naso; species Naso vlamingii. Next base: position 25,691,649 of record JAPQLA010000020.1, read on the forward strand.
GCAGTAAGTCCAGACCAGGTGACTCCATCCGCTCAATAGGAAACATTGTTTTCCCTGATTTCTGAGAATGGAAAAGGCTGGAATTCTACTGTAATCACTCGGCTGCAAACATCATTTCTGGGGGGAGAGTTAATGGAAATTTATTTCTGTGAGTGATTTGGTTTGGTTCATTGGACAGATAATTGTCCCTGGGTGAAGGTTTTAGTGGTGGGACTTTCTAATTACTTAGGTCCTGTTAGTCTGGTTCACTGGCCCTCGCTCATGGATGGCAGGATGCTCAAATCCTAATCTGCTCAGTTGTGTTGGGTCAAAGGCAAATGTATTAAAAGATTAAATTAAAGATACACTCTGGGTTTGTCATCGTGCCCCCAAAATCCCCACATTTTTCATCCTGGCTCAAGGCAAATCTTTGGAACAGAACAGGTCACAGCGGAATGAGAGAACAACAGGAAATGCTTTTACTCTGTTAGAAAATATTTTCAAATCAGTTCACAAATTCACACACTTTTTTTTTTTAGCTCCATCTAAGGAAATTAAAAGTTTTGGTGCTGATGCATGAACAGAGCATGTGTCAGGTTTCCCTCTGGACCATGTGAGCCTTAATTTAAGTCATTTAGTGGATGACTAATTCATTTTCAAATGTGAAATGTAATTTAACAGAAGGATACAAGCAGACGGGACTTTTTCGGTTTTCTTTGACCTCAGACCTTTTTCTTTCTAAATCTAGGGAAAGCGGCTCCCCGCTCTCCTTCCTCTATTTAGAGTTATGTTTGGAAAAAAAAAGTAAATAATTTGATCATAATTTAGACACGCTGCGAAGCTATTTAGGCATGCAAACTATACGAGAAGCTAAACAAAAGATTCAGATTTGCATGACTTGTTTGTTGATCCATGAGCTACGTGTTTCTTAGGGAGACGCATGAGGAACGTTTAACGTGAATTATATAAAATCAAGAGAACAGTGATAAAAACCAACCGTCTCAGAAACTAGAAAACAAACGAACACAAAAAGAGCTTTTTTTGTTCGTCTGTTTCCTGAACATGCAGCCTTTGGGTTTAAGTTTTCCTTAAAGCCTCTCTGTCTCTGACCTGCCTGACCTTTTAACACCAAAAGTCTGTGGAGTTGACTCACCCCCCCCGGAGAAAGTACTGACATTTGTCTCAAATCACAAAAAGTAAGCATGACATGAGGCCTTTAATCAGCTGACATTAATCTCTCTGTTTCAAATCATTCTCTCTTCCTTTTGACTGTTAAAAAGTTTTTGTTACTCTTGTCATTGTAAGTAAATGTTTTGTCTATTTATTGTTTATTTTATTATTATTTATCAGTTTTTTTCTATAGATTTCATTTCACATTTAGTTTCCTTGTATTGTTTATTGGTCTGCATCCATGTCGGCACAACACTTGGCCCCTGACAGCATCATTTATTGGGTGCAGACGTGTTAGGAAGTTGTTTGAAATGAGTGTGTTTTTTAAATGAATTGTTTTCTTGGCAGTGGTTGGGGTGGAGGGTGCAGTGTGGGGAGTTTGGTTAGAAAAAGTTGGAGAGAAAGACTGAATGGGAAAGTTTTCTGCTTTCAGTGCAGAGCAAATTGTACCACTCCTCCCCCACCCCTCCTCCTCCTCCTCCTCCTCCTCCTACTCCTCCTCCTCCTCCTCTGCTCCTTTAGACCCAGACTGCTCCGCAGCATCTCTCTCCTTTGCTGGGGAGCACAGAGAGGTGAAGAATCGATCAGCACCTCTACAGGAATGCCAGTGTGAATTATTTATGATTTCATTGTTGGAAGTCTGTCGTTAATAACATCACAAACTTTATCATCATCATCATCATCATCATCATCATCACTGCTTTTTCATTATTTTTGTCCTTGTCTTCACCATCCTTATCATCATCATCATAACCATCATCATCGACGTCTAGAACTGTCTTCACCTTCCAAGGTAAGTCTGTAAATGTCATGTCTGTCTTTGGTTTTTTGTCACCAAAATAAATCTGAGTTTCATTTGAAGTTTGTTGCTTCACTTCGTTTACATTCTTTGTGTTGTGGATTTCCTTCTGTGTCACACTGGTGCGCTCTGTTTTAGGGGATTTAAGCATTATGTCTTAACATTGAAAGTCCCTGTCATTCCTCTAATACATGAATGGATAAAACCCTGCATTTATTGTTTTTATTTTTTAGGCATAGCCTGTTACTGAAAATGAAGACACAGGAAATAAAACCCAAACACCTGATCTGTGGAGAACCCTTTGTTAAAGTCTTTGGTGTTGTGCTTTCAGTAATTAACCTCTGCGGGAGCTCTTGTCTTAAAGCCCCCCCACCCCAAATTTTTAATGCTGTGAATGAGGATGGAGAAACTAAGAGAGCAGCTTGTGTTTGTCGTCACACACAGCTCACAGGCCGAGCGTCACATAAAAAGGCTCATTCTTCTCTGTGACGAGCACATCACAAGCGTCGGACGAGGATTTTATGTGAGACACACTGACATCGAACGGCAAAAAAAGGTTGATGCTGATTTGAGAATTTGGTTTATTGAAAAACATGAGGAGGTTTTTTTTATATCTCTAAATAAAAAATATGTTTAATTGAATTAGAATGATGGTAATCAATAATCCATACTTTAAACCTAAAAGCTGCTGTAAAAATAATTCAGTTTTAAAGATGGAAATTTTTTTCTCAGAGAATTTTCTTCCAAATAGTTGTACGGATCAGTAATGCGACTCTTGACAGGACTGTAGTCTCACTCCTCTAAGAGGTTTTTTTCCACAGACTGTAAGTATCACACGTGAGGTCATGGCGCCTTTCATGTGAGCAATAATCCCTTTGAATTCATGCAGCCTTTTGTTGGAGGGGACCACACGTCTGCTGGAGCTCACCTCATCCACCAACCTTCAAACGCACCTGTTGCATGTTGGCTGAATTTACACAAAACGTAGACAGCGTACTCTGCCCTGGTTCCTTTTTGTCCAGACAGAAGAAAGTTAGTCATAAACGTTTGCCAAATCAGACGCAGAAGAAAAGTGATGTGACCATCAAGCCAAGCTGACCTCATGAGAAAGCACTAAAACAACTCACCGCACTTTGTTCGCTTTCGGCTAGATTTAAAATCAGAAAGATCTGATGTGATTTGAAAGCGACTGTGTTACGCTGACTAGCCAGCTAAAGCCTAATCCAGTTCGTAGTAAGTTGATTAGTGAAGCTTTTTAACCGTGTAAGGGCCATCTGATAGATTTTGTTTTTTTCATGGCAGCAAAACATTTTAGTGATTGAAAGGAAAATAAAATGTCTCTCAAAGCTATCAATCAGATTTGATCTGATCACACCCGTCAGTCCTGTGAAATGTTTTAGTGGCTGAAGAAGCTGATTTTGAATCCTGGGCAGCACGGTGGCTTAGTGGTTAGCACTGTTGCCTCACAGCAATGAGGTCCTGGGTTCAACTCCCAGCTGGAACAGGGCCTTTCTGTGTGGAGTTTGCATGTCCCCCCCCGTGTCTGTGTGGGTTTCCTCACACCATCAAAACAGGCACATTAGGTCAGGTCGGCCCAATGTGGCAGCGGCTCAGGACTAACCCTCCACTCTAACCTCGCAATTTTGTTGTATAATGAAAGTAAAGCTGCTTGACCTTTACCTTTTCTAATGTTGAGTATTTATCTTCACTTATTCAAATGTTCAACTTTGATTTTGTTCCTGCATTTTTACTATTTGAAGCAAAGGTTCCAGTGTCTTGTATCAGCCTTGTTTTTGTTTTTGCTGCCCCCAAGTGGCCCAAAACTCAGACATGCAGGTTAAACTGTTGAAGAAACTGATTTTGAGGTATCTGGTGAATCAAAACTCTGCTTCCTTTTGTCCTCTAGCAGCCTCACCATGTATTTGGAGAACAAAAGCAACCTGGAGATTGAGATGTCTCAGACGTCTGCCACAGGCCATCAGGGCAGGAGCAGTCTGAGGTCACCAGAGGCCGTCGCAGGGAACTTTGGGGAGCTGCGTCTGCTGCAGGGCATCTCGGAGAGGGGAGGCACCCAGAAGCTGCAGCAGTCTGCAGTTCTTCCCGCGGGACAGTGCGTCATCCACACTGAGGGCTTTGTCCCTGTTCGAAAAGAGGATGGGTATGACTCAACATGTCTCTGCCCTCTCATGGTGTTTTATTGACACAATATCTTATTAATGCAACTTTTTAAAAAAAATCAAAATTTTCAAAGAAAGCTGCTCTAAAGGTTCTGATTGGTTGAGCTCAATGTCACTTGTCTGAGTTATTAGTAGCCTCCTCTAAAGCCAAAGAAAAAACCCTGTAAGTGTCCTCAAGCTACACAAGGGCTTCTGAGAGGATGAATGTTGAGGCCGCAGATATTCTGTATTGTTAATGGCAACTAATCCAACAAAAAGACCAAAATTCAACAATAAATTCTGTGCTATTAGCCTGGCAGCAAACAGGAGGCAGGCAAACTTAGGGAGAACATAATGGAGTTTTTTCAGCACATACAGACACAGAGTTGACCCTCAGGAGTCAGCAGAGACCGAATAACAGCCGCTGGACTGAACGTGCACAGCCGACTGATGCGGGATCTTTGAGGCGATGCCAGTATCGTGTAAATAGTATCGGTTGATTGTGGTTATCAAGCTCTATGTGATCTGATGTTCGAACAAACTTTACTCCAAACATCAGAGCATTGAACAGTTAACACTTCACTTATTAGTTGTTAAATAACGGACTGCCCTCTCCTGGACAAACTATGCGATGACACCATTTTTAATCAGTACATCAAGCATTTTTTTTTCAGCCTTCAAAAACAGTTTTGATATCAACGCTTTTCAGAAACCACATGCAGATACTGATGTATCTGCAATAGGCCGATATCGGATCGATCAGGCGCTGAGCAAATGTTAAGAAACATGACTCCATTTGAATTCTGATGTTGCTCTTTATCTGCTAAATGTGTAAATACCGATCTGCTAAGTTCAACTTAAGATGACAGTACTGTTGTGTTTACAGCTTCTTTCTGCCCACAAGTGGCAAAAACAAAAGGTTAAAGCTTAAGGCCTCCGTTGATAATTGCTAAAGAGTCAACAAACTACAAGTTTTTCTTGTGTTGTTGAAATGAACATTAATCACAGTCTCTGCTCACCAGGTCGTCTGCATTAAAGACATGTACGACACTTTAAGGCATTCAAACCGCACGTGCATAATCACATTACACATGCCCTGTTAGTTAATCCTGCAGGGGAAGTATGGAAAAGACTGGATTTTCTAGTAAAGTCTAAACATTCACACACACACACACACACACATAGTTAAGTGTGTGTGTTGCTGTGGGTGTGTATCTCAGTCACTCAGGAGGGTGCTAATCTCAAGCCCGTGGATGTGACGTTATTGGGCTTAAACAGGGATTTTTTGTCAAAGCTGCTCATGACAAAGAGAATGAAACAGCTGATATTTGTGTGTCTCCTACATAGACACACATTAGTGACAACAAAGTGATGTAATCTTTTAGTTCCTGCACATTACAACAACAACACATCAAAACTGTGCACAAATTTAACAGTTAGACGAGGTTGCAGGGCACACACTGAAAGTCTGTCAAGAGCAGCTGAAAAATTAGGATAAAAGACTAAACCTGATTTTAAAGTGAACAGACGACGGGGGAAAAGAGCATGACCAAACTCTGTTCACCTGCTCCATGTAGTTTCTGCTAATTAAAGCTGTAAGGGAGCACTGCTGTTTACCTTGAACATGAAATCATCTGACATGTGGAGAAAAGTTTCCAGCTGGTTAACTCATAACTCAGCAGAAGGAATGCTGCAGCGTGCAGCTGTCAGGTTATTCATCGGACACTTTGAAAGTATGTTGGAGCAGGACAATAGTGGACTGCAGTGTGTGTAATGAGGAAGCACGGGCCAGAATTACTGAACTTCAAGCATTTTGAAAGGGAAGCAAAATAGTGTGTATTTGTGCAATAATTATGGCTCTTTTACGCGCTTTTTTTATTGAGCAGCCTCAAGGAGATTTTCTCTATATTTGGAGAAAATAAGATGTAGGTCTTCCGTAGTATTTAGCACAGAAGAGTATTAGGGCCATGGATAAAAAAAAAAATTCCAGAGGAGGAAGAATTTTTTTCCCTATTAGCTTATGTACTTTGAGAAAAAAGTCGAAATTCTGAGAAAAAAGTTGAAATTTCGAATAAAGTTAAAATGAGGATAATTTGAAGACTAAGGCTAAGACTTTAAGACTATATCAAACTGTGACTACATGACTGCCTCTGTGAAACGCCTTGTGCAGATGAAGTGGTGAAAGTGCGCTTTAGGATGGGCATCAACAGTGTGGTTATTAGCATGAGGACTTTGAAGAGATCGTGCCGAAAACTGCATCTGTTCGGACGGACAAACCACACGAGCGTGGAGGAGGTGGCCGCACGGTGCGAGCCGAAGCAGCAGGTAACTGACAAATGTCAGGATACTGATGGTTTGGCGTGCGTGCAGGTCAGAGGGATGTAAGACAGCTCGCACAGCTGTCAGTCGCTCCTGTCTGCTGGGTGTGACTTCACTCAGCATTTTTACAAAATTGTAGTTTGACTTTTTTCTTGAAATTTCAACTGTTTTCTTGAAGAGTATAATTAAAAAAAATCCTTCTAATTTCGACTTTATTCTTGAAATTTTGACTTTTTTTTCTCAAAAATTCTACTTTTTTCTTGAAGTGTATCTAAAAAAAAATCTTCCTTCAAGGTCCTAATACGCTAAATAAATCATGTTGCAGCATAAAACTTTACAGCCACTATAATCAATATTTTCATAATAACTATGGAACACATGACTGTGTGAAATGTGACAGAAGTTACTTTTGGCAACAAACCCACAATTATCGTCCAACTTTGTAGTTTTCAGATTTGTAACATTTTTGGCTAATTGTTAGTTTTACAGGTCACAGCTTGCTGCTTTGGTTCGGTCTCACCACTCTTTTGGAGGAAAAAGCCCCACTAAGCCAAAATATGCAGACAAAGTTAGTGACTACAGAGCCAGGTATTTGTGGAAGGAAGGAAAATCACGGCCAAGAGAAGACTGAATATTGGACTTACATTCATCAGTCGACCAGAAACATGATTTGAAGTGAATAATTATGTGACTATGTAGATCTGCCGGGTGTGCAAACAAGCAGCTGTTTGAACTGTTTGCCTTAAAGTTAAAGTTGATAGTATGTCTGTTGATAGTGTGTCTTTGTGCGCAGTTGGTGGCTGCTGCCCCCAAGTGGCCAAAAAAAGAAAGAAGCTGGAAACAAACCAACATAGCTAACCAAACAAAACTTAATATCATAATATGAGCACACAGTATTTCAGCTGGACATAAATCTTAAAAAAAGCAAAAACTGTCCTGAAAAGACTGCTGTGTAACTCCCCTTTAATTTCAGCTGCAGTCTGTGACTGTCTGGCCTCGATATCCTTTAAGACTGCTCTCTGCAGAGCGACAGTGCAATCTCCATGCCGAGTCACATCTGAAGGACAGGATCAGAGTCATGCAAGGGAAAAGAGGAGGAGAAAAACATGCAGACATGCAGTAAATCTCTTTATAGTTGTATAAGAGTATGTAAGAGGATTAACACGGCACACTTCTGTAATGTGATCCACACTCCTTTATCCAACACATTCATTGATTCAAAGCAGCAAACTGTCAGGAACATGTCTGGCATTGATTGCTGACTCGTCAGACAATAACGACAACACACACACATCTTAACACATCACTAAATTACCTCCACCACAGAACACAGGTAACACAAGCTGTCACAATCAAACCACCCAGCACAGTTCCCTCATACATCAATAATCCCACAATACTTTTGGAAAAATAACTGCACAGACTGTGTTTGGACACCCAACCCTTTGACAGGCCGAGGGTAAAAACCCTTCAAGATTATAAGATTAGCCGAGGAAGACCTTTAATTTTCAGAAGGATTTCCAGCTGACAGTTTTGGCTGAGTGGGTTGGTTTTCCATTACATAATGACACTCATGACGTCTCTCCTGTGGTCTTGATGAGACAGTGGATTGGTGTCTGTCTGTGAAGTAGAAAATGTGTCAGAGGACACTGGTGCTGCCTCTTCAGCACGTTTAACATGAAAACTTAACAAGAGCAGCTTCACATGAACATGTGTGAAAGTGTGTTTAGACAAAAAACACAGATGAAGACAGATACAGTGTGTGCGTGTGTGTGGATGTGATTGCTGGTTGAGACCCAGCTGTGATGCTCAGGGGGCAGCAGCTTGACAAAAAGACGCTGTAGTGATCTGGTTTGTTGAGACACCAGCTGCTTGCTCACCTTTAAGGTCTGACCAGCAAACTGCTGACTGACAGCTGTGCTGATGACAGCTGGGAGTTTTTGATTGTAGTCAAAGCTGAAAAAAAAAAGTTTTTCAGTGTTTTTGAAAGTGCAGATTCGTGTTTTTTCAAAAATATAATCATATGCTTTTGCATTTTTTCTTTTTCAGGCACAATTTCAGCGTGGTTAATTTTCTCAGAGAAAAAACGAATTCAGCCAACATTACAGAGCGGTCACCTCTGCTAAGATTCTCTCAAGATGACAGGTGAGTAATTCCTCAGGCTTCAGATTACAGGTGTGGTATGGAGCCTCAAAGTATTCAATATTTACTCAATAAATGAGACCAGGGTTAGCAGTAAGTAATAAAATCAAAGTGTTAAGTGTTTGTATAAAAAATTATGTAATTAAAACATCTTTGTTTTCCAGCAACATTCTAATTTCATTATGTTGTCATCATGGACATAGATAAAGACGGACAACAAGATCTTGATCGCCCCCTGGTGGCTGGCTGCAGTGCAGGTCATAAATCCCGCCCCCTTTGTCTTAGCAGACAGGACATGGGCCAAACTAAAAAATGTAACTACATGTCACATTAATTTTCCCTACAAATGTTTTTATCTTAGTTCTTATCACACCGGTGGAGTTTCCAGGGTTCTTTTTTTTTTTTTAAGTTTAGTTTTAATTAGTGATTTCAGCTTAAACATTTGATTGACAGCTGATGCATGACTGAGCCGGGCACGCAAGTTTGTCTCTGTGCAGATCAGAACCTTTAAATCTGTTGGCGTGAAAGTTATGAAAATATGAATATTTAATTATTTTAAGAGTAAGAGTAATTTCCCAAATGATTCACTGTTTATGGCACACTGAGCCTCCGTATTAAATTCATATTAATGTTTAACTTGTAATTTCTTTCCTATCCTACCTGTAAGTGTTTATCCGAGCTTCACTTGACAGGATTTACAGGGTATCTGTGTTGTCTGACTCACTTTTTTCAGAAGCCCCTTCCCCCAAAATTATGTTTTTTTGCCTTTAATATTTCAGCCAGAATCCAAATGACATAGTAGCAGTGTCATTTAATGAAACTTATAATCCTGAACAATCCGTCTTTCATTGATTCAACTGACTGGTGTACAACACATGAAATGATGTTGTGTTTATAGAAAGCTTGTCTGTAACAGACGTTTTTGGTTGGAAACATTTTTCAGTATCAGAGCTGACATTCACTGCTGCTGACCTCGATGCCTCTGTGGTGTTTGGTTCTGTCACTGGAGCTAAAGTGGTGGACAGCCAGAGGACTGACAGTGATCATTGTTTTCCAGTATAACCTACATGACCCTGCATGACCCCAGCTTCGTCGGAGGGGAAGAGCCCTGGGACAACGGCTCCCTGGATCTGGAGAGGAGGTATCGGCTGGGCAGTGAGGTCAACAGTCTGTCCCTGTCCCGCTCCAGCTCCTCGGAGAAGAATGATCCTCTGGACAACCTGAACCGCAGCTTCAGACTCAACAGCAGTGTGAGGTGAGAGCCTACTTCCTGTCAGCAGAAAATACACGACGCACTGATGGTCCTCAAACTGTTATACCTTTAACCTGTCAATATGAAGTTATGTCTCCTTTCAATCACTCGTCTGAGTTTCCTTCTGACAGAGAAAACTACGTAACAACAAAAAAGTACAAAAAAATCAGGATCTTGTGAAGCAGAACTTATGTTTTTAATTTTACAAACATGTAAGCATTTCAGGTCAACATAGATTCATCCTAACCTTTTAGAAACCACTGGAACACAGCTGGCTACATGATCAGACTGAACCATGTTATGTATGTTCCTCGTCTTCTTTTCAGATGCTGCTTCAGAGCCTCCAAAGTTGTCACAATGTTCACCATTGTTGTTCTCTGCAGTGTAAGTGGATGTGTCCCTCTCTTGCTCTTGTGGATGAAATGAAACAAAAGAAACCTAACTTAAATTTCTGCCAAAAAAAACATAATTTTATTTTCTTTCACTTCTTTTATTATGTTTTTATTAAGATTAAAGATTTATTTAGTATTTTGAAAAATGTGCTTATTTTCATTTATTCAGAGAGTGACATGATCATATTACAGTTTTTCTCCATCGGTTTGGCTCATTTCTGGAAACAGAAATTACATTCTCAAAACTCTAAGGTCATTTGGCAAAACAGTCTTACAGTTCAGCACAACACCATAGATC
>JAPQLA010000020.1:25735822-25751970 GCA_029822935.1 Naso vlamingii
TGAGAGGAGCAGAAGTCTAGAGTTCTTTCAGAGCAGCTGAACTACAAAATGCTGAAAGGTTATTATGGGATGTTAGCGCCATGACACCAAAGATAAACTGCCTACCCCAGCTTTAAGACACTAAAAACACTGTATATTTTCAGTCATTTTCAATCTGTCTCTGTGCTTATAGATCCCAGTTCTCATCAACTTAAGTCAGGATGCGGATGTGAACCTGCCGGTGAAACCTCTCATCTTTGCCTTGGCCATGGGAGCCTGTCTTGGGGGTAAGCCTCTGTTTCTTCTCTTGATGTAATCAAGTATAAACTAAAGTATAAATACGCTGTGAGGGTGTTGTTTTGGGTTGAAACCTTCCTCAGAGTCACCATGGCTGTGAAAGTTTATCCCTGTTTGAGAGGTGTGGATCTTTATCAACGGTCCCTGTCAGAAGGAGACATCTTAGGCTCTTGGTGACAGTCACACTTTGTTCGGCTGTGTGACTCCCGGGGAGGTCATGCTGGGCTTTTTATGAGAACAGCCCAAAGCCCTCAGAGTCGCCTCGTTCAGGCTCTGCCACACTCGGGCGGGCAGCCCTTCAGCACAGTGTGGCTCTGTTTGGGTGGGAAGGACACAAAGAGAGACAGAGTTGGAGGGCTGTCACAGCATTTCAGTTTAATCAACTGCATTGTGACGGGTCCATATCGATCGGCCGCCCGGCTCCATCCTCACACTGACACCTTCTGAGATGTGAGCAGTATCGAACGGCAGGACGGATACACAGCCGGACTGTCAAAATGCTGCCTACAGTGGATCAGAAATAGAAAAACTCTATGCTCGCTCAGGGCCAAAAATATACTGAGAGAAAGGTGAAGGATGATGATGATTACGGTTATTAACAGTACTGCACAAATGTTGGATACTTATATTTTCCTCAAAATTGTGTGTTCTGTATGACTTTAAACTCAGACCTGATGTAAAAAGTATTTTTCAAAAGCTTGATATTGTTGAGAAATTTTCTTCAAAGAGACCACAGGCACAAGTAGAAGCTCAGATCAATGTTGAGAATTTGTGAGGAAAAATATTGTAATGTTTTTCTTCTCCCCAAAAATAAAATAGTTGTGGAGTGGCAGAGCAGCCTGTGGTCACTGCGGAGAGGTTGGTAACTGTCTGCCTGATCACTTTCACAGTTTTTGGGTCTGTGCTGTAATTTAGGCCTCGCTAGCTGTAAGTGGCAGCAGAGAGAAAACTGATACTTGGACCAGAGGTTAATAATGATTTCAGTGCAATTTATTTGGGTAAGATTCCAAATAAGCTTGCCCGTCGTGACAAATACCTTCTGTTAATTCTGCTTGCGGCCGGTAAAATGGTCATAACAAGAAAATGGATGATTTAAAACCTCCAACGAGATCAGAGTGGAGAGGAACTGTGAATAAAATTTATGACATGGAGAGACTGACTTTCTCCCTTAAACTCTGTAGAGATAAATGTGCCAGTTACTGGATGAAACTGTTATTACAGCTTAATATCACAGGGTCTTAACAAAACTTGGCATTCATTATAGTGACATGTTTCATGGAAAGTCTTAATTTGGTACCTGACGGTTTTGTATGCCGTTTTCTTGCCCCTTGAACTTAGCAGAGCGACCCCAAATGCCCCACATTCTCTTGTTCAACATATATTTGACATATATTTGAGGAGGACTGAGTGTATGTCTGCGCTTGTTCGTGGTTTGTTACGTTGGTTCTAAAGCACAATAAAAAATAAGTTAAAAAAAGAGAGACACAGCAGGCACATCTGGAGAAAGAGAGGTGATTGTTGAGTCTCATTCCCACGTTGCCACATACAGATGTTTTTGGGGTGGCCACCAGTCCCAAAGCATCAGCACCAGGCTCTCTCTGATTGGTTGTTTTTGTTCAGGCATGGTGAATATGAACCTGGCTGTGCCTGATGATTTGTTTCACACAGCCATCTGGGAAGGCTCCTTTGGAAACCTTTTGAAAAAGGACGGGCACTTTGAAAAAATACTTTGCAGGTGATTGGATAAACTGTCTGGGCATTCTCTTATACTCTTCTGAGGCGCAAGCACGACGCGCAAAGGTTTTAATTTATTCAAAGACTTTCCTGATTCACCTTCGCCGTCTCCTGCCAGGAGAAGCAACTGGGCCCCGCCCCCTGCGCTCCTGGCGCACAGCGGAAACTCCCATCAGCTGTTCACAGTCCCTTCATCAATTCACGGGTGTGTGTTTGGCCGAACATGCAATAACCAATCAGAAGGTGTGCTTTCATAAGACCCAGTGCGGCCATGAGAAATATGCTGTAAGGATGACCAGGTGCAAACAAAGAGAAAAGATTTTCAAGTCACGAGACAGATTAGCTGGATCGATCAGTCAAAGCACGAGAACGTGTGAGTTATTAAAAGCAAGCCGATGTAAATAATTAAAAAGAAAATAAATAAATAATAAAAATAATGATAATAATAATGAATAAAAAGTGGTTTGAAATAGCAGCGATGGTTACCTCGTCTTCTGGCATCACCGGGACAGCTGCACAATTCATTCAGTGACATTTGTTGGAGGAAACACGATGAAAAAAGTCTCTCTAAATTTGGTTACGCCATGTGCAAAATTACTCATGGTTCCATCAGGCGCTGACAGAAGTAGAAACAGTTTTTCTCCGTGTGTCGGGGCGCTCTTGTGGTCAGATATAACTTGTTCTTCATAATTCTTTAATCCTTGTTTTTCCTGGATCCAATGAATGTGCAGACACAAACACTGAAGTTGTAATTATTCATTAAAAATTAATTTTATCTGACCACAGACGGTCTTATCTGCGGTGGCTGAGCAGCACTGGAGCAGTTGTGGTTAGGGGCCTTGCTCAGGGGCCCTCAGTGGTAAAATGTGGTTGGGGAAAGCACTTCCCTTCATTCTCAACACCCAGGTAACGCCTGTCGCTCAGGGGTTTGAATCAGCGACCCTGCGGTCACAGGCTCGCCTCCCTGACCATTCGGCCAGGTTAACCAGGTTGGGAGGATACAGGAACCTGCTGAGGAACCAGAGTTTTTCTCTCTTTATCTGTCTGACGTGCTGCTGTCAGAATATAGAGACAGTGTTTTCACAAATATCAAAAAAGTTATTTTTACAGAAGTTACCTACTGAAACTTTGATGTTGTCGTCCTGTCTGCTTAGGAAATGGCACCTTGATAGGAGCGTCAGCCAATGTTGTGTGTGCAGGAATTGCTGAACAACACGGCTACGGCTTTTCCTTCATGGAGTTCTTCAGGTAAGCCCACGCCACCTTAAAAGCACCAGACACAACATCGGTATCAGCGCATATGTTCTCTGATATGTGCCAATATTACAACTGATTTTTAAGGTGAGAAAAAGTGCTTGTTATTTTAGAGTGGTGTCATTACAAAGCTTGTCCAACACGTGGCGGTCTGTTACTTAATAACTCATAACTAAAGTGTTTCCTGTTCAGTGCTCTGATGTTTGGAATAAAGTTTGTTCAAATGTAAGATACCCTGCCTCCATTACATATCTCTGTCAAAAGTATTTATTGGACGTCAGCTGATATTTTGGAATTTTCTTGCTCCCTTATATCAGAATCGGCGTCAACCCCCAAAATGCCGAATCAGTCGAGCCGTAGTCATAAACTGTAGTCGTCAGGCAATGTGCAGTAGTCTGAATCCTTTGTACAGCCTCCACTGCCTCGAGGGGTGATTGCATGTTAATGTCCATCATGCTACAACAGAAGGTGCCAAGAGTGTACGTTGAGTTGCCAGAGAACATTCTGAGAAAAGCCAGATCCGGACGTCCCTCAGAGTGCTGCTCAGTGACATGTGTGTGACGTTTTTGAAGACTTACAACCTGACCTGACCTCGATGTTTCTACAACCGCTTTACTGGGCGTCTGTCAGTGAAGTAACTCCAGTGAACGACCTGGCAGACGTGAGTCGGTGTCGTCAGTCCTGGGCAGTGATTTCAGTTTGTTTCCTCGGCGGTGACGCTGTGAGGGTGCAAAAACTGCTCGCAGCCGTCACAGCAAAATGTGCTCCATCGTCTGCAGAGCATCGACACACTGATAAGTGTGAATAATTCAACTTATCTGTGGTTGATCATATTGAACATGTCTGGGGACTTAAAAACATCATTTCAATCAATTGCTCCCAATGGCTGCGCCACTGGTGAGTGAGTGTGTGTGAATGAGTTCCTGATGAGCAGGTTGGCTCTTTGTAGAGAAATCACCTTAGTGTGTGAATGTGTGTATGAATGGGTGAATGCTGACTTGTGTTGTAAAGCGCTTTGAGTAGTCGAAAAGACTAGAAAGGCACTAAATAAATAGTCCATTACCTCCAAAGTCACCACCTGCTCACTAATAATTCTCATTTCAGTGACGTAACTGCCAGACATTCTTGGCAAGAAGTGGTCAGTGAAGTTGAAAGACGGATGAATAGGAGTCTGATGAGGCTTAATATGCAATCGCTTGGAAATAGCTCGTCATTTGATTCTTGGAATGGTTAAGTGTACCGTGATGAAAAGAGAGTCGACGCTGTTCCTCTGGGATTTTGTCCTGTAGCGATTAGATCTGAATCTGTGAATCGAATGTGTGCAGGTGGGATTTACATGAAACACAGACATTGTTTCAAGTGTCTGTCTTTGTGCTGTGTCGACTTTGATCAGCAACTGCACTTCAAAGAATCACGTGGTGAGAGCAGTTTCATCTGCTGTCCTCTGAGCACATGTTGTTTCATCATGACAGTGTGGCAGAATGAAAATCTGTAAGTCGTTTCAGACTCAAATATCTCATCAAACATCAGATGGGTGTCCGTGAAGTTTGATCAGACATTATTGGTGACCAGAGGATGAATGCAAACATTGATGCTTTGAGCTTCTAAAAAAAGGATGTGTTGTTTTGCCTGTTCAGTAAGCATGTTGAAGAGAAATTCTGCTGTTTTTAAAATTCAGCCCAATTTTCACATGATTTTTATGTGCCAATGACTTATAATTAACCAAAGTTCAGTATTTTAGGAACATGTCTGCAATATAATTCTTCAATATAAATTCTGAAAGTCTTTATCACATCCACTAAAATGGCTTTTTTGCCTCTCAAAGGCTGCGGTTGTTATTCTGCATCATTGTTGTAACAGTGCGTGTCAAATCACATTCATTGAAACTCTGCAGAAAAAGACGTTTTTTTAAAAGAATAAATTTTCTTTGGTTGAACTGAAAACACAAGTCTCAGTCAAGAAAACTCTATTTGTAAAAATAGAAGGCAGCTTTAAAAATGAAATGTTATGCATTTGACTTTTGTTGCCTTAAAGAGAGGAATAAGGTACAACACAAATCTGAGCTTGGTGACGTCTGGAAATCAAGATAGCTGTAGCGTGAGACTCCTAAGGAAACAACTCCGCTGCCCCCTCCCCTTCCTGTTTTTGCTCCTGTAGCTCCACCCTCTCCTTTAGACCCTAGTCTCAATTCGCTGCTCTTCCTTTTTTTGAGTTGCTCTGCCATGTTTGCAGTAGTCCCTGAACCTGAAAGAGAAACTTTTCCTCCTGTTGTCCGTCATTATATTGGGCTTTCATTGGCTGAGGGGACGTCAGGTCTTATCAACCTTTGTAGAGCAGCCAATAGGAACTCACGCTCGCTGAAATAACCTGTGATTAACTGAAAAAGTCCTGTGAAGAAGTCTAGAGTTCTTTCAGATCACCTAAATCACAAAATGCTAAAAGGTTATTATGGGATTTTTGCCTGATGACACCAAAAATAAACTGCCTACCTCAACTTTAAGGGTAGAAAAAAATATCCAGGCATTTCTGTTTAGGTCTGATATTTAACAAGTAAAAGATTGTCTGGATTAAAAATAAATAAATTCTGTAATGAATATGATTGTTTGCTGTGAGAATAATTTCAGTAGTTTTGTGTTTGAAGATCTTAGAAGGAAGTGAGCGTTGGTCAGTCAGTCAGTCCTCTCCGTGCTCTGTTTGAAGGTATCGACCTGAAGGCAGCGAACTGTTCTTCAGCTGTGGCTGTGGAGGTTTTGGCTTCATTAGAATTCAGTCGGTTCCTTAAAGCAGGAGGAGCAGAGGGCAGGAAGTGAGACTGTGTTGGGAAAAGAAAGGAGATCCTGGGCATTTAGAGGAAAACAAGTAATTTGACATTGTTGTTTCCTTACTCTTCTTCCAACTTCTAATAAATTAGTTTTAATAAATGTATCAGTTATAGCTGCGCATGTTGCCACATTTGTTATTGTGCTGAAAGGACTCAGGCTGTCCATCTGCATGGACGTTCATTGGAATGGATGAGAACAGCTGCAGCCTGTCAGCTCCACTCCTCTCTCAGTGCCGCTGTGTTCACAGTTATTGGACAGAAGCATCGCTCTCGGCTGAAGCGCTGCCTGTAATTGGCTGTCTGTGGCAGGGGTCACAGCTGCTCACAGAGACAGGTAACGAGGAGAGGAGTCGGGCTGTGACACCCGGCAGCTGGGACTGACTCATGCTGGATCAGGTGGTTACATTCAGACATGGACCATCCAAAGGAAAATGAGTGGCCATGAGTAGCTCAGCAGTTAGTTGGTCCCTGGTGCTCCCTTCATGCCTGCAGGCCCTGCTCGTCCTCCCGTCCCCAAACCATTAACCCGGGCTGATGGCAAAGCTGCCTTCTCTCTATGTACCAGCTCGGCAAGTACGAGCCAGTGTTAGTGTGAAATAGCAGCTGTTACAGTTAAAAACCTCAAAACGGCTTTTCACAGTGAGGAAGAAATAATCTAATAATAATAATAAAAATGAACTTGGATTGTAAAGCAAATTACACATATTGTTCGTTCATTTGATATTCAGTCAAAAAAATGAAAAAGAAAAAGAGTTATTTCATTATTTATGAGTGTGATACGAGAAAACAAATAGAGTTTTGTTTTTTTTTAGACTCCAGTTGTCTGCTGCGGCCTGGTGGAAACGTCTGCGTGTGTCCGGCCACCTTTTAAAACCGTCTCCGTTAAATTGGCGAATGATTCCAGAGAGACCACTGTGTCCGAGCGCCCCAAAGCACCATCACACAGGCCTAGCTTCAGGGTCACACAAAGAAGAAAAAATTAAATGTCAAACTCAAATTTGGCCCTGAGCCCAGTTTTTAAGTTTTTTTATTTTTGATCTGAGCATAAATTCAAAAGTCCAAAAAACAAAACACTATTTGTTTTTTTTGTATTACATCCAGAAACAAATAATAAAATAATTAGTTTTTCATTTTTTGATTTTGGATTTTCAATTGAATATCAAATGAATAAATGATACATGTATTTAGCAACAACATTTCTTTCTAAATTAAAACAGTTTAACACCACAAGTCCAGATAAAATGGAACAATGCAGTGTTTTTCATTTTTCATATTGTGCACATAATTAATAATTCATGTCAAAAAAGATACAAAAATTCATATCTTTGTATTCTCATACCAAAATCAAATTTCTCCTGTAAAAGAAAATATGACTAAAGATAATCCCCAAAACATTGGTGAAGTTTCAAAGAATGAAAATGTCTCTTTGCCAACAACTCACAGACGTGTGGATCATGACGAGGGACTCAAGAAGACACCGTTAAACGTTTATTCATACTGATGTATCGTTTTATCTTAAGTCATTTTCTTTTAGACTTCCCCTCTTTTAGACTCTAGATGTTTTTTTTGGATTACTTGTATATTGTATCATTTAGTTTTTAATGAGAATAAGTTGTGATTTCTCTGCAATTAAAAAAAAAATCTGTAATAAAAATTCCAAATGATCAGGATAACAAGTTCAACAAACTTTGTGTTTTAGAAACTTTTAAAAATGTTTTTGTCTTAATCTGAATGCTAACCAGTAACCACAGCTATCAAATGTAGCACAAAAAGTAGAATATGTCAGTATGAGTTGAGGAAGCACTAAGCTGAGTCACACACCTCTGATGTTTAATCTGTTCCTCTAATCTCAACTTTAAACTGTAGAAGATGAGTGAGAGCTGGTTCGGTCAGTTTGTTGTCCTCAGCCTGAAACCTCAAAGATGAAAAACCAACAGCCACTCTGAGCCCGTCTGTAGTTTGTCACTGTGCACCGACCACCAGGCTCGGCACTTCAAATGTGACTGAAGAGACAAACATTACTCAGTTTGTCCAAAGCTTGTGCTGCTTCTCTCCTCACCATGTGGCAGATTTAATATTCCCAGTCATGCAGCGGAGACCTGTGCTGGGAGAAATGGTGCCCTGCACCGCAGACTGCAGGTGTGCTCCCTTCATTTTAAAGAAATCTCTAACACGCTGTAATTTGGGAGATTTGATTGTCACACTGACGACAGCAGCGGTGTCTCATGTTAAACAGTCACACAAACGTCCTGCTGGTTGATCTGAGGAAAGTTTTTGAGATTCCGTCAGGACTTTCAAGAAACGCTTCCACCAAACACAGTTTAATCAATACATGAGATCACAAGGCATGATGGGACTTCTCCTTGTTCCCCTCTATGCCGTGATGTGACACGTCTGTCGTCTGCCTCCTGTCACCCATGCTGTGCCTGTGATGGAGAAATGGGAGGCTGAGAGACATTCCCTCATGCAGAGGTGCTTGATTATGATGACAGCTTAAAAAAGGTAATGACATCACTGCAGTCTTGTGTTTAATCTTTGAAGGCCTTGACCTCCTTAAATCATATGTCACATTTTTACATTCTGCATGTGGTTGGTCTATCATTTAAAACCAAAGAATACGACTCAGCAGCTCAGTGTGAGATTCGCTCCCACAGCAGATCACTACACACACCACAGAGCTGTGCGTCCCTCCACCCACACGGCTGAATGTTACGTTACTCCCCAGCTATGGAGTGTTTTACTGCTTTGATTCTGTAGCCAGAGGCTGACTGATGATGTTCAGTGGACCAGAGTTGTCTGTTCAGTAGTAGCATAGAGAGTCTGACCCCTTGACTAGACAGGAAGTGTCATGTCACCATCGCGTTCACGCCTTGACAGTGTTCACGAGTAAATGAAGCGACTGTCTATAGCGGCTCTGGCTTTCCTGCGGCGCCTTTTCCAAACAAAGCGTCGCACAGCACAGGAGCAGCTGAACTTTGTGCTTTTCTCCAACATGTGAGTATTCCTGATCTATTTCACTGATGCATATAATATCATTCATAATTTTTTACCAAAACGGATGTTGAAGTAAGTTATTTACATATATTATTCATACAAACGAGGTGTGTGGGTTTTTTTTTTTTGAAGCTGAGCAATGACCAATAGACGGTGATCACACACTATATACAGTGTTGTCCTGTCAGAATCATATGATTAAGTTTGAGAGGAAAGATGAGAGAAATCAACAGACAACCGACAGATAGGCTGTGTAAACTGTAGATAGATAGATGGAAAATGTCTCTTTTTTGGGGGGTTTCAATCTTGCATTTTATGCACATATTGTGGAAAAAATAGACTTGAGGAGTAAATAAACGCTTCACATAGCAGTTACGCACATGAAACGCCGCTGAAGCGCGAGTATGACAGAGCCGGTGCAGACAGCTGCAAAGACTGAAATGAAAGTGTATTCGCTGCAGGACACATGAGAGTAAAACACGCGGCTTGAAACGCTTCCAGTCTAGACAGAAGCTAACAGTCTGTGTGCGATAAAAGCTCGCTGCTTGCTCGATGTTTTGAGTCGTGTGTTATGGCTGTTCTAAACGTCGGTGAACTCAGACTGGAATAAATATGGTTCCACCGAAACTGCAGAGCCTCCTCTCTCTCTCTGCACCAGACATTTTGGTTTGCTAGTCCTCATGTTCTTTTCTTAAAAAATAAAAAAAATCAAAAAGTTACAAGTTTCAAACTTGTAAGCAAACGAAAATGGCAGCCATAAGAGACTTTCGACTTGACATGGACTTGTAAAAAAGACTTGTGAACATCTCTGATATGTAGAGCTGAACATCATCAGCGTAGGAGGGGAGACCATGACAACACATGGATGACCACGGATGACCAGGAGAGGGAGGGTCACACAGAAGCTCAAATCATTCAAAATATAACTGTTTGCCCTTAGGTTGCTGTGTTTTCAGGGCTGTCAAAGTTAATGCAATAATAACTAATTAATGAAAATTCCTTTTAACGACACTAATTTTTTGGACAGGCGATTAACTTGCACACATTCTTTATGACCCTCGGCCTGCACCATAGTTTGGGGAAATCAGGAAGTGATGCAGCAGTAACATTGTGGATGAAAGAAACAACAAACCTGCTTGAGCAGAAATGGACCAAGAAAAGAATCTTTTGAATGGCAAATTCAGCTTCGAACGCAGATGGTTCTCTGGACGAGACCAAAGTTACTTTCATTTCCTGTCTAAGTGAACTGAGTTTCCACCGCAGTACTCTGAGTCAAACACCACCTGCTGTCCAGACATACAGCTGATGCACCTCGCCACAGACAGACGCCACAGACAGACCATGCTGGATAGTTTGCAGTGGAGATGCACGGACAACTCCACAAGCAACGACCGTTCAACCGTTCAGCTAAAAATAATAACAGTAAACATACATTTGCATAAAACAAACATATTTGTCCACTCACATGTTGATAAAAGCACTAAAAACTAGAAAACTATCTCTTTTGAGGTTCATGTAGAACAAATGTGCGATTAATTTGTGATTAATTACAAGTTAACTATGGACAGTCATGTGATTAATTAAGATTTAATATTTTAATTGATCTACAGTCCTAAAATACATAATGAGGAGTTGATTGCAAATAAACTAACGATTGCGATCTAGAAGTCGCCCTCATTGTTTGCCTCCTCCTAACCTTTGATGTTTAAATAAAAACGACAGTCACTCTGGCCTTTGTAGCTCAGCTCAGACAGTTTGGCTCTGCTACAATTGAAATGCACCACAACGCCCTGCTGAAACCATCATTAATGTGATTAAGTGCTTGACCAGCCTCATTAATTCTTAGTTCAAGTACTAATCTGCCATTTCCAACTGCATATTAAGTGGAAACTGTATAATTTTATTCATGGCAATGAAGAAATAGTTGAAGCAATAAAGAGTAATACATGGACACACAATGAATGGACATGCGCTCACACATTTAAAACATCAACTCTTTAATTCAGGCCCTCTTCTTCTGTCCTTTTCTTGGCTTGTGCAGTGAACAGACTTGATATAAGGGAAGTTTTGAAAGGTCATCGTGAAGTGCCGCTTTGAAATGGCGTCTGATTCAGAGGACCTTATGTAAGAGACACACAACAGAGAACGAGGACACTCGCTCTTTGAATCACAGTACTTGTCTTTTGACATCGAGGCTTATAGATTTTTCTGTATTATGTGTGGGCTGTTTCTTTCTGTGTGTGCAATAGAATTTACTAAACTCTTCATGTGTTTTTCTGTTTCAGCTCCAGTATTGGAAATTTATTTAGACAACTGACAATGCAACATAACAAAGAACAATAGTGATGACAAGTTAACAGCATTAAGAGCTGAAACATTTTTCTGTCATCAATAACGGGGATTCTTAAATGTAATAATTAAGGACATTTATTGTCAGTAAACCTATATGTAAAAAAATACATCTGTTGTCTCAGTCAGGCTGAAGCTTCAACATTTCAGTTTTTAGGTTCCAAATTTAACTCTTTTTTAACATACTTTATTACATACATGTACTTATTTTATGTATTCCCACAAACAGAGTAATACACTGTTTTTGTTGATGGCCTTTACTAAGGGATCAGGTCTTCATGTAATGAAGCCAGTGATTTAATTATTAACATTGATGGCTGATATATAAAAATGGATAGCAGTCAATGGGAGATAGATATTAATATTTATCTTGATAAACACAGTTAATGGCCTTTTTCTGGCACACCTAGACATGTACTTAGAGAAACTTGTAAATCATGTGGTATTGTTACCGATCTGGATGAATTTTGGCCGAGTAAAGGCTTCATGCTGTGGTTCCATTGTGTTTCCAAGATAATAACTCCCAGTAAAAGTAATCTTTTACTCTTTTATTTCTTGATGACAGCAGCACTCAGAGTGACTTTGGCTGCTGAGGTGTAAAATTCAAAAATAAACCTGTCAAAAGATACCAAGACCATGAATGTACTCAATTCACCTTGGGTACGCCTTAAAGCCGATCGCACTAACATCCCATAATAACCTTTCAGCATTTTGTAATTCAGCTGGTCTGACAGAACATCAGAATTCTGCTCCTCTCATTGGATCTGGATTTAAATCGTGACGGACACTTTTCGGCCAGTCACGGGTCATTTTAGAGAGCGTGTGTTCCTGTGGGCTGCTCTGCAAATGTAGACGCCCGTTCCCTCAGCGAGTGAAAGCCTGGACGGGAGGGGGCAGTGGAGTCGCTACTTTGGAGTCTCATGCTACAGCTGGCTTGGTGTCCAGATGTTGCCGACCCCAACTTTAAACGGTGTTTAAATCTGATGTAGGCTGACTCAAAGGAACTGTTAGGACAGATTCAAAGAGAAAGGTGAAAAGTCCAGCATACCTGTGAGTCAGCATCACGGCTGAACACTGTGTGAACCTGTGAGAAGGAATCCTGTCCAGGTAAACACAGCAAAGAGGCATGTGACCTTTAGCATCTCTCTTTAAAACGGAGCTGTCACAGTTAACCTTGCCATTTCACATGAGTGTATTCACAGGCCTGTGTGACCTGAGCGTGTGCTGCAGAGGTTTTTGCAGGGACAGACACGTCGGCGTACCGACTGTTTCAGGCCGGGAATATAAAAGAACATCTGCATTCAAAACTGACTTTAGACCAAATAGAGTGTAAAGTAACTAAATGAAAGCAGCCCATTGCTATGTAGTCATCACGGTAATGATGTCATCAGTTTACCATCAGCAGTGTGAGCGTAATAGTTGTTTTCTGGTTTATTTGGTGCTGACTTGTTCATTGAGCAGGCATTAACTCACACTGCACCATCACACTAGTGAGCAACATCTGCTCTAAATGATATTTTAACGATATGGGTTGTCTTAATTTTTCATAAGGGGTGTTATACTTTCAATTACTTATTTTTCTGCTTTGGGATAAATCACTGTTGCACTAAATATCTGTGTGTCGTCTCTTTCCTCCAAAGCGGTTCTGTGCCAGAGACTGAGGGCAAACAGATCTCCGGCCCTCAGAGCAGCCATGTGCTCATGTAGGACATGGTACACATCCAAAAAACAAACCATGTGCAGCTCTGCAGTCCTTAAAGGACGAGTTTAAAATGAATCATACTAACTGAGGAACGGACGGAAAAAGCAGTCTGACCTGTAATCTGCTGCGATCTCTGCTGTCGCGTCAGGTATCAAACTAAATTTCAGTCCTTGCAGTGAGAACGGGCCGGGCTGATGCCACACAGCATCACAACCTCCTTGCAATAACTTTAGTCTGGAGTTTGGACCAGTCCGCTGTTCATGTGCACTCTCAAAGCTTTTGAGACAAGTATGAAGTGATTTTTAGAGCCTGATGGATATTTTATCAGCTGATATAGACCTTTCACAGATATATGAGAAACGATCTATATGTTTTCCAATATGTGCATGATATGAAAACTTTTTTCAGATCATGTGATGTAGAAAATCATTTATTTATTATTAATTTATTCCTTATTTAAATAGTCAGCAGTTAAATGACACCAAACATCAGCAATGTCTATTTGGCTGTTTGGTTTTTATTTATTCTTCATTTTGTCAGTGTTTATTTCTAGTCAAATGTTCTGTAATGAGGTTACTTGTTTAAGAAGCAGCTTTCTGACTTTGTTTGTTATAGTCACATGGTTACACACAGAAATGGTCTATTTTCACTCCAACTCGAAAAGCCACTGTTATCAGCTGCCAGATTGATTATCAGTAAATTTTTCCCCTCTAAAAACAGCATCTGTATCAATCTCAGAAACCCCGTACCAGTCAGGCTCTGATGATACGATCTGGAAATAGTACACAAGCTTGTTTGAACATCTCGTTGGTCCGTCTTGGGGCAGTTAAGTGCAGCTTGAGGCGTATTGGTAATTCGGTGCAGCGCAAATGTTTTATTTCCACGCTTTTTATGGAGCAACATGAACCCCATTTGGCACAGCTCGGTGGAGTAACACAACAGAGGGTGTCTGTAAAGTCACGCTGGTGCGTTGCAATTTTGGTGTCATTTCTGAAGTGAACTTGCAAACCAGTGCAGCAGGTGGAGCTATTTTCATGTCTGTAGTTGGCAGAGCACACGTGAACAGGGCTATCAGGTTTGGTGGATGTCCTCCATCATTTCATCCCACTTACACATATCATAAAATAAAATTTAAGAGTGCAAACATCTATTTCAGTTAATCACATAAATTATTAAGTTGACTCTTGTCTGTCGACTTGGATGTGAATCAGGCAGTTGATGCGCGTCATGATGCAGCAGCCGCTCTCCACCCGTTCAGTGTGGCCAACACAGATACACAGCAGGAGCTGACAGACATGTACCTGCGTTTAGACAGACAAGAGTCAATGTTCTTTTTTGTGATTACAAATTACATTCAGTCATTTGGGTGATTTTTTACACATTCAAATAAACTTTTCACCTGTTCTCTGTACTGTTGTTCCTCTGGTCTATATCAAGCAACTCGGGTTAACTACAAATATGCTTCAATTGTAATCACATTACACAAAGCAGTAACAATTCAAAAACCCTCTAGTTCAGTAACGTACCAGCCTTGCAAAGTGTGTGACACTGCCATCATTTACACATGACAGCTCAGGCCATTTAATGAATCATTAGAAAGTAGATATGCACTCAAAGTTCCCAATGCAATTTATTTATGAACACCACAACATCAGTGACGTTATGACCACATCGCTCTTCATCAGTGTTGTTACAAATAAATTAAACCTCCCAGACAGTCGGTCAGTGTCAGCTGATATTAACATAACGCTGCAGTGTCACAGCGCTCTGAAAGGAAATGAGAGGAGCTGATCTGATTGGCCGTGACTGAAATCAGCTGTGACACACCATCACTGTTTACTCCTCCTACTTACCACTGTGCCAGACTGCGCCGCTGGTGTGCCTGCGTTTGTGCTCACCAGTTTACCAAGACAGATCACCACAACTAGACTTGAGCTCCCTGCAGCCAGAACTGAGACCAGCGTCTCCATAACTTTATACTATACTTCTTTTTCTTTTTGAATAATTTTATACTTCTTTTTTAATCTATTGTCGTTTATTTCTTTGTTATCTTGTCTGGATATTACACTGAGTCTGAGAGCTGCTACCTTAATTTCGTGGTCCTTGTGCACTGACAATAAAGTCCAGAATCTGAATCTGAATCTGAATCTGAATCTGCACCCACACTGATGAAAATAGAGCCCCGAGTGCCAAAATATAAAGCTGTTATTGAACATTGAAAAGAAAAACAAAACATTTTAAATGAGACAGCAGATCTCTTCAAAGTGAAGCATGAAAAGTAACATTTTCTCTAAAATGACCATTTTATTCCCACTTATTGTAATTTACATCTCGTCTTTTGACCCCACAGAAGAAAATGAGCGTCTGAAAAAGAAAACAGCATAAAGACACCAGTTAATAAATGTCAGGTCAGCAAACTGACTCAACAATAAGTGCTGCTCCACACATTTATTCTCAAGTGTTTTCAATGTCCAGTGACAGACAGGAGAGAATAACAGGAAACATTCACATAAACCACAGCCCTCATTGTACAACGACTGTTGTCTGAACCTTTAAAAATCCAGATGGCATTAGCTGTGATATCATGTGACATTTTGAGCTCCCACCACCTCATAAAGTTTAATTCATGAACAAGT
The DNA here is from genome assembly GCA_029822935.1 of Naso vlamingii. Taxonomy (NCBI): domain Eukaryota; kingdom Metazoa; phylum Chordata; class Actinopteri; order Acanthuriformes; family Acanthuridae; genus Naso; species Naso vlamingii. Next base: position 25,751,589 of record JAPQLA010000020.1, read on the forward strand.
TACTTAAGGTGGTTGGCTCCGTTGGTCCGAAGCAGAGAAATGCAGCCCGCATGTGTCGGCATTTGTCCATTGTTTGGTATTTGGAAATGTTCACGTATATGAACATTAGCATCGAGCTCAAACCCCAGCTGAGGCTGTTGGTGAGCGTCACTTTCAGAGCTATTATTGTTGGTTTTTATTTGTTGTTGTTGGTCATTATTTATTGTTGTTGGCTAGTATTTGTTGTTGTTGGTTAGTATTTGTTGTTGTTGGCTAGTTTCTGTTGTTGTTGGTTAGTATTTGTTGTTGTTGGCTAGTTTCTGTTGTTGTTGGTTAGTATTTGTTGTTGTTGGTTAGTATTTGTTGTTGTTGGCTCATATTTGTTTTTGTTGGTTAGTATTTA
>JAPQLA010000020.1:25811081-25821240 GCA_029822935.1 Naso vlamingii
GGGATAGAAACACTATAGGACAGGTGAAAGTTGCTAGCTATAGGTAATTCACCCTTCTAAAGAGAACGTCTGCGTTTGGTCAAATATACCTGGGGGAGGGGGGGGGGGACACGTGGAGACTGTTCCTGGCCTCTTGTGTCTACATGTGAAAGAAAACCTCAGTAGCATACTGATCCTCAAATAGCTCCTGACATGTGTGACATCAAGTTCAGACTCAAAACAAAATCACTTGGTCATTTCCTGAACTGCATGAAGCTAAAAAAGCGTTGGTCCCCATCAGCCGCAAAGGTGCATGATTTGATTATTTTCATGTTCAATGAGCTTTTGTCGTTACTTCCTCTAATGCAAAGATGAGTTTTAAAAATGAGATTTTTACATGATTACAATTACGTAAGAAGTGTGTTTTAGTCATGTTGGTTTTCTGGTACAGGTAGTCATATTTAGCTCCCCTCCTGCCAACATTGATATCACAAAAATCCTGACATGGACTCACCGCTAAGCAGATAAACTCGTATAGTTCAATGATTTTTGCCCTCCTGTAGTCTCTCTAGATTTGACAAGCCACTAATATATCAGTTATTACTCTGAGCTCGTCAAAGACAAAAAATATGAACTAGAAACCAAAAAATTGCAACTGCTCAGTGACACATAAAGCTCATCCTGATAACACACATGTACTTTAATCCCAGAGTTGCTTCTGTGGCAGGAAAAAGCAGGTTTGGGTTTGACAGGTAATTATTTGATAAAATTCGTTGTTGGTCTCATAATGGGATCTGCTGACACAAACTGTTCCTGTTGGATGGTTGGTTCCAGAGAACAGAATGTGGTAAAGTGCCTGCTCAGGTGTCTTTTCTACTTTTTGTGCACTGGCGCCCGACCGCATACAACCGGTGCAGTTTTATTATTTTCACCCTGACCCTCAAAAATCCTGAGACAGCCACTGCAAACATCTCTTTTTTGATGAAGTTGGTATCTTGGACCTCTAGAAAGAAGTAACACAATAATCGCCATCTCCCTGAACAGTTGGACAAGTTCAAATCCACATTCCAGGATGACTGCATGACAGCTGGGGTTCGTTTTTTCAGACAGTGCTGATTTATGAATTTCCGTCACCTGCAGCAGAAACACCAAAAAAGTTCTTAACTTCAAACATTCTGCTTCATCACTCAAAGAGCTGAACTGCATGTGCATTCGCAAGAGCTGTTTGACTCATCCTGCTGCCTCAGGACAAGAACTTGACAATCACACTTTGCCGTTTAGCTCTTTGCTGTCCTGTTGGCTTAACCGAGCCTCGTGCACCAGTACAGCCTCTCCACTGCTGTTAACCCCGCCTCCCAACATGTGTTATCAATCAGTCAGTCAATCCATCCATTCATCTGTCCATCCGTCCATCATCCATCCATCTGTCATCCATCTATCCATCTGTCCGTCCATCCATCCGTCCATCCGTCCATCATCCATCCATCTGTCCGTCCGTCCATCCGTCCATCATCCATTCATCCATCTGTCATCCATCCATCCATCCATCTGTCATCCATCCATTCATCTGTCCGTCCATTCATCCGTCCATCCGTCCATCATCCATCCATCTGTCCGTCCGTCCATCCGTCCATCATCCATCTGTCATCCATCCATCCATCTGTCCATCCGTCCATCTGTCCATCATCCATTCATCCATCCATCCATCTGTCCGTCCGTCCATCCATCATCCATTCATCCATCCATCCATCTGTCATCCATCCATCCATCCATCTGTCATCCATCCATCCATCTGTCCGTCAATCCGTCCATCATCCATCTGTCATCCATCCATCCATCTGCCATCCATCCATCCATCCGTCCGTCCATCTGTCCATCCATCCATCCATCCATCCATCCATCTGTCATCCATCCATCCATCTGTCCGTCCATCCGTCCATCATCCATCCATCTGTCCGTCTGTCCGTCCTTCCGTCCATCATCCATCTGTCATCCATCCATCCGTCATCCATCCATCATCTGTCCATCTGTCCATCCGTCCATCATCCATCCATCCATCCATCCATCTGTCATCCATCCGTCCATCCATCTGTCCATCCGTCCATCCATCTGTCCATCCGTCCATCCATCTGTCCATCTGTCATCCATCCATCCATTTGTCCGTCCATCCATCCGTCCATCATCCATCCATCCATCCATCTGTCCGTCCATCCGTCATCTATCCATCCATCATCCATCCATCTGTCCGTCCATCCATCCATCCATCTGTCCATCCATCCATCTATCATCCATCCATCCATCCATCCATCCGTCCATCTGTCCATCTGTCCAACCATTGAGTTATTGTCACATGCAATCATATGAAGAACAATGTAGGAACAGCTGCTGGGACAAACAAAGAGGTGCTGTGACTGTTTGTAATGCTGAACTGGACGTTTCCCTGGAGATGAACACTGAGAGCCATCACCATCGTCAGGTCACCACGGAGGTCGAAGCTGATCTTAAAATGTGACATTCTGTAGCAGCTCTAACAGTCAAATTTGTAAAAGTTGACCTGCAGCCATGTCTGCTTTGATGCCTTGGTATGAGAGAAGCAAGCCTGAACCGCATACATGTGGAGTTATACAAAATGACAAAATGTTTCATCGCTGTTTTATTTTACCAAGGATGAAAACCAATCAGATTCCTGATTTGAGCTCTTGTTTGAATTCAAGCATTTTCCTAATCTTAAAACCCTTGAAAACATGACAGTTGAAAGTGGCATTTTCAAAACTTTCAAGACTTTGTCGTGTCAGGTTATCCAGTAGGAGGGCAGAAATATGCTGCAGGTGTAGCCGCGATGTGTACGAATGTTAAGAATCGTCTGTTCACTTCAGCTTGAAGATGTTAGCAGCTGAGAAACAAGGCATAGCCGTGGTACAACGCTTGACTTCTCACCCACTTTGCTTCATTACACAGAGATTAACTTGGTGTCACTGTGTTTGTATCTGATGTAATCAGTTTGCATTCGCAGATGTTACTAATGGTGTGATGTTATGTGTGAATGCTGGCACAGTTTGAGAGATGATTCAGTTTCGCTCAGCGGGTTTTGACGGCTTGTGCACTGATGTGTTTGAAGCAGCAGCTGACAGTGAGTCCAGTCACATGCTGAAGTATTTCAAATATATTTCTGAGCACACTCAATGTTTCATGCAAGTTCACTTTTTAAACAGGCAAGTCCTGCAAAATGCCAAAACATTCTCTCTCATTGTTAGACGGCACACATGCTGTACTAAATCTGTGTGTGTGTGTGTGTGTGTGTGTGTGTGTGTCTCATTGGTACTGCAGCCTCCAATCTAACAGAATTGCACTAATCCAGCAACTGTGGTGTTACAAGATTTCACAGCAATTTAGCTTGACCCCAACCAGTCTGTGGATTATCGTCTCAAACACGTCTCTGCATCGTCTCAAACACGTCTCTGCATCGTCACAAACCCATCTTTGCATCATCTTAAACATGTCTCTCAATCGTCTCTGCATCGTCCCAAACCCGTCTCTCCATCATCTCAAACACGTCTCTGCATCGTTTCAAACACATCTCTGCATTGTCTTAAACACGTCTTTGCATCATCTTAAACATGTCTCTCAATCATCTCAAACACGTCTCTGCATCGTCCCAAACCCGTCTCTGCATCATCTCAAACATGTCTCTGAATCGTCTCAAATGTCTAAAACATGTCTCTGAACCGTCACAAACAAATCTCTGCATCATCACAAACACGTCTCTTCACAGTCTCAACACGTCTCTGAATCGTCAGAAACAAGTCTCTGCATTGTCACAAACATGTCTCTGAATTGTCTCAAACACGTCTCTTACACGTCTCTACACTGTCTCAAACATGTCTCTGAATCATCTCAAACGTCTCAAACGCGTCTCTGAATTGTCACAAGCAAGTCTCTGCATCTTTCACAAACACGTCTCTGAATCGTCTCAAATGTCTCAAAAATGTATCTGAATCGTCACAAACACGTCTCTGAATTGTCTCAAACATGTCTTTGAATCGTGTCAAACATTTCTCTGAATTGCCACAAACACGTCTTTGCATCATCCTAAACATGTCTCTCAATCATCTCAAACACGTCTCTGCATCGTCTTAAACATTTCTCTGAATCATCTCAAACACATCTCTGCATTGTCTCAAGCATGTCTTTGAATCGTGTCAAACATTTCTCTGAATCGTCTCTTACACGTCTCTGAATTGTCTCAAAGACGTCTCTACATCCTCTCAAACACGTCTCTGCATTGTCACAAAGACGATGCAGAGACTCATTTCTTTTAAAGTAGCTTAACAGAGATTTTGATTCTATAATAAAATGATATGCACATGCCGAAACAATTTTTGTACTAAAAAGACAAATATATTCACTTGACTGCCGATGCCTCATATTAACGTCAGATAAACTTGGGACTGTGGATTTTGTCCTTCATCATTTACAGTGAAAGCACATCAGGGCAGGATCTCCTAATACAGACAGCACAGCAAGTAGAAACTGTTTGTGTTCAGACGTGCATGTGACTTGTTTTAAGACAAATTTGAAGAATTGTGAACCTGATCAGTTGCAATGCTGCGTCTTCCGAGATTTAACACTGATTTACACACACAACCTGTGTCACATGTCTGATACGTAAATTTAACTTATTTCGTCTATTTGATCGAGACATCCATTTCAGTGCCTGTACTCACTTACATTTCAACACATGCATTAGACCTAATACAGATTTTCTACATTGTGTTTTTGGACATGAAATCGATCCAAATGCCTGAATGTCACTGAATAGAACATGGTGAGAACTTATTTAAGTAACAAATATGAGGAAAAAGAGAGGCATATGATATTCACCATGAGTATCCATCAGTGTATTAGTACAGTGAACCACCTGCCAGTCATAAGAGCAAGGTGGAACTAGGTGAATTAGATTCAAATGTTGGAGAGTGTTTGTTGTGGTTTGCTTCAATACAGTTATAATGGAAACCTGTTCGGACCTTATTTGAACTATCCTTACTGTATAATCCACTTCTTTATAGTCCTTCTGTATAATCAGTGTTTGGATAATTTATTTTATGGCCAAATTCACTGTTTCTCTTGTTACCACTGGACAGTTCTTTTAAGGTTGCAAGCAGACGCACGCATTCGCTCAGAAAGTTTTCCTATGAAACATTCATTCTTCCATAAATTAATATTTCAGCAAATTTACAAATTGTACAAAGGAAACCCTGTATGCTATTCCTACTATGTTTAGTAAATGAAATTTTGGGATAATCTCTGACTCAAAATGACTTCCAGTTCTTAGCAGCTGTGGTTGAATGCGATAATTCCACTACAAAGAATTTTACTGTCACACGGGCCTTTTAGTCGACAGCCAGTAGAGCATAGTTCACATCCAAACCTGCAGTGTACAGTAAGTTTGTTTTTAGGCAAAATGACAGAAGAATCAAAGGGGTCAAAATCTCTGATCCTTTGTTTCAGTGGCACTCAAACTTGTTTGGGAGCCAAAGTGAATGTTTGCACTTTGTGATTTTTTTTTTTTTTTTCCCAGACACAGCCTTTTCCCCGTCCACTGACTTAATTATTTTCTTTCTTTCTCTTGCTGTGTGCCATGCTGGTAATTTCCTCCATTCTCCCCCCAGCTATTGCAGAACACTTTTCAGGAAATGTTTAAAGCTGCCTTTACTTCAGCTGTTGAAAGTAATGATTTACTGTAAATCCTCTGTTCCTCACCATGTTTTCTGTCCATATTGATACCACTCTCATATTTGTCTCTTAAATATGAAGCTACAGCTAGGAGGAGCTGTTAGCTTAGCTTAGCTTAGCATAACATAAAGACTAAGGGAGAAAGTGCTACTTATTCAAAAAATACAAAACATAAAATCACAATAAAACAGTTTTACTCTTCAATTTTTGTATACTACTACTAAAAACACATTATTTAATGTTGTAAAGCACTGGAAGATTAGTTTTATAGATATTTTAACCTTTGGATAAGCTAGCTGTTTATTCCACCAAATGGTAGTTTTTATGCTGGGCTAAGCTAATGTCCTTTAGCTCTTGCCTCATTTTTAAAGACAGATATAGGATTGGAATGTATCTTTTCATGTGACTTGTTGAGAAAGTGTGAAGTTAGATCTGACAGGAAAAAAAAAATCTGAAAAAAAAAACTGGAGAAACGGATTGAAAGGGGGCAGGTGACAACATTAGCATAGAAAGCTAAAAAAGCACAGCTGGACAACTGAATAGACAGCTGACAGGCAGTAATGGGAACGTACTGTGACACCTCACTGTCTTTTTGTCAGCTGAAGAGCGGCTGCCACACATGAGATGTGAACAAGTGATCAAATTAATTCACAAGAATATTTGTCATACTGAGCTTCACACCAACACACCTTAACACAGAAATATATATACATCATTCAAACTCTGTCTGTCCATCACACTCCTCCTTTAGCTCGTGTCACAGACTGTTTCGATCTGTGGTAAAGGAGTTATGAGGCAGAGAAGGAGACGGACGACAGCAGAGTTCAGCCCATGAGAGGTGATTAACACCAGAGCACAGGACAGGTCTGCTGTCGCTCTGAAAGCCTCGAGCTCATGGCTGAGCGCCGTCCATTAGGTCAAAGGATTAGCTCCGGTTAATGGAGACGGAGAAAACATCAGACACAGCGCTATGCTAACTTCAACAGTCTATAACCTCGTTTAGGTTAAATCACTTAATGGTTAACTAAGTTATGCTGATGTTTTAGTCAGCATCTTATTGATTTTGTTGGAAAATTTTCATTGCTCTCTCACATCCGTTGTACCTTAAATACAGTTCCTGTATGTCTATATAAAAATGATACAGATTCTGTTTCATCATTTTATTCATGATCTGGTATTACTTTGTGTACTTTTCAGTATACTCAGTTATTAACATTTACTGTAGGCCTATATTGTTAATGATTACTCCTCAACAATAAATGTGTAGTTTATATGGATTTTTACCTTGATGACTTACAGTAGGCTGGTTTCTATCAAATCATAACAGACATTTTAACCACATTTGTAGAAAATCTGCAAAACATTATATGTAAATATGGTTTCCATGATTTCCGTCATTTTTTATCTGCTGAATTCTGTTTACATCACACCGATACATCAGCTTTCCCACCTTTTTGCAATATTTTGAGGTTGGTTTTTTTTGGCTTTTTTTTTTTTTTGGCACATAAAACCAGGTGGATGGAAACATGGATACGTAGGCTGTTTTTTTTCTTTAAGCCGCTGCATACATTTGACATATACATTTAAAGAAATGAATACTTTTCTATTTCCTATTACCTATAATCACAGTTGCACTTAATTTACAGAAACGGCAGGTAAATACCTGTGTTTAAACTTTGTATAATTACCTCAGGGCAGGTTTTAACTTTTGGGGATCCTTGATGAGCTAACTGACATCACATGGCTTTGTGCCAAGTACACAAGCCAATGAAGTAACAGTGAGTGGCTCGTCTCAGCCGGGGGATGAAGTGGCCAAAGCTGGGAGTGTTGAGGCCTGACATAATCACCACACGTCAGCTGCAGGGAAGACCTCAAATGCTAATCTTCAGCTCACATGAGATCGCTGGAACTGTGGGAGGAAACCTAACTAGCTTAGGAGTCACGAGGAAGGCATGATCCATAACTGTGCTTTAGCTTTGCATGCAAACGGTGTAGGACGGGCTTTTTAAACGTTACCTCAGTGATAAATTTAGGTTTGGTGTGTGTGTGTGTGTGTTTGCACACACTGTGTTTCCACTTGTGTCTCACATATTTCTCATTAAACATAGCTGAGGCAGTGAAGGATGCAGGAGAGCAGCACTGACATGTTGATTAATGGCTTAATCAGGAGCAGTGTGTCAGTGACTACATGGCTATTTCCTGCTCTGTCACGTGACACGGACTGTCAAACACACACAACATCCCCTGCATGAAACACAGAGCTGGAAACTGATGCCATGTCAAAACTACACGCTGCTTCTCTCTCCAGTGACCTCATGCATCTTCAGAAAGATTTGGGAACAGTTATAACCTTTAGAATATACTGTAAAACATTTACACACTACCTTTTCCTGCAGTATTTCAGGCTGTTATCATGCTCACATTTGCTTATGGGTGTCTTTACTCACAGCTTCCAAATTTAAGGGGACAAGCATGGGCGTCCATGGGGAAATCCTCCAGCTGCATGGGACATTCTGCTGATATAGTCAGTCTGAAAGAAAAAGTCAGGAGTTCAAAGTCAAAGAGGGAAAAATATGGTTTATGTGAGATGATCTATCATCATCATCATCATCATCATTTTCACAAATTAACATGTCCCATCATTATAAATAATTTGTTTTATGTGGGCCGAGTTCATTTTGCACGGAGCAGTTAACCAATGCAAATCTCTGTCTGTCTTCATTGGTGTGTGTCAGATATTAACAGCTGAGTGAAATACTGTTTTCCAGCTCAGAGCAATAAACAACTGAGCCACAAGAGGGAGCCACAGTGATCAGGGAAGAATACTGCAGCTGTAATGAGCTGAATTGTTTGAAATGAGGCTGCCACCTGTCTGTGGAACTGTGGAACTGCAATAAAAGCACAAAGAAAAGTTTCAGTGGAAGCAAAACACTAAGCAAATGAGCTAATCTCGAGAGTTTAATGTATGATGACTACAGGCTCACACAGGGGACAGTGAACCACACAGCCCTATCCAATGCTGCCCTCTGCTGGACAGACTCATAATAGTCAGAGCAGCTGTCATCACCATGGAAATCAGTATTTTCACACAAATAGAAATAAGAAGATGTGACACTGAGTGAGAGACATTTAATTTTCTGCCCTACAATATCACATCACAATACATGGCAATACCAGGAGCTCCTTCTATTTTACTGGACTATTTCTGTCACTTTCTGCTTTTACAATGAGGTAAATATAGTATGCAATCCTAACACACAGACACACACACACACACATTTATTTTACATCTGCAGTCAAAAGACACCTTAACATATGACGCAGACAACCATCTTAAAAAACATGACACATTGCTGTAGATTAAAAATCCCTAAACAAGTGACTCCACCGATGAGCCTGTTATTAGAAACTCCACCTGTTCAGCCAAATATTGTTAAAACCCACAGAACTTTATTTCAAATGCTGGCAGAGAGCCCAGAGTTTGCCAACACAGCAAATATGTCAGGCTGCATTCCAGGAAAATTTCGAGGAAATGATGCACAAGAAATCCACAGTATAACTCCTTGGTTAATGTGAAAGAAATAAAAACATGGAGTGTTGGTTTTGTAACCATTATACAAGTTAACTGCAGAGTCAAGTTTGTACATGATGCTGTCAGACTGTGAGGAACAAGATCAGTTTCATAACTAAAGAGGAAATCTTCCCAGTGGTGTGTAAGAAGTAGCTAAAATAAAGAGAGATTCACCAACCAAGACCTGACATCAGCAAATAATATAATATTCTACAACAATATGTGAATGTAACAGGATCACGGACAGAGTTGGAGACACAGACCTCTGGCACTGACATCCCACCCCTCCTTCATAGGACACACACTGAAAGAGACTTCCTCTCCCTGTGGTTCTGTGGTGTGTGTCTGTGGTGTGTGTCTGTGGTTGTGTGGTGTGTCTGTGGTTGTGTGTCTGTGGTTCTGTGGTCTGTGTCTGTGGTGTGTGTCTGTGGTTGTGTGGTGTGTGTCTGTAGTGTGTGTCTGTGGTTGTGTGGTGTGTCTGTGGTGTGTGTCTGTGGTTGTGTGGTGTGTCTGTGGTTGCGTGGTGTGTCTGTGGTGTGTGTCTGTGGTTGCGTGGTGTGTCTGTGGTGTGTGTCTGTGGTGTGTGTCTGTGGTTGCGTGGTGTGTCTGTAGTGTGTGTCTGTGGTTGCGTGGTGTTTCTGTGGTGTGTGTCTGTGGTTGCATGGTGTTTCTGTGGTGTGTGTCTGTGGTTGCGTGGTGTGTCTGTGGTGTGTGTCTGTGGTTGTGTGGTGTGTGTCTGTGGTTGTGTGGTGTGTCTGTGGTGTGTGTCTGTGGTTGCGTGGTGTGTGTCTGTGGTTGTGTGGTGTGTCTGTGGTGTGTGTCTGTGGTTGTGTGGTGTGTGTCTGTGGTTGCGTGGTGTGTCTGTGGTGTGTGTCT
>JAPQLA010000020.1:25916209-25929070 GCA_029822935.1 Naso vlamingii
TGTCTGTCGTTCTGTTTGTCTGTGTGTCTGCCTGTCAGTCTGTCTGTCTGTCTGTCTGTCGTTCTGTTTGTCTGTGTCTGTCTGTCTGTCTGTCTTTCGTTCTGTTTGTCTGTGTGTCTGTCTGTCTGTGTGTCTGCCTGTCTGTCTGTCTGTCTGTCTGTCTGTCGTTCGTTTTGTTTGTGTGTCTGCCTGTCAGTCTGTCTGTCTGTCTGTCTTTCGTTCTGTTTGTCTGTGTGTCTGTCTGTCAGTCTGTCTGTCTTTCGTTCTGTTTGTCTGTGTGTCTGTCTGTCTGTCTGTCTTTCGTTCTGTTTGTCTGTGTGTCTGTCTGTCTGTGTGTCTGCCTGTCTGTCTGTCTGCCTGTCTGTCTGTCTGTCATTCTGTCTGTGTGTCTGCCTGTCTGTGTGTCTGCCTGTCTGTCTGTCTGCCTGTCTGTCTGTCTGTCATTCTGTCTGTGTGTCTGTCTGCTTGTTTGTCTGTCTGCCTGTCGTTCTGCCTGTCTGTCTGTATGTTAAAAGTATACCACACTTGTAGCCATGGCTTAACTGCTGCTTTCAAACTTTTTTTTCTCACATTATAGCTCATAGATTAATCAGCATACTTTGTACGGGGAGTAAATGTTGGGTTTAGTTGCCCCCCCCAACACACACACACACACACACACACACACACACACACACACACACACACTGCTTATGGCAGTCCATCGATGGCGATGATGACATTGCTCCAAATGAGTTGTGGAGAGTTATTATGGTGTGTTGGGCCTGTGCGTTTTCATGTGGCTGTACAGGCCGTTGCGAGATCCACAGATTTTGTCACAGGTGGGGCAGGGGTATGCAGTGCTGGAGGGTGGGGCCTTGCAGCAGGTTGGTGTTTCTGTGCACGCCGCCGTACTCTCCTCACTTATATCTCTATGTAGGGCACCTTGTCCACCCAGGACACACCCAGGATCCTTTGCAGGCAGGGGATGTAGAAAGCCCCTAGAGCTCGCATATGCCTCTGGTAGAGGGTCCAGGTTTCTGAACCATAAAGCAGTGTGGAAAGGCATACTGCCTTGTACACAGCAGCTTTGGTGGAGATGGTTAGGTTCCTGTGTAGGAAAACCCTGGACCTGAGCCGGCCAAAGGCAACGGAGGCCAGGCCGATGTGGACCTGGATGTCATCCTTGATGTTGCAGGGGAACAGGATGCTGCCAAGGTAGGTGAAATGTGGGACAATGGCAAGAGGGTGACTGTCAATGGTGAAGTCAGGCGCACATGGTTGGGGGTTGGACTGCTACACGATTATCTGTGTTTTTTTGATGTTGATCTGAAAACCAATGGCACTCTATATGGATGCGACCACATTTAGTGCACGCTGGAGAGATTCTTGCGAGTGGGCAAGGAGAGCACAGTCATCAGCGTACTGTAGCTCCAGGATATGTTGGGTCGAGGTTTTGGTGGTGGCCTGGAGGCACTGGATGTTAAAGAGATTGCCGTCCAGTCTGACCTTTATCTGAACCCCGTCAGTGGGATCAAGGGATTTGTGAGTGAGAAGGGTGACCGTGGTGAGGAACATATTGAATATAGTAGGGGCTAGAATACACCCTTGCTTGACCCCCACTTCCAAGCTGAAGAAGGAGGATTGTTGGCCGCCGATGCTCACGCAAGCTTGCATCCCATAATGGAGTTGTCGCAGGATGTTCCTGAACTTTGGTGGAATCCCCAGCTTCCGGAGTTCTTCTCATGGTAGTTCCCAATTCACAGCATCAAAAGCCGTGGACAGATCAATGAAAGCCAGGTACAGGTCCTTGCAGTGTTCTCTGCATTTTTCCTGTACCTTTCTGGCCACAAAGATCATGTCCACAGTGCTTCGGTCCTGCCGGAAGCCACACTGGGATTGGGCAAGATGTCTTCAGTGAGGCGGGTTGCTAGGCGGAGTAGCATGATCCGTGCTAGCACCTTCCAAGCCACTGATAGGAGGGAGATACCTCTGCTGTTACCACATTCTGCTTTGTCACCTTTGTGCTTGAGGATTGTGATGATTTTGGCATCCTTCCAATCTTGTGGGATGACTTCATGTGTGACCAGATGGCAGAGATTAATTGGTGTAATCTGCGGGTGAGGAGATATCCACTGTGCTTCAGGACTTCAGCCTGGATTCCATCAAGGCCTGGGCTCTTATTATTCTTGAGGCCTGCGATGGCTTTACGTACCTCAGAGAAGGAGGGGGGAGAGTCCAGGTGGTCGACAGGGGGCAGGCAGGGGAGGTCAGCGAGTACGTCCATGTTGGTTGGGTAGGAGGTGTTTTGCCTGAAGGAGGTCATGAATACCTAGAGCATTGTTATCGAACCAGTCTTGATGTCTCCATGTGGTGTACCCTAAGGATTCTACTGCTGCCTGATGGGTGGCAGTACGTAGGGAGTTCCAGGTAGACTCGATGTTGAGTTCTACTGATGTTTCAGGGAGCCTGAACAGCTGGTTTGCTATCTGTTCCCTGAGCTGGTTGACGTGCGGACTTCAGAGCATCACAGTTGAGCTTCCTGCGTGGAGGTGTCTTTTTCAGTAGAGGGCAGAGTTCCAGGTTGAGTTTGGCTCTGATCAATCGTTGGTCTGTCCAACAATCAGCTCCAGGTATGGCTCGAGTGCCTCGCACCTCCTTCCTATCAGCTTGGTGGACAATGATGTAATCCAGGAGCTGCCAGTGTTTGGAGCGGGGGGTGAGAGCAGAGAGTGAGAAGGCGGAGGCCATTCTCATTGAGCTTACCAATACCGTGCTGCCTGAGCACATCTTTCCATAAAACATCATCAGAGCCTACTCTTGTGTTAAAATCCCAGAGAAGAAAAAGCTTGTCATGGGTGTTGTTTTAGTTATGGCGGAATGCAGGGAGGCGTAGAAGAGTTCCTTACACTCACGGTCAGCATCCAGGGTTGGGGCATATGCACTCATCAGTGGCGTAGCGGTTGTTGGTGAGGGGAATCCGCCAGGTCATCAGCCTTTCACTGATGCCAACTGGGGACTCTGGGATCTTCTGCAGTAGCCTAGACTGCACAGCAAAACCTACACCATGGAGGTGACGGGAGCCTTCTGGAAGCCCTTTCCAGGAGAAGGTGTAGCCTTCTCCTGTCTCTGTGATGGAATCCTCTCCATTGAAGCGGGTTTCACTGAGGGCTGCAATGCTGGTGTTTTATCTTTGTAGTTTGTGTGCAACCACTGGAGAGGCATGCTGTTCCATCCCATGCCTCGGCGACCATCTTTCCCACGCCGCCTGCGTGCAGAGTTGGGCTAGATACTCCCAGTCACATTGCCGCAGGGCTTGGGGGGGAGGGGGTTGGGGTGAAGTAGGGGGAGGGGGTGTTTGGAGCAGGCCTGCGCAGGAGAACAGTTTGGCCTGGGACTGCAAGGTCCCAGTTATCGTGTGTGGCCACGAGGAGGCACTGCAGGAGTCTTGACGGTGGAGAGGCTGTGTACCGGCAGGAGGAGACTTACGCACTCGGCTCCTCTTTTCACCCCCTGCGAAGGGGGCTAGCCAGGGCAGTAGCTGAAAGCAGACGGTAGGGAGCAGAAGCGACATACAACATGCAGCACACAACATGCACTTACTACAAGCACTACTGCTACAGTACTACTGAGACATGCCCTGTGTGTGACACACACACAGATGTCTTCAATAATACAAAAAAACCTTTGTGTATGTTGGGTTGCTGAGTTTGTTTTCATTTTACTCAATCTGTTAATTATTAGTCATGGAGTTTCTATAGCCATCACGTGTCTCCAAGTGAAAAATAGGCATTTTTACACAGCAGCAGTAACTCATAATGTTTTACAGTTGGGCTTGGAAGAAAGACAAATTTCAAGTCATTTTATGATTTAAAAAAACAACAGCGTTAATAATTTCATTGGAAATTAAAATTGTGAAAAATGTCCAAACTCATGACATGTTCTTTTGATCCACTGACACTTCGTGCCTCTACAGGTGCAGCAGTTTTTTGCGTCACAAGAATGACAACAGCACGCTGAGCCGTCAGTGAAAGCCAAGTCAATGAAAGCAATTTTGGCTTTGTACTATCAGCTTTATTTATCTGCTAAAATTTTTGTTATCTGTATGATAAAAAATTATTTGGAGATGTTTCGTCTAGACATTTGCTCTGAAAAAGCAAAGTTAAATATTAAAATGCATAGTGGAATGTTTGTTGTTGCCATGGTAACTATGAACAGGCACTCTGTGTTTTTAACAGTAGGGTCAGTCGAATTTAACATTATTGCTGAATGTTTCTTTCAGAGGACTGGAAATTGGGCCTGCAGGAGGAAACCTGAATCCAGCCGAATGTAAGTCACTCTCAACTAGTAAAACTAGTAGCTAAACTAATACAGATGCAACATGTCAAACTGTGTAAGGAGTTGCACCTTTTGATGTTCTTTACCTGTTATGTTCATCTCTGTCATTATGTCTCAGCCCGTCTAATCAGGAATATGTGTAAAAGCGCTTGTGCAATGTTCAGTTTGGTTGGTTAGAGAAATAAATTCAAACTGTTCTGTTATTTGAATTGCAAGAATGTGTTTGGCGTATTGTTTCTAACCGTAGATGACCTGTCAGTCTGACTTTCTGCTTAAATGTCTTACGCAGGAACAGAGCGGCTGCAAAGCATCTAATTGAGCGCTACTTTCAGCAGTTAACAGAAGGCTGTGGAAATGGCGACTGCACGAATGAGTTTTGCGCATCGTGTTGTGATTTCCAACCTTTGGATAATAATGCAGCAGCTGCCAAAGCGCTTGAGCTGTTTAAGATTAATGCCAAACTTTGCAATCCTCAACCCCCCAAGAAAGAATCGGACCGCCACCATTCAGACTCAAGTGCCAACGAAAACACTCGTCTGGACAGCAAGATGAGCAATACGGACCTCTTTGCCCACGAGGAGGACTTCTCAGGTACTGTAAAACTGACTCAGACTCTGATTGACACTGACTTTGAATCAGGTCACTGTGTTAATTCCGTTCTTCTTTTACTGTTGTGGTCCAGATGTTCATTACCTCACAGAACACACTGTATGTATGATCCTGAGCTTCTGTGAGGAGAAAGGAGACTACACTGCGCTCGTCCGCACCATCGGCAGAGTTTTTTCCAACGCAGAGGCCCTGGTGAAAAGCTTCAGGAAGGATGAACCCAGCACTGCTGAAAACGATTCTTCTAAGGCCACAGATGTGGACAAGCATGAGGAAGAGAGTAGGCAAACTGCTGAAACGCTGGGTGCTTCCTCTGCAGCTGCTTCATCAGAAGAAGGTCCTGATCAAATATTAAATGCTTGTGAAGTCACAGTGGACATCAGCGCCGTGAGGAGAGTCTATGACAGACTTCTACCCATTGACCAGGTGGAGGCAGCACTTGTAAATGCACTCATTTATCTCACGCCAAATGTTGAACTTGACCTTGAATACCTTGATGTGTACGAAACAAACCCAGATTACCTGAATATCTTCATCATCGTGATGGAGAACAGTAATCTCCACAGCCCAGAGTACCTGGAAGTGGCATTGCCACAGTTCTGCAAGGCAATGAGCAAACTGCCTGTGACTGCGCTCGCCAGGCTGTCAAAGCTCTGGTCCATCTTCAGTCTCCCACACATCCGCCGTTTGATGGAGACTTTCCAGCAGCTCATCACTTTCACAGTTGTCAGCAATGAGTATGAGGGCGACAATCTGGTGAATGATGATGAGACTGTGGTGGCTGCGACGCAGTGTTTGAAAGTTGTCTTCTATGCAAGTATCCTGGGTGGTGCTGTTGATGTGGAGCGCAACGAGGAGGATGAGGAGGAGTCAGAGTCAGATGAGCCCACACTGCATGAGCTTCTGGGTGAGGAGCGACTCTATAAGAAAGGACCCCGGGTCGATCCTCTGGAGAAGGAACTGGGTATCAGAATTATAGACAGCATAAAACCCCTCATCCCCTTTGAGGACTTCATTAATGAGTCACTGAACGAAGTGGTGGAGATGGACAAAGATTTCACCTTTTTTAAGGTTGATGCCGAAACCAAATTTTCTTTCCAGAGCTGCCCCTTCATCCTCAATGTCATCACAAAGAACCAAGGACTGTACTACGACAACAGAATCAGGATGTACAGCGAGCGACGGCTCACAGCCCTCTTTAGCGTGGTCCAGGGTGAACAACCCAACCCGTATCTGAAGCTCAAAGTGCGCAGAGATCACATCATCGACGACGCCCTCGTCAGAGTGAGTTGCAGTACGGCTTGCTCCTGTTGCACAGCATGTATTGTCAAACTGAGGCTCAGTCCAGCTGTGTTTGTGTGTAAATGTAACCCCCTCTGTGCTGCAGCTGGAGATGATCTCCATGGAGAACCCATCTGACCTGAAGAAGCAGCTGTTTGTGGAGTTTGAGGGGGAGCAAGGTGTAGACGAGGGAGGAGTTTCCAAGGAGTTCTTTCAGTTGGTCTTGGAAGAAATTTTCAACCCTGACATAGGTTAGACTTGAAATCACCACCTGTGAACGTTAAAATTTGCTTCCTGCACATCCCTGTTTTACATAAAGGGTCAGTTTGATGTTGGGTTGTGTAAGGGCACTAGTCAGTGTTTTACCTGCAGCAGATAGCTGTCAGCTCGCTCTGTTTGGTGAAGTAACGAGATGTACCGGCAGGAAACAGATTAGAGTAATGCTGTCAACAGTATCAACAGTAACACATCTGTCTGCACCAACATGACCACCCACCTGAAGTATATCTGTCCCTGTATGGGTGCGCTACACATGCACAGTTTCTAGCACTTTACGTTGCCGTCAAACATAGTCTATCTCAATACAGGACACCTCGATAGAACTGTGTGGTCAGTCAAGAAAATTCCATCTCTTCACTGTAATGCAACTTTTAAAATCAGGAAAAAAAACATTTATTCCGTATCAGGATAAAGATTAAAAAAAAGATATCCAATATCTAAGACCATAAATATTCTCATATCTCGATACAATAGAATATTTTTTTATGTAACGCCCTGCGTACCCATACAGGGACAGATATACTTCCGGTGGGTGGTCATGTTGGTGCAGACAGATGTGTTGCTGTTGGTTTGTTTACAAAATCACTCTGATCCGTTTCCTGCTGGCGCATTGTGCTGCTTCACTGCACAGAGAGCGAGTTGACATCTACCTGCTGCAGGTGAAACACTGATGAGTGCTTCACACAACCCAACATCAAAACACAGACTGTCTTTTCAAAGGAAGTGCTACAGATTTTGGTAAGAATTCTCATTTACTCTTAACATTGTCACTGGAAACAGAGGGAAACAGCAAGTCTGGTTCTGTCCAAAGGTAAAACTATCGGCCTATCAGCTCCTTTAAAGCTCATTTAATAACAAGTTTAACAAACACTAAAGGGTCAAAATGATTTTGGTTTTATTTCCTGGTCTTGCTGCCTGGCAACCTCACGGTAAAGGAAAGACTACAGCAAATGTTTTTGTGCTGATAAACCAACAAGATACTAAAGAGCTTTAGAGCACAGGCCAGCAAGCTCTTTAATCCTGTTTCCAGTCTTTGTGCTAAGCTAGGCTAGGCTAATGATCGTAGCTTCCTAATTATATTTGTAGAGTCATACCAATCTTAAACTCTTTGCAAGAACGTGACTTCAAGTATTTCACAAAATGTCTGTTTCCTTTTTCCTTCTGTGTGTTTCTGTCTTTCTGTTTGACTGTGTGAACAGGAATGTTCACCTACGACGACGAGACAAATCTGTTTTGGTTTAATCCGTCTTCGCTAGAGAATGAAGCACAGTACACTCTTGTTGGACTCGTCCTGGGGCTCGCCATTTACAACAACTGCATCCTGGATGTGCATTTCCCAATGGTGGTCTACAGGAAACTCATGGGCAAGAAAGGGACATACTTGGACCTGTCAGACTCACATCCAGTACAGTAACTTCCTCCAGAACAGACTGCACCGGTTCTGTTTGTGAATTGTTTTGCTATAGATGTGTGCTGTGATTAAAGGACAGAAGCAGTACAGTTAAAGCTTTTTTTTTACCAGCATTTTATAAACAACAAAGTGAGCGCAGGCTACTGTTAGCTTAGCTTCATATAAAGACTGAAAGCAAGCTTTTCTCTTGTTGTCACATGACATGGCAGGCCACACAGCTGTAACCTGATTTTACTCTTTGATCCTTGTGTGGACTGAAGACGCTTTATTTATCATTGTAGGGACACAACGAAACCATGTTTGGCAGTGAGCACCAACATAAAACTAGATAAATATCTATAATCTATTTATGATAAAAAAAAGGCACTTTGATGAGGGAGGGAAACACTGACAGCTCAAATATAATGTGTCAGTGAGTTTCAGAGGTACTCCTGCGTTGATGTTTTTTCCTCTGACAGAACAAAGCATGTTGACCTAAATCTGCAGGAATGTCTTTAACAGCAAATGCTTCTTTTTTTCTTCATGCAGGCTCTCTTCCAGAGTCTCAAGGAGTTGCTTGAATATGTCGGCAATGTAGAAGAAGACATGATGTTCACCTTCCAGATATCACACACAGATCTGTTTGGAAGCGCGGTCCTTTATGACTTGAAGGAGCAAGGAGAGCAGATCCCTGTTACAAAGGAGAACAGACAGGTCACATGTCTGAAGTCCTTCTTGTAAAAGCAACAACAGCAGTGCTCTGTGGAAAGGATGATTATGTTTATTTTTGGGATTTTACTCAGTAAAAAGTCTGCAGTCGTTTTATTACATCCAAGGAAGGGCATTGGTGTAGACGGGGGCTTGATATCAGTTTGAATACTTTTGGCTACATTGTTATTAGAATCATATCTGAATCATATTTCTGGATCCTCTTTAGATTTAAATGTTAAAATACAATAATGTTTAAATACAGTTCAAAAGTGCAGCAACGGGAACTTGATTTATCTGAATGAATGGAATGTGCATGCATTTGCTTAACTGCAGCAATGAAAGAAATTAAAGCTGGTGTACGCAACATTTGGAGATCAAGCTAGCTGTAGCATGAGACTCCTAAGGACTCAACTCGGCTGCCCCCTCCCCTCCCTGTTTTTGCTCCGGCTCGTGTTTTATTTCGTTTGTTGTCTCTCTCTCTAAAGTCCAGTTTGCACCAAAGATTCACGAGACCAAACGGTTGCAGGGAAAGTTGCAGCGGTGTAAACTGGTCCGTCTCAGCTCGTAGCGAAGTCATCTGTCACTAAGAAGTGCAGTGTGGAGCAGCCAGTAGAAACACACGCTCTCTGCAATGAGCCGTGATTGGGTGAAAGTCCCGTCACGGTCTGCATACAGAGCCGAGGAGAGGAGCAGAAATCTAGAGTTCTTTCAGACCAGCTGAATTACAAAATGCTGAAAGGTTATTATTAGGAGTGTAAAGATTCACCAGTCTGAATCTAAAATCAATATTTAACAGTGGAGGTGTGAGTGCATCGATGTGCGGGCCCTGCATCGATACAAATGTGCTTTGAATCGGACGATGGCCCGATTTTAAAGTTAATAATCGGCTACACTGAGGCTTAGCTTAGCTGATGCTGCTGTGCTGCTGCTGCAAAGCGCTCCAAATCTCGTTTAAGGTAAAAGTTCAGAGCGAGACTCTCATGTTACTTCTACAACAGTCTTATTGGTCACGTTAGCACACTGCGACCGTTGCTATGAAACCCATGCTTGGGATAATTAGGGATAATTAAGACAGGGTGGTCCAACAACACTGACGCGACACTGTTAACGAAACACCGACATTCAGCCTGATGTTTGGAAGACATTCGGACTTCAAAAGAAAGTAGGAAAACTGGACAGAAGTCCGGTCTTTTGTGAGCTTTGTAGAACAGAGATTAAATTCACTGAAGCACGAAGCTAACACTCACCAGGAGAGACGGAGCCCCTGTATCTAGATCCGTATCGAATCGTCATATGAGGGAGAGATGCACACCCCTAGTTATTATGGGATGTTAGCCCCACGATGCTAAAGATAAACTGCCTGCCCAGCTTTAATCAATGTGCTTTTGCTTTTCTGTATTTTTAAAAGGTGTATTTTATGTCTGTAATTCACAGGAGTTTGTTGACCTGTATGCCGACTACATACTGAACAAGAGTGTAGAGACACAATTCAGAGCCTTCAAAAAAGGTTTCCTGATGGTCACAAACGAGTCTCCACTGAAATATTTGTTCCGACCTGAGGAAGTGGAGCTGCTGATCTGTGGAAGCAGGGTGAGGAAATTAACCTTAATTTACATTTTTGTTACTTGTATTGCAGCCAGTTTTGAGTTACAGAGCACTCTCTGGGATTTCACAGAAACTCGACTTCGAAGCACTTGAAAAGACAACCGAATACGATGGGGGCTACAGCAAAGATAGTCGAATCATCAAGTAAGCTTGTCTTTTTACAGACCAGCTCAGTCCCAGTCCAAGCAGCAGCACTGCTTTCATCAGACCATCACTTTCAGATCATTGCTGTTTAAACTTTGTCTCATTTTCTGCACACAGAGATTTCTGGGAAACCATTCACTCATTTGGAGAGGAGCAGAAGAGGTTATTTCTGCAATTTACTACCGGCACAGACAGAGCACCAGTTGGCGGACTCGGCAAGTTAAAAATGATCATTGCCAAAAATGGTTCTGACACAGACAGGTGCGCAACAGTCGGTTTTCAGCTTTTATTTAAATATTAACAGACACAATAGATGATTGTACAACGAGTGGTTCTGACCAAAGCAGTCCGATTGGTCAATAGTACATTTAGAATGTGTTCAAATCAGTATGACGCTTTACTCATCACTAAAAATATTACTTCGCCATTTCCATGGCAACGTTGCTGACAGGTGCCTCCCTCCCGACCTGTGTGTAGAAAATCAGAGTTACAGTTGTGACAGCAGGGAGAATGTTTTGGAGGGTTGAACACTGACAAATATAGACTGAAGCTGAATATTTTTTCCAGATAAAATCCTGCTGTGACACTTACTGGTAACTTTTGGGCAGCGTTTTTCAACAGTCTGGAGTCCTGGAAATGTTCAACTTATTTCATCAGCTCTGTCGTTGACACAGAGAAGTTGCTCTAAGTTTGTGGAGCTAGAAGTTACATCTGTTCGTGGAAAAATGTTTTCTGGCAGATATCTTTTACACAGTTGATATTAGTACATTTTTCTGCATTTTTGGTGTGGTTTTTCTTCACTTTGGGAAATTTTGCGACCTCTACAAAGCATTAACGGTAGCTCAGATTTCGCTCATCTGGGACTAGAAATCCTCTCTGTCGCTTGGTCATTACTTAGGCTCAGACTACTTGCCGGAGTAGTTAACTTGGTTTCATTACACATAGGAGTCTTCTGATGTGACTGATTGTTTTCTAATTATTAGTCAGACCCCATACAGTTCCATGGTAAGGGGAAACACACACAAAAACTCTTTCATTTTGAAAGTTATTTGCCCCCCAACATGAAAAGCTTCCTTTTGTTTTTTTGTTGGTAATTGTTGATTATTATGTAATATTGCTTAAGTAAAGCACCTTTGCCCCATTTTTTCAGAGAGCAGATTCAAACCAGGCTTTTTGTCTTTCTTTTAGTATTGAAAATGCTAAAAAAATTTACTTCTGTTATCTTTTTATTTTGTTGGTCAAACAATGAAAACATTATGCTCACACTGACACGTTCAGCTCAACTCAGCCCAGTGGTGCTCTTTCTTTCAGGCTGCCAACGTCTCATACCTGCTTCAATGCTCTTCTGCTCCCAGAATACTCCTCCAAGGAAAAACTGAGAGAGAGACTCCTCAAGGCCATCACTTATGCCAAAGGATTTGGGATGCTGTGATAGACCCACGAAGAACGTTCTCTGGCTGCAATTTAACATAAAAAGGGAGTGTCACAAAAACACAGAGGGAAAAGACTTCAAAACAAAATGCTGCAATAACTCTGTGCCTAACAGCCCTCACAGTCATACTGCACTTGCTCAGACTGGGGTTCACTTCCTCTAAGAGCGAGTTTACACACACGAGAAGAGTTTAATACGGCACTTAAATTATTTGACTTGTGAAACTGTGAAAGTGCACTTATACACACATATTTTAGTGAATGCCAGCACATA
This sequence comes from Naso vlamingii, assembly GCA_029822935.1. Classification (NCBI taxonomy): domain Eukaryota; kingdom Metazoa; phylum Chordata; class Actinopteri; order Acanthuriformes; family Acanthuridae; genus Naso; species Naso vlamingii. The sequence goes on from JAPQLA010000020.1 coordinate 25,928,248, forward strand.
CAAAACATTTATTTATGGACTTAGTTTGAATTTTACCTTGTTTGTCAGTTCCTTATGGTGTCGCAGTAGTTCCCCCCCCCAACACACACGCACACACACACACACACAGCATAATGATGCTTGTTGCTTACAATTGTCATTGTCTTCTATAAAGATTGAGCCTTTTTTATCACTGCTAACACAAAAAGCCTCATCAACAAGCTTGTATTTCAACTATTTCCTGTTAGCGTGAGCGCAAACCCATGTCTATGCTGAGGGTTAGTTTAAACTCTGTGTTGTGCCTGATGTTTTACATAGAAAATGAATGCTGTGTGCTGTGAAACATGACCAGATAATCTGGTTACAAAATTTACTTACCCACTGATTGGTTCAGACTTTCACATCCTGAAAGAATTGTTCCTCTTTCTTTGGTTTGTTTGCTTTTATGTGTTTCTGAAATTGCACATTTTTAAGTGTGCCAACGGTCCAAATGTGCAATACCGATACATGAACTGCTCTATTAGGCCAAATCTCAGGTACAAAAGAATGTGCTGATAATGTGACACTCTAATGTAAAGCAACTATTATGCAAAGTAAATAAAAGCAAAGTATGTATGTGTTAATATATATATCTCGTTTCTGTCATTAATGAGCATTAACGACTTTCATTTACAGCAAATGATCCAAAAGTTAAAGCTGCTACAGCCAGAATTTATCACTAAATAGATCACGATTGTATGATGACAAAAATGATCAGGTGATTCCAGAAAAAAGAGCTTTAAAGGAGCACACCAGTGTTCCTGGATGTCATTATCCTCTGATTGGCCACATAGGTCACATAAGC
>JAPQLA010000020.1:25941208-25967587 GCA_029822935.1 Naso vlamingii
ACAATATAGTTTGGATGATTGGAGCTGCGTGACACCGGCATCCTCATGACGTTCCTGCTGTCAGTGTGACGGCTCAGCAGCAGTGCGTCGCCCCGCCCTCCTCCACACCCGAAGCCATAAGGTTAAAAGAGAAATCCCTTGGCAGTATACGGCTGCAGCACTAATCCCGGCTTAGACTTGAGTTCCTATTTCAGCCACCTAATGCCCCCACCCCCACCCCCTCCTCGCCCATAGATGTGGTCACTTAAAAGATATTTCACTTTTGTAGAACCTTTTCCTTTTTGTGTCCCCACTGTAATCATGAACAGACTGATAGAAATTATGTGTAAGTTTCATTTTGGCAATGGTCGGTCATTGTCTCTGTATTTACTCAGATGATTTTAAAAATAGTAGAAATCATTTCTGTAATTCAGATGTGAACAATGCTGCTGCTCAAGCTGGTCATGTTTGTGTTTGTGTGCGTCTAACCCTCACACTGAAGGGAATTAGCACTGCAACAGACTTTAGGATTGTCCTCACTCAGAGTGGGTCCAGGACAATCCATTATTAGAAACAGTGTGCTGGATACACAGAAAGTACTTATATGCCTCGAGTCTGTGGGCACCAACAGTCAGAAATAAAATTTCTTTAAATTCCTCCAAATATTGTGCATTATTTAAATCTATGTAAGAGCAACATGTCAAAGCTTAGTTGCATTTAATACCCATGTTGGATCATTGTTCAAACCAGCTGTTGCAGACAAACACTGTGTGTGGTCCTTCAAAACACATTTTTATGCACGCTGCCGTAGTCAAAGAAATCTGAAGTGCAGGTTGGCCAGTCCCTTCCCCAAACCTTGGCAGGTTTAGGAGAGTCTCCAGGTGCGTAGAGATCTATTGAAAGCCTCTTTACATCTCTGCCAGAGGGCACGGGGTAATTACTGCTTCCTAATTCCTGCTTCTCCAGAGTGACACAGCACAACAGCTGTGTGCCACATGCTGGCCTCCAATGTGCACTTCCTGTCAGTCAGATTTTATAACCCTCAGATTTTCAACATCCAAATTCATGTGATGAGTCGCTAATCATGTCTGATTCAGCTGGAAGCTCAGGCTGCTTTTTAGCTCCCACAGAGATGAGTGGTGAGTAACTGAGCCTTCTGTGTCAACGCACTCCACTCCACCTCCATTGAATGTGCAAACGTGCTCGCTCGGAGCGGGTATCTACCAACCTACTGAATACACAGAGAAGAGAAAGGTTCCTATGTTCTTGTGTGACATCCAGATTTTGGATGAATCAGCTACATTCCCAAAAAAAGTGCAGCTTTCCTTTAAATTGCATTTGCATGTAACAATAGCTGTACAGCTCATGTGGTTGTACCTCAGTCCACAGCAGGGGGAGGCTGCAGCCCCTGAGCAGCAGCTTTGTGCACACAGTTGTGTGCTCCAAGGTAAGCAGTGTCCCCATACAGAACCAAGGTAGCGGATCAGTAACTGAGACCACACTAAGGGTGGCAGTCTAAACCTGGAACTTTTAGCGACCATCAGGACATCTTATTGCCATTTGTGTGTGGGAGTGGGAGACTGTGGGAGATTTTCCAGCTGTGTTAATGGTGAGAAAATATAATGGCTATTTTAGGCCAACCCCAACCAAGTATTTTTTGTCTTTAAACTTAACCAGACCTTGAACTGTAAAGTTGTAGGCCCTGACTTTATAAACATAAAGAAATGTAAAGTTAACATGTCACATGCCTGACCAAGCTCAATAGCAGAGGAGCTTTTATTTTGAAAAATCACAAAGCACAGAACCACGGGGGACATAAATGGGGAGACAAAGCTGCTGCTCCAGGGCTGCAGCTTCCCCACACAGAGCCACAGGGAGGTTGGGAGTGTTAGTCTCTTAGTAAATTTGGTCATTTCAAAGTTGAGTCAGAACACCAAAATCAAAAAGAGGCTTCCAAAGTAAGTCACATCTGTTACAGAAAGTTAACCTTTAAAATGCTGAAAGAAAAATGTAAAAGATGATATTATGTTGTTTTAATGAAAAAATAGACAAAGCATGTCATGTATGCCTGTGAAGTAAAGATTAAAGCACTAGCCACACAGTGCATAGCCCTCAGATGTGTCTTGGCAGCCGTGGCTTGGCTGTGAGTCCTCTTGTGCTGATGAGCTGCACCCTGCTCATCAGATGATGGGGACACTTATTATTGTTTTACACCAAACCAAGAGGACGATTTATCCTCCACCAAACACTTATATGAGGTTGCTATAACAACCTCAAGGACTAAATTGTCAGCCTTGGACAGAGACGTCAAACACTTAGTGACAGACATGAGGAAAATCTGAAGTCTACAGCTGCTGAGGCTTTCCAGTGATTTGCTGTTTTGATTTGTTTCATAATTGGCTAATAGAGCCATAATGTAACAGTACTGTTTGTTCCTGATCCCAGTCACAATCAGCGTTTGTGTTTATACTTACATCTACACTTGTTTACAATCAAACATACACATTACAGAGTTTCAAAAGTGTGTGACAGGCTGCTTGACTCCTCTGTTCAGCGTCCCACTCGGGCTCATCTGCAACACCATGTGAAGCTGCTAACGGTCTGATCAAACTAAGTGGAAGAGCGACAAGCACACAAAACTAAAATCTCACATCTATATGGAACTAAAACTAAAACTAGGATAACACTCTAATAGTGCCTGGTAATACTCTGTATGGTCAGTGTAGTTTAAGCATTTACTGCATACATTGTCATGTATTGATATGACAAAGTGTTTCATTTGAATAGATGAAAACTGAGAATAAGTACAGTAAATCTTAATATAAACACAGATGTACAGGGATTTAATACATAGTACATAAATGTAAGACAGAATTATGATTATGTGAAGCTATCGTGCCCATGCACGTCATCAAAGAAAGAAATCAAAGCAACATTTTTTTTTTTTTTTTTTAAATTAGAAAATCAGTTATGTCATTTCACTAAATATGCTCTGAGGGAACTTTATATATGTTGTGTTTCTATATATATATGTATATATATATATATATATATATAGTCTCTGACATGTGTGTGTGTGTGTGTGTCATATGTGATCATGCTATATAACCTACTGTATAATGTAATTTAACCCATAACAGGACTAAAATGTGTGACAAAAGACTTGTTGTGTTGGATAAATTGCGGTAAATCTCTGCCCTCTGCTGGCGATGTAGAAAATTACACTCACCAGTTCAGTTATGTGTTCTTACAAGGTAATTCAGTGACGGCTTACAGACCTTTTCCACAGGAATATTTTGCACAGGAGTGATCATTAATGATGGCTCCGTGTCATTAAGGAGCGGTCATGAGCTGGTATGCAAAGAAGCTGCATCCTGCACCGGCAACACCTGTGACAAGCAGTCATTAAGGTTATTAATGACACCTGTGTGACCATACAAAATGTCAACCAAAGCAGTCAGCCAGTCAGGAATCATTTTTTAAAAATAAAGATATATATTATGATATGATACAATATATTTAAATGTAAGAACATTTTTATAGATAGTGGAAGTTCCTTACACCCGCCACATTACGAGGACTGAAGCAGGTTCGTAAATCTGGTTTTACTCGTTTTTTGCTCCCAAATAACAAGAAATGTTTAAACAATTGTGTGCTGGGAAAAAATGTCACTTGCGTCACTTATAATCAATGTGTTGTAAACACTTCAGTGTCAGCAAAGCAGTTCATGCAGTAAAACATAAAGACAACAGCATGTAACACGTTTTCATGAGTACACCCAAGAACAAACAGTGTTTATGCCTAATGTTTGCTGTTTCAGTGTGAGTTCAAAATACTCAGACTCACTCTGTTTTTGAGTAAAGTTGAGCTTGTTTCAAAGAGGACATGTTGTAATAAATCAGTTCTTAAATGAGCCTGTGTCTCTGCTGGATGGATGTCTGCTTCACAGAAACTTGAATGTGAACATTCCTCTAAGTGTTTGCTTAAATGAAGGTGGTTTTGACAGTTTCTCGGTACATTACAGCATTCTGCAGTGAAAAGCACAATGCTGCGGTCAGTTTGAATTCCTGCTCCTCAGCTTCCTCCATAAGACCCCCAGCAACAGCAGCAAACAAGAGTTATGAATGTAACTAAGGTTCTATGAATTCTGGTTGACCGCCAGAGGGCGGTGTTTTACACCTGGATATCCCAAGGCACGCATGCGCAGAGGCCGAGAAGTATATGCCGACAAAGTCACGCCTGTGGAACATGACTTGGGTGACGTCAGCAATTTTACCTATCGCTCAGTCACCCAGTATTCTGTTCTTTCGGAATCTCCTTGTTAGGATTCCGAGTGACGAACAACTCTGGCAGTCATCCAGAATTCATAGAACCTTAGTTACATTCGTAACTCTCATTCTATTTCATTCCTTCTGACCGCCAGAGGGTGGTGTTTTACACCTGGTTGACTTCATATCAACAAAGTTGCGAGGAATCTGCAACTACCGAGCCCCAGTCACAGATTGAAGGAGCAAACAATACCGCCGTCGTCACAGGGTGAGGAGTGGACACCTTGACCCTATAGAGGTGGGTAAAGGTACAGGGGGAAGCCCACGTAGCTGCAGCACAAATGTCATTCAGCGGAACCCCCTTCAGGGCAGCCCAGGAGGTGGAGACACTTCTGGTGGAATGGCATTTCACCTGGGGAGCCTGAAGACCCCTGGTTCCGTATGCCTGCAATATAGTATCACCAGTCCAATGTGAGAGTCTCTGTTTAGACAAGGCGCAGCCCTTCCTGTGCCCTCTGTAACAGATAAACAGAGCATCTGTTTTGCGGAATCCAGCCGTCATATCAATGTACCATCTGAGAACACGAATGGAACACAACAGCCTGGCATTAGGTACCTCTGCCCTTGACTGCGGGGCAAAAACAGCCAAGCTAATAGGCTGGTTAACATGAAAGGCTGAAATTCTTTAAAGACGGAAGGACGGGTTGGGCCACAAAGTAACCCCTGACCCATCAGAATTCCATCTTATACAGTCCTTGGCAGTCGACAGGGCATGGAGCTCACTGACGCACTTTGCACACAAGACAGCGAGGAGAAATGCAGCCTTGGCCGACAGCCATCTAAGGTCAGCCCTTTCCAGGGGCTCAAATGGTGGGGAGCATAAGCCTTCTAGAACTAAAGGTAGATCCCATGTGGGCACCCGTGCAACCCTTGGAGGCAGCAGTCGGTGAACACCTTTTAGGAACACCAGAGGATGTGATCCTACTGATCAACCGTCCACCATAACGTGTTGAGCTGAGACAGCAGCGTCTCTTAATAGTAGAAACAGAGAGACCTTTATCCGATAATGTTTGAAGATATTTGAGTAATATTGGTACGGAGCAGTGCTCCAGGTCCACGTTCTAGTTAGTACACCGACTGGCAAAAAGTTCCCATCAACGCATTGTCTAGATGCCTCTTTTTTGCTGTGGGGGCCTCATTGTGTGAGCGCTTATGGCATTTAGGGACCTTTGGCGGGCTTGAGGCCAGTGTCCCCGAAGGCATCTCACCCTCGACCGTGGCCAACCTAGTAGACCTTTCCGCCAGCGGCGTGGAAGTACAATTAAAGCAGGCGTTCTCTGTTGGTCTCAATAAACACAACGTTCATGTCTTTCATCACTTTATTCCGTTCCAGCCCCAACCAAGCTAACACCCAGCTAACACTGAGCCCCTCCCTCAAGCACCCAGTCACCAATCAACTGCGCATGCGCCCATGCGTACATGTGACCTCAGGGTTAAAAGGGGAAACACAAAGAGGGGAAATACAAGTTAACAACCTCCCTATTCTTTTTTATGTAACTTAATAAACTAATGTAAAAATAACACATTTCAAATAAGCATACAAAGTCATTCAGTGACTAAACATAAAAAAAACTTCTTAAGTGACATTCTGAAACATTAGTTTAGTTTGACAACAAGACAAACATATTAACTATGTCAACAAAGTGTGACGTGCCAGACAAGGAGACTAGGACCCAGAATGCAGAGTACAACCAACATAGTTTATTTACAAAAAGTAACAACAGAAAATCAGTACGCACAGTACGATGAAACGAAGTAGCAACTAAAATACTTGTGAAAAGTAACAACAGAAAATGCAAACAGAAAATCACCAGTTAACTGGGAGAAAAGCGATACAACAAAGTTCAACAGAAAAATGTGACGATGCACAAAACTCACTGTACAGGAGAAAAACACACTGGAGAAACGATCGCGTGGCGAGGGGCAGGAGATCTCGGGAAACACAAGCGAACACACTGAAGCAACCATGGAGAATATTCCGGCACTGAGGACAAAGAGAGTGTGGCTTAAGAAGCCTGCTTGATTAGGCAGCAATGAGCTGCAGGTGTGCCGAGAGCCCCGTGCTCCGGAAGATCACCCCGCCCCTCGGCACTCACTGCAGGGAGAGGGAGAGAGAGGTTACACAAAGAACTAACTGAGATCAGGACCATAACACAAAGTTTTCAGTGCCTTGAATTGCCAGTGCAAACAAAATTTCACCACAGATTCCACAGTCCTTCACTTAGTGCTTTTAAAAGCACCAGGGCCGATGCTCCCTTCTTGGTAAGACAGTCAGCGAGTTGGCCTTTTGTGTCTGACCAGAGCACCTCCTTGATTTTCTTACTTTGTATGAGCTCCTTAATGCTGCTTACTTCCAACCTGAGTCTCTTCTCTGTGACCTGTTTTGTTGACTCAGGAGCATCAAACAGAGAGTGACTGTCAGTCACACAGACCAATGAAGGAGCATTCAGTTCAGCATTACCAGTGGTGAGCTCAGAAAAAAGAGTTGCAAGAAAAATAGCATTGTCTATTCCATCTGACATAGCAAGTGTTTCTCCTGCAAGAGTTCTTCGTACCGCACGTCTAATTCTCTTAGATTGCCAACAGAGAGGAGAAAACTTCCCTCTTTCTCCCATAAGAACAGTCAGTGTTCCCCCCTGTGTACCTCCATCTGGAAGATTACCAAGAGAAGCATCACTGAAAACAACCATGTTGAGAACATTGTTCCCCAAATGTTGAAACTTTAGGGTCACCTTTTCTGACGTAAGCTTTCAGATTACTTTATTTACTTCATGAATAGACTGCACTGTAGCATTTTTGATATTTGATGCCAACTACATGAGTCAAACATAACATCCAGTCTAGTCTGCTTAGCAGCCCATGAGATCTGTCCTATTTTTGACCTAAGCTGCTCTTTTTCATTATCATTGAGGGGGGCATCCCTCCGTATGGCACGTGCAGGTTGTATGTGAAGAGGTTGCAGGTTATCAATGTAACTGTGCTGATGTACCTGAACTGTACCATCACCTGTGGTAAAATCCATCCCCACATAGCAGAAATGTTCACGCTCCTCGCGTCCTACATGGAATGCAGACTTCAGTAGGGAAGTCACTTTTGTTGAAACGTTTTGCAAGCCTGCCCAAAGAAAATCATCTACATGGCATGCAAGTACTCCAGTAACTTTAAACTGCTTGTCTAGCCAGTAAAAGACTGCAGGGTCTACCTGCCACATTTTACCCCATGTGCTCAGCATGATTTCTTTCACTTTGTTATACCAATATAGTGATGCATCTGCAAAACCATATACACATTTTTTTAGTTTCCATAGGACATTTTCACTGCCTGCCTCAGGAGGGGGCCAGATATAAATATCCCTGGACAGTTTCATACCCTGCAAGAATGCAGATTTTATGTCGATAGAATGGACTTTCCACTGGTTTTGACAGATTACTGATAACAATAGCCAAAGAGATTCTGAGGCACAGGTTGGAGAATCTTTCTGTAACTCTTGCATATTAAGCTCTTCAAAACCTCTGGCTACGAGTCGTGTTTTGGGCACAACACCCTGGGGAGTCTCTTTCAGACCCATCTGGTGGAGGCACATTTTTGGCCTGCATTTTCAACTTCCTCAAAAACATCATTATTGTGCCAATTCTGTATTTCTTCTTGTTTTGCTGCATCAAATGAGATATCTATTGTTATGAGTACATCAACATCCCTGTCTTCTGACTCAGTATTAAGGTTATCAACTTGTGACATATCCACTGACTCGTTTTGTTTCCCACTGCCATCAGGCTCAAGATTTTGCAGGTTGTACCAGTTTTTGTGCTTTCCTGTGGCTTTGCCTGCTCTGCCTAAAACTCTGGCTCTATGCTGAACACTATCATCTCTGCGCACAAATGTTACAGTCTGCCCTGTTTTTAGCTTTACATCTGCAAAAGGGGCGGGGCAACCACAGGCACTGTGTTCTGTGTCAGTTTGTGTCACATTAGTTTGTGTTCAGGGTGGATTCAACACTTCTCCTGTGTTAACCTTCCCATCACTGATGTCCTCCTGTTCATTGTCTGTATTCTGGTCACTATCTGAGCTATCTGCTGCAGTGTTTGTCATACCTTCCTCACTTTCTGCTTTTCTGGCAGCATTATCTTGTACATTTTGCTTATCCTGCTCCAGTGTGTTAACCTTACAAAGTCTGGAGTGATGCACTCTAACAAGAATTCCACCGTGTCTTACAAAAACAACAGCTCCATCTTGACCAATAACCACCCCTGGTCCCTTCCACTCAGTGCAGTTTGCTCGTTGGCAATATACACTGTCTCCTGTCTCATATTTGTCATCTGTAGGTCTGAGCTGCTTGCGAAGTGCCCTCCTAATCCTCTCTGAACATTCAGCTTCCCTGAATGCCTTCCTCGAAGCATGTAAAGCTGACATGTGTTCTCCTACCCTAGCACTTACAGTGGTACCCTCTAGAGCAGGTGGCTTATCAACTAATACAGAGGGAGGGTTAGGATTCTGTCCAAATACCAGTTGATGTAGGCTGTAACCATGGACATTGACCATACTGTTCTTGGCCATAAGGGCCCAATCAAGAGCAGTGTGCCAGTCACATTCATTTTCCCGTTTCACCCTCTGGATGACCTCGGTGAGTGTCTGATTGTGTCTCTCCAGCAGGCTGTTGCTCCAAGGACTGTATCCTGCTGTTGTTCTTGTCTCAGTATTGAAGTTTTCTGCCATGTCTCTGATTTCCTCATTGTTGAATTCTCCACCGTTGTCACTGTATAGTCTTCGGGGGGGGCCATGAACACTTATCCACATGTGTATGAAGGAACTGATGATTTCAGAGGACTTCTTTGTTTTCACAATGTTTCCAGCGCTGAAACGTGTGAAATGGTCGATGATATGGAGGTACCATACACCTGGTTCTAACTCATGCAGGTCTGCTGCTACTGTTTCATTATACTCCGAGGCCAAGGGCAAACCTGCAGCAGGCTTTGCAGGCTGTACCTCTTGCATATGTCACGGAAACACACTTTGGCCACCGTCATGACAATTCAGTTTTTCCAGCCAACAAAAGTACTTACCATAAGGTGTAGACCAACTTTGGAAAATATCCGTCAGAGATGGAGAAAAGCCGTCCTGCAGCCTCTGGAGGCGAAAAGAACGTAGCTCCAACCAACTGGTTACGAAGCCCCCCAATAAAGATGGGCGAGGTGATAGTTAACGACCTACTGCTCGCAGCGAGACATGTAGAAAAAACAGAATACTGGGTGACTGAGTGATAGGTAGAGTTGCTGACGTCACCCAGGTCACATTCCACAAGTATGACTTTGTGGGCATATACATCTCGGCCTCTGTGCATGCGCACCTTGGGATATCCAGGCGTAAAACCCGAAAAACAATTTTAACCGTCCCAAAGTGAATGCGAACCGTCCCAGAGATTAATTGCCTTTCATGCGGCAGTAATGTTACACCGTTAACTTAAAATACCAGTTGGCCACCAGCTAACTTGCAAACAACTAGCGTAACAGCTAACTAGCTCTCCTGTAACCTTCTAGCGTTAGCCACCCTCGTCAACAGTGTCATTTTTGCGATCTTAAGTGGATAAAAAACAAAATATAAATGACGTTTACTCCATTTAGATTAGCTGCATCCTTGCCTCTGACTCGGGGTGACTGGAGCTTGTTGAGGGCGAAGCAGCAGCGCTGCCACCCAGGGTGGATTCGGGATTTAACCACCGCAACATGGTGCTGTACTGTGATGATGAATCGTCACTGATGAGTGATGGACCGGTGCTGTGGCCCCGCGGGAAGCCGGCGGGAACATTTCATGAGTGATCATACTGACAGTATGAACAGACATGTGATTAAGTCAGCACAAGATTTAGTTTTCATTTGCTAAGTAATGGTTACTGAAACATACATACTGCACATAAAAAAAAAAAATGGAGACTCGTCCCGGAGGTGGACGGAGGTGTCCCGAGAGATGTCTCAGACTGTCCCAAACACATTTTCTATAGTCCCCGGGACGACGGGACGGCGTTAGTCTCGAGCCCTGGTGCTAATGTTGTATCCCTATTAACCTCCATTACACATGCTGGTTTCATTATTTCAGCAGGCAAAAAGACCAGCGTTGTTGAGCTGAAATGATCCACTGACAGAAAATTAGCTGCATTTTTAGGTCTTTTTTTTTTACAATTTAAAAAAAAAAAGGAAGCAAAAATTGGTAGTCATCAGCCTCACAGGTGAGGTTTCCTGTGATGGTGAACTCCGTCTCTTTGGGTTTTTCACTGCTGATCTGTTTGAACAGCTGTTCAATAGCTATTTTCATAATGTTAATCTCAGATATATAAAATAATGATGAGCATTTCTACGAGTATTCATGGAACAAAGTCGTTGATGAAATTATGTGTTGATAATAAAATAATCGCTGATTGCAGCCTTCCACTATGCTACTGACGCAATGGAATAATATTAAGGACAGGGCCACTAGAAGAACCTGTTGGTCTGACTCATCAGATATAGACTGTGGGTATCAACTCATTTGTAAGGGCCCCATCTCTACATCCTAAGGTCAGCGGTGCCCAGGATTTTCTGATTGATTTAAAGAAATGCAAAGAAGTCAGTACTAACAAAGACCGGCAGCAGCGACGTTGACAGGACCGAGGCTGGGGGCTGTTATTCAAAGCTGGACAGGTAACTTAACAATGAGAGGATGCCGAGTGACCAGCTGACCATTTTCTAAGTCACAATGAAAATATGCTCATTTACAAGTGAGTTTTTGTTTGTTTGTAGTTAATTCTCAACAATGTCTCTTGTTCATCTCAACAGAGGCAGTCATGTTTGATGCCACCTGAAGTAACATTTTTCTGCCACATTCACAAACTAAAAGCTGCAACAAGCTGCGGAGTCAGTCCTGCTTCCTTTTATGTAATGTAGTAACCAGATACAAAGGGGAAGTTTTTTTAATTGATATTTTTTCTGATTAATGTCGTCATGCTTGTTTGTTTACCAGACCCTGCTCTGTGTTAAGTATCCCTGTGGTCGTCTACAGGCAACATGGGGCCATGATTCAGCATTTTAAAAACCTATTTTCAAACCCATAAAATGTTTCTGATCTTATTTGAGCAAACTTTATAAAAAGTTATACACTTTATAAAAAGTGTATAAAAAGTTTGTGCCTTTCATGATTAACAAAGCATTTGAGCCATTTGTACATCACAGACCTTTTCGTTATTTATGTCTTACAAATCACTCACAATCATTTTCTACTTTAGCTCAATCGTCTACCAGTCTGTTCAGTTTTTCATGCCTCACGTGTCTGTTTTACTTTTTATATTATACTAAATAATAATTTAGAGTTTGTTAGTAAGGACTAATTTCATGTTCATTTTGTTATCCCATAATTTCCCAAAGTTTGACGAGTAAATCTCCAACCTGTGAATGTTTTTGTTAGTCATACTCCGCCCTGCAAATGTGAGGTAACCAGTACTGAAGCTGTAGCAGTAGTGTGTGTTGTCCTGTGTGTTGGTAGAAACACATTGACAGTGTTGATAATGAGGAGAGGCGTGGCGCCCAGCAGAAAACTGACAACCTTTGTCACCCTCAGAATAATCAAACAAGTAATTAGTTTGTGTGTCTTAGCTCACCACTAGTGGTCTTCACGGATACAGTCTGCTGATGGTGGATGTCAAAAAACAAAACAAAACAACAACTGGCACATTTGCTTTTTTGCTGTTGACATTGTACAACCGTACTGACAAGAAGACATGCTTCACGACTCCACACAGTAAAGATCGACTTTCTTCCTCCGGTCAGACAGTGAACAGAGGGTCCGTCAGCTCGAAGAGGCAGACTGAGAACAGCAGGACTCATCATGTCCTGTAGGCTTTATGGTCTCAGCTTATCTCACTTTATCCTCTATCTCTTCAGTAAAGCTCAGCTATCAGCAATCATCTGGCTTTCTTGTTGTCAGTCATTAACCATTACTCTAGTTTAATTTTCCTGAAACAACCAAGTATTGTACCATTTATTTTAAGATTTATTCTATTCTTTTTTTCTGTCTATTTAGTTTGTTTTGAAATTCCTTTATTTTGTGTCTTGGTCTGCGGCTTTGAATTGTCTCTCTGTTTTTTCTTTTCCTTTTTGCAATAAATATTTTGGTGCCAGTAAGGAAGAATAGCAAAGACAGAAGAAAGCAAACTGAGACTTGATCAAATAACAACAATTAACGAGCAAACAAGAGTGATAATGATAAGCATGGCTGAAAAAAGAAGGAAGAACTCAGGTAAAGTACAAAATTGGCCACTTGTGCTAAAGTGTGGCTCTGAGTTTCATATATTCAGTTACTCTTCACATCTAAAAGGGTTTGTTAAAAGTTTGAATCAAAAATACGACGTGAACTTGCACTAGACAGATCACCAAATTAGCTAATTATATTCCCTATTTAAATTAATGAACGAATCGATGATTAACAGTAAAAATTGCGGTAAAAGTGGTGGATTTTAGCACCTGTAAATATCCATTATAGCACATTTCTGTACAGAAAGTGATTAAGCAGCTTTTCGCCAACAGAGAAAGTCTTACAATGAGGAAAAAAACCACAAAATATGAGTTTTTTTCACAGATGACCCCCGCTGTGTCCTCCCCGGCAGCAGGCGGCAGCACACACCTCCGTGCGTGTCAAGCCGTGACGCGGCACACATGCCGCGTAAGAGTCAGAGAAGAAGAAGAGAGGCCAACATCCTGTTCAGTAGTTAGCTTCTGCTCAGTTCACTGGGAGTTTTTTCTCCACGGCTATGATTGACAGAGTCAGCGGAGGTTTACACGGGCATGTCCGCACACTCGCTCGGTTGTTACCGTAACACAAAGATCCGCAGCATGGCGATTCGAGAAAGAGCCCAGAGTTCTCGCCACTCTCACACAACAACGACAACATCATGTATCGGATTATTGAGGATATTATTTATTGCTTTTATTCAAACGACGCGGGCCAATAATCAAGGTTTGTAACTTAGCTGGATACGTCCGCGTTAGCTGGAGCTAACTTCCGTAGATATTTCTACGAAGTGAGGGCTGAGGTTACCTCCATGGGCTAACTTTAAAACGGCTAGCCCGCTACCTCGCTAACATTAACGCCTCGCTAACCCTGCTAAGTTGTTGTTGCTTCTGTTTGCCAATAACCAAATTCTGTTTAAACTGAGCAGGCTGACATTTGAATTGATTCACAGCAAACGTTAGCCTTGGGTTCAGAATGAAAGTGCTACCTTTAGTCAGCTATGCGTGGCCTTTAATGTTACAGTGAACGTTAGCTTCGTTCAGCATGTTGTTATGTTGTCATGTCTGCCATATAAGGCTAAGTTAGGCTAACACTCTAACGTTACCCAGCAGACATACAGAACAGTCTCTTACACGACAAGAACAGCTTGTTAGCACCATGGTTAGCACTGATGTTATATATATATATATATATATATATATATATATATATATATATATATATATATATATATCAGATTATATATATATATATAAACTTCAGTCTGTAGGATCCTAAAGCATTTGATCGAAGAGAGGAGTCAGTTGGCAACGTTCATGACAATATTTCCTCCCTGTCGCTGGCAGGGCAGCTAACCTTGACTTACTTCCTCATATTAGACTCGATAAAGGAAACGTTTGAATTTGTCAAGTGGCTGTAAACGTGGCTGACAGCTTTGATTTGGACGCTGGTTTAGTTCCAGTTTGCCAATGATCGCTCGTTATTTATCCAGCGGAGCGGACTGTCCAGCTGTCAGGTCACAGTGATCGGTCTGCCGGTCGAGTGAACGGCTGCAGTCCGCGGTAAAGATAAGCTGTGCCAACTCTGAAACGCAGCCGATGGCCTGTTTACATTGCTTCTACAAACTTGCATCTCAGTCCAAGCTTTTGTTGCACTCGAATGTTAAGGCAGCATCGCACTGATAGGCAGCTGTGAAAGTCAGCACGCGGAGGAAACTGAATCAGGGGAGACGAGATGTTCTTCACTTGCTGAACTATCAGTACAGATTTCCACAGGCGCGTGCCAGGAGAAATGACGTGCAGTTTACAGGAGAGACGTGATAACAGCAGCGGCCACTTGTCTGTCATTTTGTCACTTCAGACAGTTCGTCGGTTGGAGGCATTTTGAATTTTATCTTGTTTGTTGTTTTAGAAATCACGTTGAATAATCAGAGAAGTGATGCTTTAAAGTGAAAGTTTCACATTGTGTCAACCTGCATAAAGCTCTGAGTAACTTTCACTATGGCTCTTGTATCTCCCACTGAAGTACAGCAGAATAAGATTCACTCCACGCTGCTTTGTGTCAGAAAGGTTGACTTGAAAAATTGACTTTAAATGTGAGCAGAGGCTCACTAACAGTAGCACCAGTGTTGGCTGTGTGTTTTTGTGTCATGTCTGTGTAGAAGTCTAAGAGGAAGTGAAACTTGAGTTGTTGCAAGTGATCAGACTACCTGGAAACGCTGTGGTATTTGAATCTAAAACACACTACGGTGCTAGCAGGAGTTCATCAAATGCAGAAATCTAATTTGACAAATCACAGGAACATTATCACGAGTGTGTGCTGTGAACGTGACCTGCAAAGGCTCACGTTGAAGCACAAGCTGTGGCTTTGAAGGTGTCAAATAAAATGCTGCTCATTCTCGCGGAAGTGTAGTAAATGCTGAGTTTTCGGCTGAATTTTAGGCTCTCTGAGGTGATAAATTCAGAGTGGCTCACATGGCAGTCGGTGTGAGTTGATAACAGTATGTTGGTATGACAGTATGGACATGAAGGATATAGTGCTCTTTAAACACACGGCTGAAGAATATGATGATGGATTGACTTCAGGTCATCCTCTTGTGTGACACAGTTGGAGGTGAGCCTCACTAGCATGACGCCCCGTGATGCCGACAAGTTTGTCATGTGTTCATAACAGGAGATGATGTCAGCTGCGTTAGACACCAAACTTTCACACCAAGTGCGGCAGAATATGAGCACAGATCTCCAAGCTGGAAACGCTGCTCGTCTCTTGACAGAGACCAAAGTTGAGGGTGGGAGTTTTTATCTTAGCTGGAAACAAAACTGTGTGATTCGGGAAGACGCAGTGACTGGATGACTGTTACTTTGAGGAACTGGGAGGAGGAGTTAGAATCAGAAATGGGGTGGAGTGATGCGAGCTGCAGATTCTAACATGATATTTTAAAATCTCCTTTACAGCACTTCAGCTGTGGAGTTGGGACAAAATCTTGATATGGCAAAATATAGTCATTCTGACACTTCAGATACTTTGACTGACCGGCCGGCACCAAATATCAATAAAACACACATTTTTGATCAAAAATAGAATTATTTTTTTGAAAGTACCAATAGTTATTCTTACAAAACTGTCACATCAGAGAGAGCAATTGGTAAAAAAAAATGGTCATGTTTGATTCTGTCTCTCAGGTCCAGTATTCATGAGTAGGGGCAGGAATCACATGGTAGCTCACCATACGATACGACACGAAACGATATGAAACGGTATGATACCATACGATACATGACCCACAATAACGATAATATCACAATACAGCGATTCTGCGATAATCGATATGTTTCAAGACAGTCATATGATGATACATCAGATATGTGTCTGACTGCAGAATACAAAATGCAGACATTACAAACATGAGAACAAACATTTAGTTTGTCCCATTGATGCTGTAAAAGCTGAAGTGGGTCGAGACTTCAGACTAGAAAGTAGCTGCTGCATCTCTGAACTTTAAATTCTCTTCACTTCATTATCCTGCTGTCAGCTTCTTCTTCTGACAATTCATTTATGTTCACGTTACCCTCGTTCATGTCATAGCGCCACCACGAGGAGACATGAAGTAGTGACACTGGTGAGGAAAGCTGTTCACAGCAACAAGTTATGTGATCGTAGTGCAGTTAACCTGCGATTCCCACCCCTACTCATTAATGCTGGAGCTGGAAGACAAAAGCGAACATGATACATTTTTTGACCAACTTCCCTTTGATGTGACAATATTATAGGGACTATTATTGGTGCTCTCAAAAAACAATTCTGTTTTTGATTAATAATCATTAGTAATGTAGATATAAGGACTAAGTGTGTAAGTCAAGTATAAGAACAATTCAACCTGTGTGATAAGTTGAGAAAATTTCTTCACTTTACTGTAACGCAGCCTTTAAAATCAGGAAAAAACACCATTTATTCTGTATCAAGATATAAAGAGATTTAATGTCAAAGAGCATATACAATCCCATATGTTGATAACAATATGTCTTTATGTTGTCCAGCCATAATCAGATCTTTCTAATTTTGCTATATTTTTACCTTTTAGCATTCAGGTGTTAAATGTTAGAAACTCAGTAAATTAGACACATTGCTCTTGTTCTTATGGATTGTGTTGGCACTCATAAGGTCTTCCTGTCATTGTTTTTACAGCATTCATTCAGTCAGACACCATTCTAGAAGTTTTACATTTTGATGAGGGAAGACTTCTACAGGTAAGTGCTGTTATTTTTACCGTTAAAGTTGTCCCAGTTCTCACTGCAGATTAAGACACAGTAGCACTGTTGCAGAGCAGGAAAATATTTGAACATGATTGACCTGTAAATGTAGTAATGGCCTTTCTAGTAAAATCACATTGAAATAATTGTTTGTCTGTGTTCTTTTTGCAGGCAGAGTCCGACATTGATTTTAGTTTATATCATCAACAAAGGTAAGTCTGCCATTTTCATTGTATGAAAACCCCTCACTGTTTTGCATCAAGACCTCCAGACAAATGTCTGTACAGTTATATGAAATTATTTCAGTTTGAGTGTGAGGAAGGCAGATGCAGTGGTTGCACCTCCTCTACATGAAACATCTGTACTCCACCTGGTTTACATTTATTACAAATGAAAAGTAAAGTGGAGCTTGTTTAGCCTAAAGAGTTCTGAACTGACTTGCCCCGACAAAACTTCAGCAGCTTTGTTTGTCGCCTTCGGCTTTAACACGTCCAACAGTCACTAACAAACCAGGAATTAAAAGAGATGCTGCAGAAATTGCACTGAAACAAATTAGCAAATGCATTATGGAACACCGTGGTTACGTGACCGAGCAAGTACAAAGTGTTTGTGTTTCCTCAAGGATAACAAACCGGGCTTAGTGTTGGAGTGTTATCACATGTTACAAAGCATCATCATCAGCACGAGCTGCTCGAGCCCACAAGGCAACACAGCAACAACTTGAAGCCATACCAACTAACTAATTCACAAGTTCAGGTAACACATCGATGCTGTACCCCCCCCCGCGAACTGAGACGTGTGCTGGTCACACAGACGTCAGGTAAACAAGTCAGTCTGCGTCAGCGGGTGTCGGCCGGGCTGGGCCACCGGCACTTGGAAGATTTGAGCTCATGCTAATGTGACAGTGGTGCCGGCACTGATGAGCCTCTGAGGAGCGATCTTTACGTTTTGTTTAGTTTTTGATCTCTTCCACCAACAGAACCTCATGAGGGTTTCCGGTCAAGTCACTCTGCTTTGAGCGTGGAGACGAACACAGCAGACAGCCACAGCCAGACACTGAAGTCCTGAGCAGTGTGATTGTCTTAAAGCTGTTTAATGAATCCATGAAATGTTTGATAGCGCTCAGTGTGTCTGAGTGCAGAGGGCCGACACGTAGAACTGCTCGAACATGTAAACACTGTTCACGGCAGGATGTAAAGGTCAGTCACTTGACTGTTTAACATCATGTTTTGGTAACACGACTCACATGACATCAGCGGCCTGTTCTTGCTTTCACGTGTGTTTTGTGAGCGAGCGTTCACTGTTTGCGCAGGACGTTCTCATCCTTACAAGGGTTATCTATAGTCTGGCCACTCCCCTCAAGTCAGGGCGCTGTTTGACTGTGTTCATTCAGGTTTTCAATGTAGAATTTCCTCTTTTTGTCAGTGTGTGTGTGTGTAGTGTTTGGAAATCCTTTTCATGTCCTGTCTGCCTTAGCTCTTCTTTACTGAAGACAGTTGTCAACATGCTGCTCACCTACATGGCCAGTAAAATGCTTTTCACAGGCATGATGTTTTTTTGATGCCCTCTTCTTGGGGAAAGCCTGACACAGGACATACGCGGGTCTGAGGCCAAGAGCCCCCCCCCCCCCTCCACGGCGACTCCAATTACACTCTGACATTTAACACATTAGTTATGAAGCGCCGAGTGAAAGGCTGCACAGAATTCACAGCCAGGATCCATCTGGGTCCTTAATCCCCCAAGAATGTTGTCAGTCGTTGTTCTATGAATGAGAGAAGTGAGGACAGGCTGGAGATGACAGATTATCCAGGAGGAACATGGCATGGTCGGCTCCGTGTGGATTATTGTGCGCCTCAGGGGATGGAAATCTATCTTGTCCCCAAGCAGCTCTGTTATTGGAGCTCACTGCTGCAGCCTTTGTCTGCTCCTGTAAGCGAAGGCTTGGTAGTAAAAAGGTGAAATTGATCTCGGGTAAATTGTCTGACTCCAGGGTAATGTTAGTGCGATTACAGTTGACTGATGCATTATTGGATGATGTTAGGCACAACCGCGATAGGAGAATAAACATTTCACCTCGCTGCGTGTAATATCTTTGTGTTCATCTTTACTTCTGCTCAAATGTTACTCCACATTATTGGAAACATGGGCGTCATGTGACATGTCAGTGTTCATTTTGTGGACCATCAGAGGACTTGGTCAGCATTGGTCATGGGCCTCACCTGTGAGTCAAATTAAGGCTCTTCTTACATGTTATGCTGTGTGTCACCTGAGCTGAAGATGAGCTGCTGCTCTTTAGGGACGGCCTCGTCTGTTGTTCACATCCACCTGCTGCTCAACAGGTTTGGTGAGTTATGGTTGCGTCCTAAAAGCAGGCGGGCACGACCAATGATG
This sequence comes from Naso vlamingii, assembly GCA_029822935.1. Lineage (NCBI taxonomy): Eukaryota > Metazoa > Chordata > Actinopteri > Acanthuriformes > Acanthuridae > Naso > Naso vlamingii. The sequence continues at coordinate 25,960,410 of JAPQLA010000020.1, forward strand.
AAAAGTGTTTATCTTGTGTGTGAGATCTGTTTCTAGTGGTTTTTGTTTTAGCCCAGCTGATTTTTCTTTCTCAGTGGATTTTCAGTGAGGATTTTGAGAATGGCCAGAGTGCGCTACAGATGGGAGTTGTCCCATGGCCGTCCTAATGCAGCGTTCAACAGCGTGGGCTCACACCATGCTGTCTGTTTGTTTAATCTGTCATTTGTTTGAAATGCACACAAACATGGATACAGTTGTTCCTCTGCTGCTGCTGTCACATGTTTCTGTCTCTTGCAGCACGTCCCCGCACCGTGGGAACTGCCGACCTATACGATTTGAACCTCCAATGTTGGACTTTCACGAACAGTGAGTGACTGATGCATTCTGACAATAACTTACTGTTCTGTTTGCATAAAATCTGTTTTTGTTCCAGGTCACATTGTTTAAGACACGTGTTTTAAGTTGCTTTTTTCACATGAAGACAAAGAAGAGTTTTTTTTGTCAAGTCCTATCAAAAACATCATCTGATATGATGCTAAACCTTTTCACATTCGTGTAGTTAAATTACAGATGGTGCTCAGTCAGTGTGTCTACTAGCTTTCTATATAAATGTGAAGTTTTGAGTTTGAGTTGATCTGAGTCGACCTCAGCATGTCAACATTGACTGGATTGCAAATAAAACATTTAATGCATTTAACAAGACGACATTGTTTAAAACTCCAGCCCGCACCTTTCCTCACTGAGGCCAGACTTTAAAGATCATATTCCTCTCTGACAGCAGGGACACGACCGTGTTGTATGACCTGGTTCAAGTGTAGCTGACGTCACCAGGCTGCAGAGTGCAGATTGATTCAGTCGCTCTCAGAGGAGCACCAGCTCACAGTGGCAGACCTGGCTGTCCAAGCCTGTCCCCCCATCCTGCCTCCTCAACAAACACTTATCCACCTATCAGCTGCGCATGAAAATGAAACATTGAAAAATTCTCACCCGGTCTCTAACACAGATTTAAGGTCTTAATAAATCTGCTCGTAGGAAGATTTTTCAGGTTTGCTCATTTGACCAAGAGGAAACTCAACACATTGAACATTGAGTGGCCTTCATTCTTCAGCCAAATTCACTTTGTTGCTGCACAATTATGCGTTTTTGAGCCGAGAGAGAAATAAAAACTCTCAAAGGTTTCAAGTCCTCGCAGGTTTATTTTCATGTCGAGATGAAGGAAGACACAGGCTGCCTGACAAGAAGAAGAAATCAAAGAGTTTATGATATGCTCTGGACGTGAAAGGGCCGTCAACTGCAGTATTTACAATCAATGAGTTAAAACATGTAAAGCCACTTCTGTGCTTTCCTGCAATAAATTAACGATTCAGACATAAACCAGAAGAATGTCAAGAGCATCATTCATCTTCTCAAGTGGCTGCAAAGGGAGGTTGTGTCTGTCGCTGTCCTTAGAGACACTCCAGACCTGTGGCCCCGCCTTCAAGCTTCCAGACCTGTGGCCCCGCCTTCAAGCTTTCTGTGTCTCTGTTTGACTTCAGTGTCTTTAAAAAACATTTGACATAATTGATCTAGTTTGTTGACCAAAACATTTAAAACTTTTTCAGCCTTTAATTCACTTTTTCATTTTGTTGTTTTTCCTTCTAGATGTTCATTTTGACTCCTGATTTTTGTGTGTTGTTCTTCCCAGAGCTGCACAGTTAATGGAAATATGATCAAATTAGCAATATGGCCTACTGCAATATGTTAATCACAGGGAGGTGCAATTATGTTAAAGGATAAGTGTTTGTCAAAATAGTATTTAATTCAAATATTGTAATGCAGCAGTTGTCTGGCCGACATATTTTATAGACTGAAGAAAGCATTTTTGTTTGGTTCAGATTCCCGCAAAAATCACAGCATAGTCTTTTTAATGTTTGTCAATGAAAATGAGAGTAATGATGTAAAAATTATCTTTCCTTCTAGTATTACAAATCATATCACAATTGCAGTATAAGTCCAAATAGAATTATGTTTTTTCCAAATCATGCAGCTCTAACTGCTAGGACGATTATTTTCATAATTAATTGTTTATTCCATGAAATGTCAAAAAAAAACATTTAAAAAAAAAATTCATAGTGACGTAATCTTCAAACTTTTGTCCAAACAGCACAAATGCTCCTCACTTATCATCATAAATGACAGAAAACAAGCAAATCGTCACATTTAAAGACTGAACCAGTAATTATTTTTACTTTTTTATTTGAAAAATGACTGAAACGACTGAGTGATTATTAAAGCAATTGCCAATTAACTTTTTGTTGATCAGTTAATTGTTGAATTGATTAATCATTGCAGCTTTACTAGCTGATACCAAGTCCTGATCAAAAATCAGTGCATTCAGGATGAATAATTGTATTATTAATATTGAACAGCTGCATGCTAACAACGCTGGTTCACACAGGTGAGCAGGATGCAGCTGGGTCTTGTTTCTGATGATGTGGTTTCAGATCAGAGACTTGAGTTCTCGCTCATACCCGATGCAGCATTTCAGATCGTATCAGAGACATTTCCCATCATGCTGTTGCTATCAGAGCAACTCTAGTTTTAATCTCTTTAAATAAATTGTTTCCTTACCAAGTGTCTTCTCTTCACTTACAGGCCCGTTGGAATGCCAAAAATGGAGAAAGTTTATTTACATAATCCTAGCTCAGAACAAATTAGTTTGATATCAATATCAGCAACAACAGCACATTTCCATGCATCCTTTTTCCAGAACAGGGTAAGTGCACGTCTCCTTTCAGATGGCTGTAAACACTGACGCTGTGTGTTGTTTGGTTATGATGATTTATGAAGCATTGTGTAATCAGTGTGATAATGTGACATCATTACTGTAAACAATGGAGGCTGTTGCTCAGGTGGCATTCACTTTATTTTTTCTTTAAATCAGACCAAAGTAGAACTGACCCTCGTCCAGCCTCAACAGCAGCTCACAGATAATGACAATAAAGTGGGAAGCCCTGATGCAAATCACATGTGTCATTAGAACATGTGACCACAGCAAAGAACTCTGGGAGCTGTAGTCTGTGGTGCATAGACGAATGGCATTGTATATAGAGACACAAACAGTAAACTAAACTAGAAGATGTGATATAATGGAGTTAGTTAGTTAGGATTTATTGTTAATAAGATACATGCATAGCATTTATTAGAAAACAAATTGAAATGGATCAGAAGCAGCATCCCAACAGGATACTCTGACATCACTTCCTCCCTCTCTGTCTGTGCGTCACATGAGAACTGAAGCTCAGCCAATCATTCGACTCTTTTCTCTTGACCTTCAGTTTCTGCTCTCGTAAACACCAGTCACAAGTCTTGGTCCTGACTGGTTCACACAGCCTGGAAACATTTTTTTGCTTTCCTTATAAATGATCATTGTTCATTTAACTCATCCAGTCATATTACATAGAAAAGAGAAAAACTTAGAACTGAAAGAAAAATATGCAAATATTTCTATATGGATAAAAGGTGTGGTTATCATGTGAATCACTGGCTTGTTAAGTCCACATAATTGAAAGTAGAGTGTGCAGTGTAACATGAACATGGTGTGCAGCATTAAAGAGCATCTGTTCTTAATGTTGCACTTCATGCTGTGAACCTGTTCACATATTTGATCAAACGCAGCACAAAGCGATGACAAGCAGTCCAGATGGTTTGTGTGATTGACACACGTCGCTCGTGTCCATGATGACTGAAGCACTGCGTTGAACTCAGAGATGTAAACAGATATTTTGTTTCCTTGAACTTCATGAATTTGTTAACTATGTTACAGGACTTGACTGTTAAACGTGATGTCACATTACTGCCATATCAGCATGCATGAGGTTCATGTTTTAATGCCTCTCCTAATCATCTGCGAGTAGAAAACGTAAAGATTTCCATGCAGGAAGACAAACTGTGCGTGCTGCTCATAGATCAGTTCCATGTCCTGCTGTTTAAAACACATGAAAAACTCCCATCAGTTTAAAGTCTGACTGATGATTAATTTGTGTTGTCCTTGAGAAATAAACCAATAAAATAATTGAAAAGGGCCGGCTCTATTTTACAGCCTGCAATACGGAAACAATGACGCAGCGAAAAATCTGGTTCCAGCTCTCTCATCGGTAAACCACCAGCGCCTGCTGTTATTTAAATCATTTACATTATTAATAATAAGTTATTTATCGATTTAAATAATACAAAATAGTAAAAGTAAATGATTTTAAAGAATCAGTACTTAAGTTTCAGTTCTTTATTTATGTAACACAAGTTATGATTTGTCAAAACACACACACCTGAACGCGCCCTGTGTGTTGTTAGAAACCTGTGAACATCACGGTGAACCAGTGAGCCCGTCTTTCACTGATTGGCTCACAGCAGTCATGTGATGTTCCTCTAATGTACAGTTTCTACATGGTCAGATAAGCAAGTAAAACATGTTTTCTGGTTTGTATGTGAAGAGCTGTCGTCGATGTGACGCTGACACTGATTATATGAGCCAGGTGTTACCAGGAAGATTTTGTTGTGTTGTTTTCTAACAGTGTGTGTCCGAGGTGTTGAATTTTGCTGATGAGCTTCCTCACCTAAAAAGCTGCTGTGAATTTTGGATGACGTGTCGTCTAAAACTGATTCACATGTGAGGCTCGTAGAGACAACAAAAACAACTTTATCTTTGTTACATGTTTTGTTGAGTTGTGTTCTTACATCGTCCCAAATGTTTCCAGCAGTGATCAAATTCAGAGAAATCCGTCATTTTGTTCCAGCTAACGTTTCATTTAGTCTCCTGTGTCTAACGTTCATGGTGACAGCAGTCAGAGAGGGGAAGGAAACGTGAAACGTTAACTCGTTCCCTCGTCTGTGAACATTTCTCCCTGAGTCACGCACTCAGATTTATGTCTGTTTAATAATGAAATACACGAATCCCATGATGCCGCGCTGCTTAACTATGTCATCAAAAGATGTCTTTTGTTTTCATTCTTTTCATACAGAAACCTCTAGCGGCAGAAATGATGTATTGGGCATTTCAGTTCATTGTTTTCAGTTTTTTCAGTCAAGGCGCAGAGCCAATCCACCATCCTAAAAACCCCAACAGGAGGAAGTCAAAGGGTTTTAATCCGGAATGTCTGTTATACACCGACGTTCTTCATGTATAGTCTGAGACTACATCCACCAAAGAGCTGCCGTGGTGGTTGTGTTCATGTCAGTTGGCTAAAAGGGGGCGTGGCAGTGGGTGTGGCCTGTAACGAAAAGGGGCCTAGCTTTTAGATTCTAGATTCATGTAACGTGGCTAAACTTTTTAGAAACACACACGCGCACACATACACACACATTTCATTAGCCATAACTTGTCCCGCCCCTACACTTTAACCCCGCCCCTTCCATCACTCATCAACCATTTGTTGTAGACTGCTGGTCACAGCTGTTACGAATTCACAGAATTCACACTTGTTTACCCTTAATTGAGCAGAGAAGGAAGAAGTTTGTTTTTTAAATTAATATTTTTAGTTCAGAAAAAGAACATTCGACAACAAACAATAATGCCAATGCAAGATAACGTATAAGGAAAAATCTGTGCAAGGAATAATCATGCTAAATTGAATATTAAAATAATGTAAAACGAGTTACAGAAATAAAATAAAATGAATCAAATACACATGAATCAAAAATTTGCCACAATAAACAGTATAAGCATATTTATATAAATACATAAAATCTGTTGATGTTCAAGTATATGCTGATTTACTCTAAACTGTCATCAGTACACTGTGAGAGCTCTGAGTGTTCATCGTATTGTTGTAAGTGAATATAACTGCAGGGTATCTGCTCACATTCAGTGCCATCTGCTTTCATGCACACGGCGTTTTAGTCTTCGTAAGTCTTCAGGATGTTTTGATCCAGTTTTGTTAGATTCTTTGTGTCTCTTTAAACTGACAGGAAATGATTTGGTCTAAGTCTAAAGCTGTTGATACCACAGTCAGCACCAAAATGCTAAAGTTAGAACGTAGCTGTTATCGCAGCAGCAGACCTTTGAGGTCAGGTGTTGTGGGAGTGAGTGTGTAGATCTTTCATGTGTCAGCTGAGCTACTTTCTGTTCAGTCTGTGAAAAATGTTTGTTATTTTGAGTCATCATGCATGTTGAACCAGTTTTCTCTGTCGTCTGTTCTGCCAACAGATAATTCCACCAGGAGGAAACACGTCTTTTGATGTCGTGTTTCTCGCTCGAGTAGTTGGGAATGTAGAAAACACTTTATTTATTAACACATCACATCATGGAGTGTTCACATACCAGGTACAGAGCACAACAAAGTCAAGCCTCTCTCTCTTTGATGTCTGAGCTTCTGAACAGCAGTTTGCAGACAGTGTTAATAGTAAAGAAAATATTAATAATAATTACATTATTATTCACAATTATTGATATCCTAACTGTGCCTCAGACTGTGCCCTGTCTACTGGAATTTGAGGGAATTCGACCTTGGAAGTCACTAAAAAGTTCTTGACTTTTAACTTTAAGATGTCATGGGAATCCTGTGGCTGACATTTCTTTTCCGTCTCTGTCCTGAAGGTTTTTGGGGTTGGTATCCCAAATCCCTACAGACTGCGGCCCTTCATCGGGGCTCGAGTCCCAGTAAACAGCAGCTTCTCCCCTCTAATACACATCCACAACCCGTACAGTGAACCACTGCAGGTAAATTAGAAGCTCTAATGGCTGAATTTAGTTCATTTTGTGTGGACCAGCTGAAGTGTTGGTGGAGTGGTTTTATGCACGTGGAGTTTGTTGCTTTTCTGTGTCACACTCCAGGTTGTGGAGATGTACTCCAGCGGTGGCGATCTGCATCTCGAGCTTCCCACAGGTCAACAAGGAGGCACCGGAAAATTATGGGTGAGTTCCACGTCTTAGTGTTTTTGTTGAAGGACCACACCAATCTATTTTTGACTTGTCAACTTTCGGTAACCTTAATTGAATATGGAGAAAATGTAAACAAACAACGTGTCTCATAGATGAAGCTATTTTGGAGAAAATGGGCGGGGTTTATCTAACTCATGAGGCTGATGTTGACATGTAGGAGTACTGCGCTGATCCTTTAAGTCTTACTTTGATTTGAAGGTGAATGATGACAGTCAGAAATGAGTCAGTACGTTCACATGCACACTAGTTTTCTACTTAAACTCTGAATATGGCAATATTT
>JAPQLA010000020.1:25995829-26008250 GCA_029822935.1 Naso vlamingii
TGTGTGTGTGTGTGTGTGTTCTTGTGTGAACCACAGCTCTGGTACCGCTAGCTGTAAGTTAGCCGTTGGTTCTCAGGTGAAATGTTCAATAAGCCCGCCGCTACACTTACGCTCATAATGTGACGTAAGTGTAGCTTGTTTGTTCGTAGCTGCTCACCTGCGGCAGGTGGACGGTTGTCCTGTGTTGTGTGTGGGTCGGAGCGGTGACGTTCAGGGGTGTGTTTTATCTGATGTGACCTCATGTTGCCGCTCCTCCATCTTCCTCTAATCTCTGTGTCCTTCATCTTCAGAGAAGACCGCCATCACTTCGGCTGACTCCGTCATCCATCGGTCACGTGTCTGTTCGATGCCTCACACATCGGAGGGTCAAGGAGCGAACCTCTCCGGGCCACAGGAACCGTCGGGGCTGCAGAGGCCCACCGGTGAGGCCGAGCGCGGCCTGATGAGCTCCCTCGTGCGGGACGCTGCCAGAGTCCGGAGGGCTTCCAGCGCCGAGCTCCACCTGCCGTGGACCTGCCCGGTCACACACTCCCGGGAGAAGTTCTACACGGTCTGCTCCGACTATGCGCTTCTCAACCAGGCTGCTTCTGTGTACTGCCCCCCCAGCGCAGCCCGGGACGTGATCCAGAACAAGCTGGATGATGGGCCGCCTCACGTGAAGCCCAAACCGTCCGCTGGGCTGAGCGCCGGCCGGTCCGGAGGAGCTCACGTGGGATCAGATGGGGACTGCGAGGCGGCGGAAGTGTCTTCTGCACGTGCCAAACCTGTTCTGGCCTGGGAAATCGACACCACTGACTTCAATGCTGTGCTCACCAGGAAAACGAGAACGAGTAAGAAACGTGATTTTCTAAACAGCTGCTCCGATGAACGCATGCAGCTCAGCTCAGCCGCTGACTCTGCTGAGTTCGACTCCCAGAAACATTTGGACCACTCACCGCTGTCTGCTAGTGGGATCGTTTCCTTCTGCTTTGAATGACTCTGTCTCTTGTTTCAGGCAACGTGAAGAAATGCAGCGGCAAAAAGATGAAGTCATCAGACAGGCCGAGCAGAAACCTGCAGGACGTCTCTCCTCACGCCTCGCTCGAGGACATCAAACAGAGGAAAGTGCTGGACCTCCGAAGATGGTAATGTTCTCTTCAGTGTGACAAAGAGAGACCGCGTGACGTCAGCTTCCTGTCGGGCTGAGGGAGCGCGCTTGGCTCCATGCATTAATTCATCCTGTGGATTCTTGTAACCTGAGGATGCTTTTGTGCTTCAGGTACTGCATCAGTCGGCCTCAGTACAAGACTTCATGTGGCATCTCTTCACTGGTTTCCTGCTGGAATTTCCTCTACAGCACTCTGGGTGCTGGCAGGTGAGCAGCACGTCATGCGTCTGTCACACTGACTTCACGTAAGAGCGCGGCTCCCGAGACACTGAAAGTGTTTTTGTTTGCATGTCCAGTCTTCCACCCATCTCTCAGGAGGAGGCTCTGCATATTCTGGGGTTTCAGCCGCCTTTTGAAGAAATCAAGTTTGGTCCTTTCACTGGCAACGCTACGCTGATGCGGTACACAAATCTGCCTGTGTGGTCTTTCAGAATAAACATGTCAGATTTTGGAATGTTTGCAGCTCGGTGCATTTTTCTTACAGGTGGTTCAGACAAATCAACGACAATTTCCGAGTGCGAGGCTGCTCGTACATTCTGTACAAACCGCACGGGAAACACAAGACAGCCGGAGAAACAGGTGAGTGGCTCAGCTGTCACCCAGCTGCATGTGTGCTCATGAAGTGCTGAAGCTGAAGGGAGCACCGCTCACGTTTTTCAGCTGAAGGAGCGTTGATGAAACTGACACAAGGGCTGAGGGATGAGTCCATGGCCTACATTTACCACTGCCAGAACCACTACTTCTGCCCAGTGGGCTTTGAAGCCACGCCACTCAAAGCAGCAAAAGCGTACAGGTAGGTCACATGATCGCTGATCATTTTCATCTGAGATTGAGCTGCAGATTCTCTTTTCACTTCTATCAAGTCTATAATATGTAGAAGTCCATCTGAGAAAGTGATGTTTGTCTTTTTTTTTTGTCTTAAAATTAAAAATCCAAAGACTGCAATGATATGAAACCATTCAAACAGTGGAAGAAGGAGCCCAAACAAACAAACAAACAAACAAAAAACCCTTTTCAGATGCACGGCTAAAAGAACTCGCTGATGAAGGTGCTTTGCTGAAACGTGTTGGCACTGCTGCAGCTCGCCCTGATTAAAACATGTCAGAGGACATTCACGGAGCTTTCTCACCTGCTTTAATTCCACTGTGAAAAATGAGGAGGTTTTTTTAAAATTAATTGATTAATTAATTAATTAAGCTGGTCTGTTTCACATTCACACTTTTTTTTCGCTCTGGTCCGAATCAGTCAATGACGTGCTGAAGTGAACCAAAATGCAGTTGAACTTTACCCACCGGCTCAATAAAATTACGGGGGAAAAAAAGACCTTACTGCTAGGATGTGTCAGAGGCGGGAGCAGTGTCATAGATTGTGAACTGCTCTCTGATTGGTCAGAGCTGCCATGTGGACAAACTCTGGTGATGTAAACAGACAAGCAGACGAGGCAACACTACGAGTCATTTCACGTGCAGAGGCGACTGCGGGGGTTGATTTTAGTTGTTTGATTCTTGATGTTTGTCCATGATTATTCATGCTGATGTGTTGTTGTTGTTGTTGTTGTTGTTGTTGTTGTGACAGTGGAAATGCTTCCTCATTCCGTAATGCGCGTAGCTGCCTACGGGAGCTGGGCTAGTCCAAAACGAGCAGTGCTTTCTGCAGTTAGCGCAGACGGAGGTCGGATCACGTTGTCACCACAGATGAACCGCAGCAGAGTTGGTTGGGAAGCGGACAGAGACCGCCTCTTCATCCAGGTCTCTGTGCGCTTCTTTGGTCACTGCTGACACCGAACTCACCTGCTGCAGTCACACCTGCACAAACCAACCGCACCACATGAGGGAAACGCACTCAAATCCCATTCAACCGGGCTACATAAGGCTGGTGTGAAAGCGCTGTCAGTGTGCGGGCTGCTCCTCACTCCTCAAACATTTTCAGGCAGAAACGCAGAATATCACCACATTAGAAAAGCTGTAAATGAGAATGTTTGATATGGCTGTCAAAAACATTTGCTGAAGGCAGGGAGAGTTTTGAAAGTGATTAGGGACGCGCTGAGATGAACCTTTTGGCAATGGAACCTTTATAGAGGTTCTTTTAGAACAAAGCTTTGAGTATCTGTTGTCAAATTTTATGACATCATCAAATCAAGTCAGTGTTGTTTATATAGCGTCACATCACAACAAAGTTGTCTCAAGACGCTTTACATATAGCGTAGGTCTGACCACACTCTATAATTAAAATACAGTTGAAAGCAGTTCTTCCATGAGCAGCACTTGGCGACAGTGGCGAGGAAAAACTTCCCTTTAACAGACAGAAACCTCAGAGCAGATCCAAGACTCAAGGCGGGCGATGATCTGACAGCACCGGCGGGGTTATATTAATCTCTAATTAATCGTAATACTGCTCATAATAATGATCATCCATCAAAAAAGGAGAGTTTTTGCCTCACATTAAGGTAAAAGTGAAGTTAAATTCAAATTTTTAAAAAGTAAACTGAAAAATCATCTGCCAGTAAATGGCTCCAGATCAGAGCAGACGCCTGTGTGATGTTGTGACCCCGCCCACGCATCATCATCATCATCATCATCATCATTCATCACATGAATCCATGACAACGTTTCACAGTCCTGAAACTCATAGTAACTCTTTCTGTGCCAAGGGGCCCTCTGCCCACAAATGAAATGGAGTACTGGATCCTCATTGGTGAGCCCAGCAGGAAACATCCAGCTATTCACTGTAAAAAGTAAGTCCCGCCTCCTGTCAGTAATGTCAGTGATGCTGTCACTGCGCTGTTGAACATGGAGCCTCTGTTTTCAGATGGCTGGACATCGTGACTGACCTCAACACACAAAATCCAGAATACCTGGACATTCGTCACACGGAGAGGGGGCTTCAGCGCCGCAAAACCAAGAAGGTTTTTCATCCATCACACACCTCATTTCAAATGTCGCTGGTCATGTGAACGTTTGTGTGTCAGTGTAACTGAAAAACGCTCCTTGGCTCACAGGTGGGTGGGAACCTGCACTGCATCATGGCCTTCCAGAGGGTGAACTGGCAGAAGCTCGGCCCCTGGGCTCTAAACCTGGAGAACCTGCGACACGACTTCCACCATGCCGGCTCAGAACGTGCCCACGGGGGCGTTGCTGAGGAAACTGAAGAGAAAATGTCATCCAAGCGCCCAGCCTACCTGGGACGCTCCCACAGTATGGGAAGTCAGAAAGACACCAACTATAAACGCCAGTCCAACACGACCGAGTACCGACAGAGGAGCTCGCCTGACAGTGACCTTGAGGAAGACATCACAGACTGAGAAGGTTTAGAGGGTCACACGAGGGGGAGGGGGCGAAGTAACAGACATTACAGTACAGTACAGCAGCCCCAACATCCATTTAAATTGATTAGTTTGGTGGTATTCAGTATTTTACTGCCAACAAATCCCATGAGAAGTTCTCTCGATACTTTCTCCTTTCTGTGTGTGTCACTCAGCACAAACCCCTCAGTTACTACTGAGCACAGACATCTTTAAACACAGTGGCACTGTCACAGCCTGCAATAACTGATTGTTTTGGCCACATGGGGGCGGTAGAAACAAGCTGCAAACTCAAAACTGACACATTGTCATTGTGAAGTTTTACTTGTTAACAAACGGTTATTCACACGTTCAGCACTTAAAGATTAGCTGCTCTTTAGCTGCTGATTCATTCTCACAAAATTCCACTTTGTTCACAAGTTCTCTCCTGCCGTTTGAGCAGAGAGTGCAGGGGGACTTTTAAAGCATAAAAAACACTGAGAGCAGAGAGGAAATTAGAACAGCGGAGTTGTGGCTGGAAAATTGAACAGTGAGCTGGAACTCTTTGTAAAACTCCATAAAGATAACAGAGGCTGCTGTTACAGGTGATAACTCTGAGTTTTTCATCTCTATGACGCCAAAAAGACACTGATATTTGATAATTACAATGGAATCAATGATTAAAGGCAGATTATCATGGAAATGACGGACTGTGGAAGCAGAACACGAGTTGACTGGAGACGTGGCTTTCTGCAGGTTACCAGAGTGCAACGTTCCTACATAAAATTCATTGACAAGCATCAAGTTTTGAACAGTTATGGTTAAATTTTATCAGTCCTCGTGATGAAAAACAAAAACTCAAAACTATAGAAAAACTGTGGCAGAAAACTGAAATTGTGAAAAATTAAAATAAACTGAAGCACTCAGTGTGGCGTATGTGGGATTAACTGCAGATGAAAAACTTTCCACTTCGAATTACAATGAAGAAATGAAACAGGCTCATTGATGTGTTTTATTAGTTTTTGGAATTGAATTTAAAACACAGGCATGTTAACATACAATGATGTAATAGGGCCACACTGACAAAAAAATTTTTTGGTACACCTTGAGAATAAACTTGTAAATTTATGAGAAGAAAGACATACATTTATGAGAAAGTCGATTTTAGTTCCTGTTATTTTAGAGGTGAAAGAGGAAAGCGGAGCACTTTGTGAAGTCGGACTTCAGGGCAGGTTTCACATATAAGGAAATAATTCATCTTTTCGCACATCAGCACCACAATATCATCAGTATCAGGACTTTGAAAAGAACATGCAAGAAACCAGCTGCTATCCCCAGATATCAACCATGAACTTTAGCTTAGCTGCTAGGCTAGCTAGCGCCCTGGTAGCATGCTCTGTGCTGGTTCAGCGGGGAACCACATACAGTACATTTGCACTTGGTAGCCTGTCACTCTCCGGGGCCAGTGTCCACACTGAGACCAGTGACAGTATGATACAGTAATATATTTAATATATTGTATATTGAGATCTGATTGTTGTCCGATGGCGCTCCTTTCCACTCTACATAATGTCACATCCTCTTCTTCTGCGAGTATGTTTAATACCACATTCTCTAAGTTCTGCCCTCAAGCGCAAATTGGCCAATCATAGCTTAGCATCGGCAGGCTCTGGCTCTGACGGATCCGATAACTATCTTGTCCTTACTGAAACTCATGCAATATTTTTATATTTTCTTAGTACATTTATATGATGTTAGAGAAAATCAATTTGTTAGTCCAACAAAAACTGGACTTTTCAGTTAGTCCGACTGAAATCATTCTAAATTGAATGTCTCAATGTCAAAGTGACACACCCAGATAATGTGATTGAGAATCGAATTACTCCTGCATGTTTATGCCTCAATCGGACCCGGACTGGCCGAAGCATTCTGCGTATGATCGATAGTCCCCACGGCGGCTTTGACCCAGGACTCGAACAGCATAAGTTCGTAGGAGAGAGAAACACAGAGACAAAAATCCTGATTTTATTCTTGTAAATTTCTGACTTTTTTCATAAAGTCTCTGATTTTTTTTTTACAATACACCTATCAATACACTGCGTCGTATTGTTAGGATCAGTTCATTGTAGCGCTTTCATGGCGTTTGTCAACAATATGAAAATTACAGAATAACACCACCTACCCTCTGATATTGGCGAGTTATTGCCTTAAATGTTGTTTTTGGGGCCATGTTGTCATTTAAAGCCTGTGATCAAATATTCTGTTTTTCAGGGTTGGCGAGAATCTCCCAGCTAAAACTTTGTGTTTAGCCTCTTTTCTGTCTGCGATTTATCCATGACAGACGCATCATAACAACGGCAGCTACACTGAGCCTCATTAAATGACTCGCAGCCAGCAAGGTCCCACTGTTACTGTTTCCCTGTTTTAAAGCAGCGAGCTCAAAGGTACACAGACAGCCGGTCAGGCTGCTAATGCATCGAGGATGACTTGAGTGTGACAGAAAGGGAAAAAGTCAGCATGAACTGTGGATGTCACAGGGCATTTTCTTTACAGCACATCCAACTATGGCCTCAAAACTGAACTGAAGTTGCAACATGAGCTTTCCTGAGCAGCTACATGGCCACTTTATTGTAAGCTGTTTCTGTTATTTTGTCCGGCCCTGTGTTGTTGTTCTAGAAAAGGAAGAGAAGCTGTTTTCACTCCAGGATTATTTTGACCCCATCCTGCTAATGATCATACGCGCCCTTCTCTTCTATCACATCGTCTTCAGTTCACTGCAGTGACTCTGGAAGAGTGCACGTTACATTCAGCACGTGCTGTCATCACATTTATTGTAAATTCTGTTTGAAGTTGACACTTTTCCCATGATTCATTGTGCAGGAAGTGGGCTTGTTTTATGCCTGTGGTTAGTTCAGTGGAAACTCTCTCCAGTTCACATGTTGTGAAAGCAGCTGACATTTTGTTGTGCTTTGTGGAACTAACAGTGAGACTTTCACAGTGATGATCGAAGTTTTTGTTTTAAATGTACACAAGTGATCCCTGGATATCCTCCAAAATGTGAAACTACAGAATGTGAAGACTGCATGGTTCATTTCCAAGTTTCTGTGCTGCCACACTTTTGTTCTCACTACTTTGCACCTTCTCCATCTGTCTTTGACCCAACACACATGTCATCGTGCCATTTGATGTCATGGTTTATTTAATAAATTTATTTTCCTTTCTATAAACTCTTGCAACAGACAGGTTTCTTTCTTCACATCACACATCAGTTTCATCCTTTCAGCTGTTGACGAAGCTCGGCGATGTCAGCGTGACCGATGCGGCAGCAGCCTCCTGATGGACAGATTCATCAGAGAAAATCCAGAAAAAAATAGGACAAAAGTAAGAAATGAGAAAAGAGCTCAACTTACCAATAAGAGCAGCACCTTGTTTCACCCACATACGAGTGAGTCCGGGTGTCAGTGCTCGTGCTTCGGTGGATGTGAGCCACCTTTGTCAGGAAAACAAGAACAGGAAGTGAGAGAAGTATTGAGATCCTTCAGTAACATTTTGAACACAGCACTTTTACTTGTAATGGAGTATTTTTTTAGCAGGAAATCTATTTTTATTTAACTTCAACATAAAAATGACAAGAAACTGATTTTTTGCAATTTTCTTGGCTAACAGGGTTAAATAAGAGAACAAAAGGACCAGAGCTGTGATTGAAAAGGATTAAAATAACATTTTTTATTTCAGTTCTCAAACAATTGTATGGAAAAAAAATTGCAAGAATAACTCTAATGTTAAACTTCTGGATTAGTTGACGTTAACCATCAGGGTAAGATTGGCCTCTTTTATTTATCACCATAACCTCAGCGATGTTGTGGTTCAGATGAAATCATTTTCTTTCTTTGTTTGCTAAGGTCTTTTGTGCAACAGTTTATTAAACTGTTAGAGATTACTTAAAGATGAGATCAAAGAAAAGAAAAAAAACTAAATAACTAAAGACATAAGGACTTTGTCATTGTATTACTACAACAAAATTTGTGATGGCATTCTGTCGATTTCTGCTGCTTTGTTGAAAAATGCTGCCATAGTGCGAACCAAGAAACTTAACTAAATTTCTTAGGCGTAATTATATTCGGGTCAAACGCCTAATCATAACCGTCAGTGACTGCTTGTCTAAACTTAACCTCTCTTGGATCTATATGCCCCACCCAGTAATTTTGCTCTAACCTTAACTATTTGGACACCCTGCCTAAACTTAACCAGTTTCCACTGTGCATGCACAGAACTGCAAAGTAGCACATTTCCATAGGTAGCAGAACTAGTCAGAACACCGGCACTTTCATAAAAACAACAATGCACAAAATTCTAACACACCAATTATGTGAAAATTTAAAGGAAACTTGCGTAGAAGACTGATGGTTTTTTTGTGCAACTAATTTACTTTAAACCTTTAAAAAAAAATCTTGGTGTTTTGTGCAGCTGGTCTATGTTCTGTCCTTTGCATGCTGACTGAGAATAAATGAGCAAAAGATTTGGAGTAATTCGTTACAGAAAGTGGACTGCAGACTCACCCCTGCTTAGTGTCCCACACCTCCCCACTGTTTGGGTACACCACCCAGCTCATGTCTGGGCTCAGCATTGAGCCGGCAGAGTCCAGCAGCGGCTCCACCAGTGCAGGTGAGCAGCAGTTCACTCCTACAGCAACCAGCTGCGTGGATCTGTTAGCGACCTGCACCGTGTCCGTAAACAGGCTGCCGTCTGATATGTGCTTCCCATCCTGACAGTGTTTTAGCACAAAGTGTGAGTCATTTTAAAGCACAACATTGAGCAATGAGTCAACATGTATAACCGTCCAGCAGCAATGCTCACCTTAACAGAGAAGGAGATCCAGGCTTTCGAGTTGGGAAACTCTCTGATCAGCTCAATCAGAGCCTCGGCCTCTTTGATACTTGGGATTGTCTCAAAAGCAACTAAATCAGCTCCTGCTGCTACCAAGCAGTCGATCTGCGGCCGGTGCCAAACTTTCAGCTCCTTGGAGGAGAAAAAACATGATAAAGAAAACTTAATTCGACAGTAAATTAATCTGCAAATGGATAATCTGTACAAATACAGACATCCACTGTACCCATCACCAATCAAATCAACAAATAAATCAGTAATAAAGTTTTTATTATTTTTTGGCTTCGATACAGCATTCAAAATGATCTGTGATGTAACCTGTATGATCAGCTGAGAGCCACTCACTTCCACACTCATGTCCTCTGCGTAACGCCCAGTGTACTCCGAGCCGTCGGCCAGAAAGGCCCCGTATGGTCCAACAGATCCTGCCACCAAGGGACGTCTCTGTTCTTCAGAGGGAAATAAACACAACCCAATAAAACAGCGTCCTGGCTCACAGAGACTCGTTTCACAGCTTCAGCGTTCTCACAGGGTCAACGTGTCAGTACCTGCTGGACGACGGTCACACACAAATCTCTCTACCGTCTCTTTGGCCAGATGAACTCCAGACATGAGCAGCTCTCTGGCGTGTTCAGGGCTCACATCCATATGATCGATGAATCCTTTCACACTTCCCTGGTATGTGACTGTGGTGATGACATCGGCACCACTGAGGAGGAACCTGTTGACATTTCATGATATTTTGATAAAAATGACTTAAATGGTTGCAGATTAATTCTCCTTCAAATCAGTTAATCGACTAATCTTTGCAGATCCAATAATGTGCACTGAGCTACAGGTGTACCTGTGATGAGCATCTCTTATGGCCTGAGGATTAGTATGCAGAAGCCTGGCACTCCACAAAGGATCGCCCTGAGTGTGTGACAGAAAGAAATGTTGACCCCTAGTTTTTACAATAACATTCAGCTGTCCACATGCTTGTCATTGGATCTGGCTGTTTTTAAAAAAAAAAAAATTTATGCTGTTGTGTTACCTGTAAATTGATGCCTTGTGCCTCCAGTTCAGTTGCCAGTCCACCATCCAAGATTAATGGTCCTTCATCATACATGAAATGTCTGAGGCGAGTAGAGGAACCCATGGAGAAGCAAAGGCACTGCGGTTCTGTCCAAGACTCTAAAATATACCATGGAAGTCACGTGTCTTTATCATCATTGCATGAAACAGTTGAACATAGGAGCATCTTTTAAGACAATTAGTGTAAAACATACAACACGAAATGGTACGAAATCAAATAAATAAAACTCAAAAGTGCATAGTGTGAACATGTGCCCTGTTGTGCAAGTGTGAGTCTGTTTAATGTCTGTGAAAATGTTCGTGTCTGGAGCTGATGGGGTGCAGTGGGGGACGAGCGGGTACCGTGGGCTGGGGGACTTTGTTTAGCAGCCTGACTGTTCGGGGGGAAACTGTGACTCGTGGGTGGACTGTGCCTGGATGGACCTGTATTGTTTCCCTGAGGGCTGGTTGACCAGGTGACGAGCTGGAAGGGAGCGGTCCCTGATGATGCCGTGGGCTCGGTGCAGACTGTGGTGATATCTGGAAGTCGGGCCAAGATGACTTTCCCAACAGATTTTATCATCCTTCAGAGTGCTCGCTGGTCTGCCCTTGTGCAGCTGGCGAACCACACCGACTCACAGAAGGTCAGCATACTCTCAAGGGTTCAGTGGCAGAAATTCAACAGGAGCTTCTGTGGCAGGTTCGCTTGTTCTGGGAGGTAGGACAGAACACAACATTGGTGTAACTGCTCCAGGATGGGTCCTCAGACACGGTCAGACCCAGGAACTCGATGCTGGACACACGTTCCACTGCCTCGCCATTAATGTGTGTATATGTGTGTGTGTATATGTGTGTGTGTGTGTGTGTGTGTGTGTGTGTGTGGTTGGGGGGGGGGGATTGTTGTTTGAGATGAGGCTGGGCACCAAAGTATCGTCTGCAAATTTTATCATGTGATTGGATGGATGGGGGGGTACAGTCGTGTGAAAAGCAGTGGACTGAACACACATCCCTGTGGGGAACCGGTGTTTATGGTTACAGTGGATGACATGTGCTTACCAAGACTGACAGACTGAGTGCAGTTTGTCAAAAAGTCCAAAACCCAGTTACATAATACGGTGTCGATTCCCAGGGCCTGTACTTTGGTTATGAGTTTGTTGGGGAGGATTGTGTTGAAGACAGAACTGTAATCGATGAAGAGCACTCCTACATAGGTGCTTTTCGGCTCCAGGTGTTGAACGCAAACCGGCGCTGCGGATGTGTTTCATGATCAGCCTCTCCAGACATTTAGCAGGTAAGCGGGTGAGAGCCACGGGCCTGCAGTCGTTCAGGCATGTGACAGCTGACTGTTCAGGCTCGGGGATTATTGTTGAGGTTTTGAAGCATGCAGGGACTCATGATGCAGATAGAGAAAGGTTAAAGATGTCACATCTACGCAGTCTAAGGACACAGCCCACCACCTCGTCTGGTCCCGCTGTTTTCCTGGGGTTGATGTTCAATAGGCAGAGTCTGACTTTGTGACAGCTCAGGACAGGTGTTGCATTGTTGGAGGGAAGGGGCTGCATCACCTGGTCTTTATTTTGCCGGTTAAACCGAGCATAGAAGTGGCTCAGTTCCTCAGTTTGCCGGGTACTGCTGTTAGAGGGTGAAGATGTTATCCCCCACAGTCAGCGATTGCTCTGATTCCCTCCCACACCCGTCGGGGGTTGGGTGAGGTGTTTGAATATTTTTTAAGCTGCTGCTTATGGTTGAATTGAGCAGATTTGATGTTTCTTCTTAATGCTGACCTGGCTCTGCTATCTTCAGCTGCATCTCCAGACTTGCAGGCAGCATCCCTGGCTTTAATTAGTGACCATACCTCATGTGTCATGTGTCTCTTCTGGTTAGGAAATACTGGCTGGATCAGTTTTAAGGTGCTAACACACAGTAACTGCTATAATCCATGACTGTGGTGGTATACTCCTCCAGTATCGCCTCAGGATCAGCTTGTGTTCCTCTGTCTGTCCTGGAGCTGGGGAACTGTGTCTGCAGGCCAGATTCTGAACTTTGTCGTAGAG
>JAPQLA010000020.1:26091054-26104553 GCA_029822935.1 Naso vlamingii
AGTTTTCAGTTAAGTTTCACATTAATGTGACACTTGATTTAAAACTTAATTGTTGTACTTGTATTAGCTGGCCTCTGACTTTGATCATTAATTCACTGGCTTTCACTTCTTTTTCTTTATTTTCTTCTTTTCACTCACTAATATTTCTCTTTTATTTAAACTTTTTCTTTTCTTTTTTATTTTAACTTGTTGGTGATTGTTTTCTAAACACTTTGCAGTTAACATCTTTCCTGTTGCAAACCGCCAATATATCATATACAGTGTGTCTAACCAGTTTAATGTGTTGTGCTGTTTTGTTCCTGATGTAAATCTAACTCAGCGGTTCCCAAAGTGGAGGCCAGGAGGCCACGAGATGCCTTCCAAAAACTTAAATTTAAAAAAAAAAGAGAAAAAAAAGGGAAAAAAGTCTCTTCAACCCATTATAATACAAATTCTGGTTTTATTCTTTCTTAAATAACTTACAAATAATATTATGGCTGTTAGGCTGTTGCTCTTTTGTGTTGTATTGATGCTGTGTAGGCCTAATAGTGCGTTTGCGCCAGCTCTGCACAATGTTATATGCCACCTCCAGGGGTCCCAAGTCTCTGGCACCATTATTTTGGGGGTCGCCGGCTGAAAATTTTGGGAACCCCTGATCTCACTGACAGAAACATTGCGCAGTAACACGAAAGGAGAAAAAAAAAACATCAATGGAACAAAAAAAACGGGTGTAGATTCTAGATTTTTCCTCAGTGTTTTCTGGTTATCGGTTAGAGTTTTATTTTTTCAGAGGTGCGTTCTTTGTTCCTTTAACATTTGAAAGTAAATACTCTAATTTGTCGGGTCGAGGCAGGGCTTTCCGCTCAGGGCTAAAATCTCAGAGATGTTTTAGTCACGTGCTCTGTGTGTTTGAATCAATCTCTCCTAAGACTACGTTTGAAATGCTTTTTCTTACATCATAGCTATCTTCATTTATATTTAAATGCACTATACTGGATTTTCTACCTAGTAAATCATGTTTAAATTAGAGGTTGTTTTAATCACATTGAACTCTGGGGAAAAAAGGTGTAGATCTGTTCCACTACGGATTGATGAGGTACCTGGAGATGCTGCTGTCCATCGGGTATGGAGGAGGGGGGGTACAGTGGGATGACGGCACCAGGGGAAGCTGTGGCTGCAGTGCGTGTGTGGGGCTCAGTGAACTCATGTCAGCGTTCATGGGGATGTGGGTGCCCATCATAGGAGACACTGCAGAGACAAAAAGAGCTACTGTGAGTTTTATCCTATTATTCTATTTAGGGATTACATCATATCACCTGAAACAAATGGGGGCTCGGAAGGGGGGGGCATAACTTTCAACACAATACTTATTGCATCCTAACCGGTCCTGCGGCAGAATCACACAGGGATCACATTCTTTTTAAGGAGGAAGCTTTCTGTCAGGGGGGGCTGAGAGGCGTTCAGGTCCCCTGCCAGCCCTGACAAGCTGAGCACAACAAGCCCAGGAGGGACAGGGCGACTGGTGAAGGGGCCGGGAGGGTGAGGGCACGGTCTGAGATAGACAGGAAGAGAAAACAAAGGGACGCACTTACTGTCAGTCAGGCCTCCAGACATGCTGGATGGGGTGAGCGTGTTACGCTGCTGGGGGTTCATGAGCTGGCTGACAGAGGGCAGCTTGTTGACTTTTCCGTGAGTTGGGGAACAGGAGCCGTAGGAGGGTTGAGACGGCACTGAAGTCCTGCGGCGGGAGAGATGAGGTTACAGGCCGTTACTGTCAGCGTTCAGCAGCACTCAGAGACTATGACAAAGGCCAAAAGCACGACTGTCCTTTAATGGAAACAAATATTCAAATAAACATAAACATAACTGATATTTAGAATAGTCTGGTGACTGAATTACATTTTTGGGCCCATTGAGAGGGTTGACTCATAACGCTGATTACATGTTCAATAATGAAAAAGCAAAGCCGTGAAAGGAAAGAGAGTTCAAGCAGAAAAAAAGCCATTTATTATATTCTGACAGACAAAAGTGCAGCAGCCACAAAAATAATCTGTTTCAAACAGAATGGTCTCAGAGGCAAATGTTCCAGTCTGCTCCGTTCAAAACAAACACACAAACTGTCCCGCAGTGACTTTAGAAAACATGACCAGCATCAGCTAAAAGTTCTTTCAGTAATAAAGTCTCTTTCCCCCAAAAAACCCACAAGATAGATTTTGAGTCCAGCTCTCATGACGATGTAAGGGCAAAAACACATTCACTTGTAAAAGCTCTGTAGGTCAAGTAAGACAGAAAAACAGACATTTAAGCTTCCAGCTTGGTTCCTGTCCAACGCCAGCCATGAAAAGGCTGAGTGGGATCAAAGTTTCACAAAAGGACAATGCTACATATAAATGACACCGCCAACAAAAGAAACACGATGTCATTACAATATCATTTTATGAATAAAAAAATAATGCATGCAAATCAGTCTACACATTATCTATAAATGTCAATGGCCACTTCAGTAGAGCCAGTAGGCAAGAGTGGATAAACAAAGGCTTTGTCCAGCATAAAGGGCGACAGCCCACATATCACATTGTCTATAATGAATGAATAAAATGAAGAGGTGATATTCCATAATGCTGCAGCAGTAACAGAAGTTAAAAACAGAAAAGTTGAGTCAAGTCCTCAGTGCAGAATCCCGGGAAAAGGCAGAAACAGAGGAGACGAGAAAAATCAAAGCTGATAAAAAGGAGACAGAGAGGAGGTCCGTGTAACGTGGAGGAGGAGGAATGTGGGGCAGAGTTTCAGGAGGAGCTGCAGCGCCGCCTCTGCTCTCCTGCAGGTTCCATGAGCTGGCTACCAAGACGGGTTTTTATCAGACTGCAGGGAGGAACCAGAAAGAAGAGAGAGAGCAGAAATAAGGGCTCACTGACAGAGGAGGAGAGAGGAGTGACCCCGGAGAGGCCCAGAGGTTCAGAAATGTTTAAACAGAAACATTCACTCAGAGAACTGAACAAAGTTTGTGTGTCGGACAACATCACTGCTCTGCACTACAGACATTGTCCAGTAGATGGCACTCTACAAACACAGATGAATACCTTTCAGTGCCGGTGTGTGTAGACTGGTATTTTTTTGGAGCGGTCACACAGTGCAGCAAAGAAAAAGGCCTGAAACATTTGCTGCTGACAGAACCTTTTTATTTCACAGCTTGTGACGGTAACAATGCAGTTGTTGTAAATTACAGAGAGTAACACACTATGAGAATTGCGAGAACATGCAAAGAAAACTTTAAAAAACACACTCGAGAACCAAATTAAAGAAGGTTAACTGTCCCTAATCTTCAAGAGAAACATTCCCTTCTAGAATTTTATTTTTAAAATCCACAATGCTAAACATCTCTTTCTAAACCTTAAATCCACCCTGACTTTTTAAAATGTCTGACCATTACATGACGGTTAATTGCATTTACCAATACTTCATATTCTGACAGTTAGCTGGCAACAAACAGAATTAAGGTAAAAACCAGCAAATGCAAGCACGATCTCACTGTGAGGCTGTCTGCCAGTCTCTTAATGGGAAGCTATAACATAAGCAATAATTATCATCACAGGGCTGTCAAACTACCATTTACACTCATCTCCTCTTTTCCATAGCTTATAGTGAAATGGGCGTGGATGAGGAAAAGTGTGCGTGAACATGTGCGTCTGAGACAGTTTTAATTATGCTCAAGCGAATAGACGAAGCTGAGGCCACAGATTTTCTCGGTTGCTGTTGTGCAAAAACCTGGCAGAGCACCCAAAGGCGTTACCACGACTCTTTGGAAGCTTCTCCTTAACAAAGCACAGCCAGGTATATTTGTCACGATTCATCAGCTTTGGCTCATATCCCATGAGAGAGCGGAGGAGGAAAAAAACAGATCTACTTGATGCAAGGCTCACCCTCCAAGTTGGAAGCATTGAGCAAATTAATGTTCCTGAGAAACACTGACTAAAAACCATTTTAGAGCAACTACGATCAGTTTTTACTTCATAGCTGTGATGCTTCAGCGGCAGCATGAATAAGGAAATCTCATGCAAAGTCTTCATCAGTGCAATCCACTGTGCCAATAACAAATCAGTCATGTTAAGTCAGCTGAATCACTAAAGTTATTTCAAAGCAAACAACAAAATCATCCAAAAGATAAGAAAAGGTTTTTACAGGCGAACAAGCAACTCAGTGAGAATGAGACTGAGGGTATTAAGTTTAAAAAACAACACAAGAAACAAGTCCACTTGACTTTGAGGGTGAACCTTGCAACTAAATGTAGGTCTGTCTTTTATAATGAGCCTGAGAACACGAGTAGAACTTTATAATGAATTTAAACAGGTACTCACTGTTTCTGAAGGAGATTCTGCTGCTGCTGTCTGTACGACTCTATAGTGTGTTGCGGCAGAAACTGCATGAGTTCCAGAGACTCTTTGATTTTTACCAAAATCTCATAAATTTCACGGCCTTTGATCTGTTAGAGAAAGAAAGAGAAGTTGATGAGTAAGTAGCTCAAACTCACTGAGAGCACAGCAGTTCAGCGAAAGAGCAAAACCGACACTTACAGGCAAACAAAAAACCTCCTCATCTGTAGATCTTCTCTTCTTGATGGTGGACATCTGAATGCCATGGGAGACTTGGCGGAAGGCTAAAAAAAAAGGGGAGAGTAAAATGTGAGTACAACTAGCTAACATGCTAAGTAGTTAGCCTAAGCCAGAGCCAAGCAAGAGATAGAGTCAGAAAGTGGCAGAGTTTGGAGTATTCGTTGAGCAGGTGTTAGCAGGGTCCTAAACACGGGCAGCATGTCAGGTAAAACAAAGCTCTTCAGCCCTCCACCAGCCCCAGCCTTACTTACGGCGCTTCATACCATCACTGCTCTTTGTGCCGTCCGTTACGTGCTGCTTCCGGATGCTGTCCTCGTCTGCCTTTCGGTCTCGGCCTGGGCAGGCGCAGATCCTGGCCTCGAAGCACCGGCGGCCTAATACCTGACCACTGGGAGAAGACAGGGACACACGGTGGGTCAGAAACAATCCTGGAGGCAGCAGGACGGGCAACCGCAGAGGATGAAGGCATCACTTACTCTCTGGTTTCCAGGGTGACAATGATAAGAATTGGGCGTCTGTTCATTCCACCGACGCAGCTTGAGTTGCACATGAAGTTGTACAAAATTGTGGTAAATTCTGTCCCCACCTGCAATGGAAGGAAGACACTGATGGTGAGTGACATCACTGGGTGACAGCAAATACAAACAAGTTTCCTCCTGCAGTCAGGTTAGGACAGAAAATTCATTTTGATGTGCAGCTTTAACCTGTGTGTAAAATCAGCTTGGAAGTGATGTAGGAGGCAGAATGAAGAGTTTGGTTTTTAGTTTCAGGTTTAGGTTTAGTTTTTAGTTTTTTGGTTTTTGTTTTGAGAGAACACTGTCTTTCTTTATCACTTTCAGGTTCAGCTTTAGTCAAACTTTGGACTAAATGTTTTGGATATAAGGACGCATGTTTTATCATGCAGGTGCACACATGTTAAAACTCTACTAGAAATGGTTAAGCATGTGCATTGCCGAAAAAATCTCATTTCTCTTGCAAAGTGTTGCCATTAGAGTGGAGAGTCTTTTCAAGTACAGCTGCACAGTGTGCCACAATTTAATATTTAGACATTATTAACACGACACAGTTACTGAGTGTATATATTTAACCTATTGGATAAAATAATGGATCACAAGAGACACTGCTCACAAAAGAAGAGTTAAGCTTTGATGGAGACACCAGAGATGTTACGATGATTAGGTAATGCATGTGGCTATACACTGTAACTTTATGAACTACAGAGTTAAGTGGGTTCCTCTGATGCCTGCATGAGATGAAGTTGTGCTCATACTAAGAGGCTTTAATGGACTGCAGTTGCTATGTGTGAGCGTGGGGTAGAGAAGCTCCCAAGAGGCTCTGAGTCTGTCACTGCTCTATCTGTCAGTGCAGGCCGAGGCTGCGAGGCGTCGCTGACGGAGCATGCAGCTGACCTCGCTTCACGATGACAGACAGCTCACCTGTGGAGGTTCGTAAGGAACTAAAACGCTCTGTCTTCCAGTGATGGTGTCCTCCACATACTGGGCGTGGTTGTTTCCCTCCACGCGGATCAGGTGGCTCGGAGGAGCTATCTGACCTGTGAGCAGCATGAGATGTGTCATGAAATGGAGCATTAAAGCAAAATGTTATCATTAAGTTGCATCACAGGATAGTTTGTAGCTCTGTAAACTGATAAAACTGACCGTCATTGAACTCGCGGCTGAGCTCGTGATTCGGGCAGCGCTTCACCACTTCGGTCACATGTTCTGCTTTCTTGTAAACAGGCATGGCTCTGACGACAGCACCCTGCGGCGGGGTGGTCAGGACTTTGATCTGGATGGGGCACGTTTTGGCAATTTGGCAGTATAATTTCTTTAGGTCTGTTGAGTACTGGAAAAGAGAAAATACAAGAATGCAGATAAATAACTGAAGGTTACAACACAAACTGGGATGAGTTCATAAGCAAACTCTTTGAGGCTTCGACATTTTTGCCTAAAATTTTAAAAGCACAGATCGATCTGTGTAACACCTGTTGGCTGGACTCTGCACTTCTGGTTTCCCCTGAAGCAAAAAAGGGGGTTAAAGGCAAGACTGTGATTATGACCTACTTAAAATAAACACACACTCGAGTTTTGGTGCTGCGAGTGTGTGTTAGGCAACCTCAAAGACGTCTCACAGTGAGCCTCTGGGACTTCCGAGGAGCGCCATAAAATGGACCCCTCCAGCAGCAATTAAACTGGGCCCGGCTTTCATCTTCAAGGGAGGAGAATTCAGCTGAAGCGTCTGATGGCCACTCATCATACAGAACGGGGCTTCTGAAGACGCTGTCGAGCTAAAGCTACACAAGGTGAACTGCCGCTTTCCTTGTGGGGTTGGATGAAGATGACTCAGTTTTTGGGAGTTACACAAAATCCATGACTTTGTGACTGGTGCCAAAATGTGATGGCTGCTCACACAAACTGGCTCACATTTAAGTTTTGTAAGCCAGGAGTCATGAATAATGAAGGTACCCTGATCCCTGGCACTATTAGAACTGATAACCAGTAAGCCATCAGAGAGACTGAATTGTTACTAATGGGCATAACCCAACTGTGTAAACAAACCATTCAAATCGGTGCTGTGTAAGCACAGCTTTTAATCCTCTATGTGCAGGAGACACTGGGTGGAGGGTGGAGGGTGGAGGGGAAATTTCCCTGTCAGCTTCATTTCTGAGTGAAGAAAAGCGAACATTGTGAAAACCGCTCGGGGCTGTGTTGGAGAACAATTCGACATAAATTCCACCTCTATTAAGTGTGGTTCCAAAGAAAGGGAGCTCATCCCAGTATCCGTCTGTGCTGACTTTAAATATTACAAGCTTGGCACGGACATTTTCTTCTCTGCTCCCCAGGCGCAACCTTTCCTTTCATCAGGACAAACCCAAAACAGAACCTCCCGTTCCCATACTCTCAATCACACACATTGTACATTAAATCACACAGACACACACACACAGGCACGCACACACACACACACACACTACTGCAGTGATTTAAAATCAAGAGATGGGATCAACTAATAAAGGCGAGTTAATAATAACCCAGATTCTCAGCTCAGCTCCTTTCCTCAAGTAACCTCATTATATACCAACATATTAAGGATGAAGTGACACAACGTTACACAGTGCTGCAAAAACTCTGCTAAAAAGTTAGGGTAATGTTGAATGTTAAAGCAGGCGGTGTCAGGTGTTCTGATTTGCCATAAATACATCGAGCTCTGATATAATGACTGATGAGCACAATTCAAGCTCGGGGACATGTACGTCAACACCATTAGTGAACTGACGCTACCTTAAAATCAAAGCAGCGTTCCGAAAGCCCTTAAAAAAAAGGCCAAAGATAAATGGCTGTAGTTGTCCCCTAACCTGATACTCCCTGTACGTCTCTGTCAATCAGCTAAATGAGGTGGAGAAGCCGAGCAGAGAGACACGGGAAAGAGAAAGAGAGAGCAGCAGATTATGAGTCAAAGAGAAAGAAAAATGTGCAGTGTAAAGGGTCAGTGCGTGGTGTTTTCAGTAATTACAGGGTGTTGGGTTTGTTTAGCTGAATGCAAAAACAACGCAACGCAGAGCACTGAGATCTAATCAAAGATGTTACAGGCAGAAAACCAAAGTTTGTTTAGATCATATCCTAGCATCTCAAACACACACACATACATACACACACACACACAAACAGCAGAGAACCATCCCAGCCCTGCAGCTACAAACTTTAAGCACACAACTATGTGCTGCTGGAGCCGTGTTTGCTCAGCAGTGAGAGCAGGAGCTGTTGCTGATGGCTGAAAGCAGAGCCTGGCTAAAGCTAACACTGTTCAGGGTGGAGGACAACCAGTTGACGGATGGGATTCAGTGGCTCACACAGGGTGCGGTGCTCAGGTGTTAACATGTAATTATGAGCCTTTCATTGGTCAATGTGAATTGCGCAGCCAAGGAACACACAGCGCACAATAAAGAGCTGCTTAATCACAATCATTTGAAAGAAAACTTTTCCGAGTGTTTGCGAAAACCACACGTGACTCATTTGCTTTCAACAGGCGTATGTCGCTGTGAGGTGGAAGACAATAATGAATGACCTACAGTGGCTGTATGTACAAACACATCGTAACTCTGGCTGCAGTACGACTCGGCCGGACAAATAAAGAGACTCTCATTCACAGTTTGCAGCTGGTTCGCTGGTGAAATAATGAAAATATGTATAATAAGCTGACTGCATGCAACATACAATTTGTTCTCATGCTTGTACAGCGCTGCATGAGTGCAATTACTTTCTAACATATGCAACACTAAGACACACAAACACACACTTCCCGTTCAGCACAGGTTGAGACAGGCCCACAGCTGTAGCGTTCTTTTCTCCCTGACAGGCGCTGCGGGCGCATGCAGAAGTCAAGTCCTGACAAACATCAGGCCTTAAACAAGCACTGTTTGGCGCCTCTGGTCTTGTCTTCTTCATACCTGACATGTCATGTCATGCCTGAAGCTTCTCCCAAACCTGTTTAATTCAACAACGCAAAGGAGTTTTTTACTCTCCTCTCTTCTATGAAACAGAAGTAAAACATCTGCTTCCTCAAAAAATGAATATGAGGTGAAATGGAAACTTTTACATGATTTCTCTACACTTTAATTTTTTTTTTTTTTTTTAATGAATGTTTTGTCGTTGTCAGCAACAACGATCTTGATCACACAATCCCAGTGATGACATCTGTCCTGAGGCAAACCTGTGTGTTGACATGTAGCATCATGTTTACGAGGTCAGGCATCCGTCACTCATGGAATAAACCAATCAAAAACGTATCGTCATGAGCAGATGAGTTTAACTAGAACTGAGTTAACTGTATTTGAAAACGAAAATAAAAGCCAAAATCTAAATTTAGAATGCAGGTTTTTCCCTACACTCTTTGGAAGTGCTTAACTCTGAAATATTTTTTTTTAATCACTCAAATAATTTCTAAAATCTGTTTTTTTTTTTTTTTTAAGGAAATATTAAAGCTGCAATTGTGTTTGTGTTTTTACTAAAGTTCAGTCATCACACAGCAGTGGGTTTTTTTTGTTTTTTTTTTGCATTGAGAGTTCCCATAAATCTATTAAGGATCATCTGCTCCTGATGACAGACTAATATCTTTTTTGTTTTTATATAATTACGCATGATCCTGTTTTCTGTTGAGGCAAATCACGGCTGCGAGTGTCTGTGCGGGGTTGTTGCTAAAAGGGAAAAAAGAATCTTGTAATCTAAACTATAAGAGAAAGGGCTTTTCTGCACTGATTATGGAGAAATCCCATAGCCCATATCATAAAAAAAAACCCTTTTCAACTCTGCTCTTTTAAAAATTTCCCTCTACCTTTTCCCATCTGTAGCTTTTAGGGCTTGTCTCCCTGTGATGGGCGAGTCGTGACAAGCTTCTTGACACAAACAAGTCTCAGCCCCATCTCGTGAGGCGTGGGACGGGCCCGCAGATGTTCCAGGGGCAAGCTGTGTCTTGCTGCCTTTCGCTAGAACACTCTTCTCTTTGAGCATTCAAGGGCTCTCCTCCTCCTCCTCCTCCGGCGCAATGTGAGATGCAACCATCAAGCTTAACCCTCAAAAAGACAGAGCCCTCTCCAAGAGCACAGGGTTCAGGAAAGAGGCACACAGTATTTACACACGTATTATCTACAGGCCCTCAATCCATTACTGTAATCCCCGCAGCTCTGCAGCGTCCCACTGTTGGCTCAAACCCCTGACATTCTTCTTCTTTGACTGCTATATGTGGTGGCAGTTAATGCATACGGTAAACAAAACCAATCTTCGGTCTCACAATAGTTGCATCAGTAGCCGACAATAGTGCCTCACTTGCGACACTTCATTAATTTACTAAAGCAAAGAAGACGAAACATCTTGATGCCGTGTTTTCACCTGGATGAGTGTTTTTTTTTTCTAAATGATAAAAGAGGCAGCACCATGGAGACAGCAGGAGTGCCGACAAGGGAACCGTGTGGGAGCAGTTCTGGGAAATGTTGACGTGTTGCTCCCCTGTGTGTATGTGTGTGTGTCACAGTCATCCTAGACAGGAAGAGGTTAAGGTGTGGGTTAGGGATTAGGTGTGTCTCCATAAGAACAGTCATCAAAAAGCAAGTACACAGTCCACTAAGTCCCGTGGAAGATCCCGCAGGCCTTCAAAAAGGGAGCATTAGCAGATCTGTGCGCAGAGCAAAGCTGCGGCGGTGACATCTTCAGTGGCTCTTTGCCATCAGTCCACCAGTCCGGCAGTTTAACGATTGGACTGAGATTATGAGAGCTTTGTGAAAAATCTCCTGAGATCAGATGAGGGAGCCTCCTCCGGGATGGGAACCGACACCATAATCACAATTCTTTAGATTTCAGTCGACTGCCGCTGTAGACGACGGGGAAAATGACCCTTTCTGTGAGCCATTATGGACAATCAGTTTAGTGAAGCAGAATTATGACAAATACTCTTTGGGAGGATTAAGCGAATACATTCTGAAGTTACGTAAGACGTCTTACAAAATCTGTCCTGACATTTAACCTGGCCATTTTCTGAGAAAACAACCCTGAGACAGTTATTACAATTAACAGATTTTTTAAATATAGTAACATATAATTTCTATATTTTAGCCCTTTTTAATTTGTAAAGACATATTCCATTGTCCTAATTTAGTGGGACAATATAAATCAATCCTGTTTCATTGTGCTTTATTTAGAAAAAAATAAAGTAAAATTTCATTTTTAGGTAAAGCTTACTTGAATGATTAAAAATAAAGTTCAGGCCTTAAGTTAAGACATACACTTTACTCAATACAGTGATAATTATTAATACTACTACTACTGCTGCATTAAGTCAGACCAATCGAACCAGTCTTGCATCATGTGTTGTGATTGTGAGACACACAGTCGGTTGCACTACTGGTGTCTGTGATGACGATGTGTCCTCAATGAGACTATGGGGCGTGCCTCTCACAAACCACACTCTCAAACTCTTCGCAGTTGCACAGCAGACAAACACTTTTGTTTTTGGACGGTGAAAATGAGAGGGATGAGTGAGACAGTGTGGGAATTGGGTAAATGTCACAGTCCCACAGTCGGCGTGGCCAAGGAACACGGTGAGATCGCCCAGCACTCCCTGAGTTCAGCCTGTTCTCTTGGAAGGCACAGTGCATTCAAAGCATACATTAAGCTGAGCAGGTTTTACAACGGCCCCTCTGGACACATTTGACAGAATCGACTTATTTATCAAACGTACACAAATAATACTTTTTTAAAGAACATTTGGATTTTAAATGTCTCATCCAAAGTTAAGCAGGTTCATCATGTCAATTGGCGACATGTCCCACACAGCCAAACAAGGAAACTCTGTCTGAGGGTGGCACCTCTGTCACCCGTGATGTCCGCTAGAGTGCATTAATAGACTGAACTTGTGCGGCTGTGACAGTGTCGGCCGATCAGACACATAGACAAGTGAGCAGGTGGGGCTCTGATGCAACAGCTGTCCCTCAGCCCTGTCAAGCATAATGACAGAGCAGGAGGAGCCGGTTGTGTTCGGTTACGGAGCATCACATGGTGACGTCTAGCTGCACAGGACATCGTCACATCTGGATCAACTGTTCAGCCTGTTTACCTCTGTCATCAACAAAGCACCAGTGCACTTTGCCTAAACAGTGACTGAAGTTGACTTTTAACTACAAGGAGTAGTCTGTAAAATCCTGGAAAATTATTTAAATATCTAGGATGGCATCTGAAAGATGAGTAAGACTTTGTTTAATGTGAACATCTCTTACAGTGACAGCCTATGTTGTGAGATCATCCTCTTTGGCTTCTCCTCTTCCACCAAGTGAAGCATAATGTCTCATCCTCAGTAAGAAATGCCTGGGGATTAGTCATGATTTGAAGCTATACATCTCCAGTGAAATTCCTCCTGGCCAGATGAGGTTGTGCAACACACGACTTCCAAATAATGTGCACCTAAATCTGCCTCGAGCACAGATCGTCAGATAAAGGGTTCATGGTAAGAAGCATCTCCTTAACCTGAAACTTGACAAATCATTGCCTCATATGATGACCTGTACGGTTGACAGCGAGTGCATAAATGTGTCTCTGCTGGGCCATACTTATTACGACAAGCGTACACCTGCACACATGACACATACTACACTCACTGGAACTATAGTAAAAACTCATAATTCAGACATATGTCAAAGGATATTCAGGTTTATGACCCAGTACGAAACAGATCAGTCATTGGAAAAAGAAAACAGACATCCATTTTGTCATTGACAACTTACCTGAAACTTTTCAGCTGTACCTTGAGTTTTCTTTTTCAAATATTAGTTAAAAAAAATGTTAATAATTTTACACTTCTACGCTTTTTTGCCATCTTGCTAAAAGGTGAATGAGAAAATCACTTTAACTCTCATGTCTATACATCAAGATTAACAAAATTTTAGTCTACTGGCTGCCTAGCAACTGTTCATAGGGTTGCACCTTATCTTTATTTATTATTAATTATTCTGCAAATTATGTCACAATTAGTTTCATCAGTGATATCTTCAAATTGCTTCTTTTGTCCAACCAACAGTCCAAAACCAAAAGAAACTTAATTTAATTATCATAAATAAAAAACAGCAAATCGCTGACTACAAGGAACTTTTAAATATTTATGAAACAGTCTCATGATTCCTCTGATGATTATAAATTTCCTGTAACAGCAAGCAAGACCCTCAGCAAAAAGACTGCTTTTTTTATGTCGTTACTATTACTGGTCATGATCTGGTCACAATCCCCACGAACTCAGACTAAATGATTTTTTTTGTTGTTGTTGTTGTTGTTGTTCTGAGCAGTGACAAAAACGTAATTATATTCCATGTCCACGGCTTTTAGTTAGCACCTTAGCATATAGTGTTAATGCAAATGGCTGTGTAACGTT